>JAMAHA010000023.1:0-132387 GCA_023626555.1 Penicillium sp. PF2412A | reverse complement strand
GGCGCGGCGGCCCGCGCCCCCCCCCCCCCCCCCCCCCCCCCGACGCCGAGTCAGTCGAGTCAGCAATTCATCACAGCGTGCAGGGTTCGCCGTCAACTTCCACAGCTTTCTTCCCCGGATTGTGACCGACGGCTCGAACCGAGCCCAACCACGGGCAGCGGATACACCAATCGGTGCATTTGGGGGAGTCAAAAGGGGCTCGGCAAGAATCCCTCGAATTAACCGATGTCCATTGCCTTTTGTTCCCCGCAAAAAAAACGAGCCAGCCCAGGCACGGGGAGGAAACACTGGCATGGCCGTCTCATGACAGCCCATGACGGTGGTCCCTCCAACGGCTAAGCCAACGAGGATACCGGTCCGATTCCTCGATTTGACGACGATACAACATCCATCACTAGCTCCGGCATGGCGGGGGAGAGGAACAGCCGCTGATCAGCGCCCAGCTGTCCCGGAATGGGTGGATGGACCGTAAAGGTCGGGGAAGGCTGGGGAATAGCGCATCCAGTGCATTAGCATAGATCCTCGACTTAGCAACAACTCATCTGGCCATGGTCACAGCAGAGGTAGATGACTCGAACCGTGGTGAGATCTTGCACGGATGTGCCTTGACGATCGCTCGATTTGCCCCTCTTACTCTCTCCCTGTTCCTTTTCCTGTCTCTCCCTCTCCCTCTCCCTCTCCCTCTCTCTCTCTCTCTCTCTCCCGCGTACGCTAACAATGCCGATCGTGGGGATGTGTCTCGAATTCAACGATCATGGGTTGTCCTTTTTTTGGGCCCCGTTGCGACTGCTCATCTGTGTGTGCGAGGGCAACTCGCCAAGTCAATCCTGGTCAATAGCAGGTCTCGTCAAAGTATCCGTTGTTTGCATCCAACCGGGCTCAGTATCGCGAGGAAGCTACGCTTGGGGCACTGTCGATCAGATCTTGACTCAAAACCCATGGGGGTGTACCCTCCACGCCACGAGGCACTTGGTACCGGGCGGAACTGTCCCATGCATTGGTCAATCACTGCCAATGCCGAGCGCGACGGTAGAGTCGTTGCTGGGACACAGGCCCACCTCTCATCTCACTACCACGGATTCCGGCCTCCGGGGAGGGTTGGCAGGCTTGCAGCCCGCAGCGGCCTTTTTGAGTAAGTTTCTGCAGCTTCACCCTGTCGGATACGTGGGTGCATTGACATCTGCCTACTTTGGTGGTTGGAGATGACCGATCAATCACGGAGACGATGGAAGCTGCCTTTTTTCGGGTCGGCCCCTTGCCCTTTCTCTTCTTCATCATAAGCTTTCCGTAGAATTTTTCCATCAATCTCCGCTTTTTCGTCGGAGAGCTACAGAAGTTCTTCTGCGGGTAAACCACCCTTCCGGCTTCACTGTCTGCCGAGAAACTTTGGGCCTTGATACTTGGGACGACCTCAAGGTTCATTGAGGAAGTGGATTCTTTCCTTGGCTGAGTCTAGTGTCCCTTGACAGCTCGGGTGCCATCCTGTCTTGAGGTAGTATTGCATCGGCAACAGGTTCAATTCCACTAGCGGGGGCGAGGATATAGAGTGGGGTTCCTCCAGCGTTCTTGCAAGATCGTCTTTCTCCAGACAAGAAGACTGCCGAGTCTGATCAACGACAGGGTCTGAAGTGATCATTGGGCCACAGAATGAGACCTGAAGTTCAGCCACTCCGATACGATCTCTGCAGGGCAGTGCGGTGATACACGACTGTCCATTTCGAGGCGAGGAAAGTGGCAAGCACATGTCCCAAGGGGGCTAGTCCATTGCGGAGGTGGCTAATTCTCAATCCGCTCGTGATCACGCTCGTGCAGGGTCGTCAGGTCTTCCCATAGACGAGGCGATCATCCTCTCTTCTGAGAGGGACTGCGATCGCTAGCGGGCGTGTAGTGGCGCTTCTCCGCAGCGGCGAAAAGTTGAAATGATGGCTTCTGTCACCCTCGACCCTGCATGGGGAGGGTCAGCAAGATCCCTGATCCAAAAGGGCAGTGGGAATTGGAGAGTCTGAGTCAGGTCTGATTCATGATCCGGGAGATACAACTCGAACGGGACAGATGACAGAGGACTGGAAACACTGTTGGGCCGATCCTGAATAGATGTACTGTAGTAGGGAGGAAACGTTGCGCGACGACGCCACTACGGATGAATTCTCCTGTCTCGATGTTCGCTCTTCCTCTTATTTTTCTAAGACATTGCGTACCAAAGTACGGTGTCGGTTTTTGTTTTTCGGTCTTCTGGAGCAATCGATTCGATCTGGCTAGCATGACAGGCAAGGCGGTTCTCGAAACCCCCCGTTCGGACTCTCGGAGAAAAAGTTCGAGGCGTGCCTCCTCAGGTCCGGTGACTAGCCTCGTCCTCTCTGACTGCCCAAGGAGATTTTTCGGAGGATCAAACTGGATGGATCCACACCAGTCCCGACCCCTGCACGTATGCTGCGTCTTCGGCACATCAAGTCGAGGGCAGGACGAGTCAACTCTTTCTGCGGGGAAAAGGAGAGCGCAGCGACCCAGCCAGTCCATGTGATTGGGGGAGGACGCGCATACTCTTGGATCTAAGCGGTTGATCTCTGCTTTCGTCTTCTATTTACAGTCCTTTAAGTGTCTAATTCTTTCTCCAGGGTCTTGACGAGTGCCCGATTCATTCAGAAATTATAATGATTACTTTGAATCAAATATACACTTCCACCGCTAAACGAGCTATGCTCGCCCATCTTGCTTTACATGGGCAATTAAAGATTGACGACGGGAGAGAGGAGTCTGGTCGAAGGTGCAATGGAGTAGACTGTCTCATCGCTGCACGGCCTTTCTCGAACGAAAGAGTAGCGCCCTTGGAACTTTGGAGCTGTTGCGGGTCTAGAAGCAGACATTATCTCCTCTTCCTTGGAAAAAAAAATCGAATTGCCCGTATTAATTTTTGCATGTCTGTACTTTCCATCATTAGATAGAATGACAGTCTGTGAAACATAAGATGAGCTCGTGAGGGCCTTGAAGCAATTTTAACTCGCCTTCTTGAATCATACCGTCGGACCTGAAGTTCATGAATTTCTTCCTGTCGTTTCGTTGCTGCAACTTTGAAGAATGTCATCTACCTGCATTATACTGTCCCGAATTCTGATCTGATAAGTTGCTTGGTTGGCTTTTCTGGGGGTTTCATTCCCCGTGAGACATGAAGATTGCTCCATCGTATATCCTAGGCCGTATCCGCGGCTACTACCGTGCCGTCGTGGTATATTAGATATCCCGCAACACTTTGGAATACCTTTTACAACTGCGGTACATTTCATACCATCAGGCGCCCGGTTCAACCTTGGCCAGCATCATTTCGCCAGTGTGCTCAGTTTCTATGGAGCTGCTGTGACCAGTTGGCGGCCCCCAATCGTTTCTCATGGGGGTGGTGGCTATGTTCAGGGTTGCATATAGAGTCAAGGCATGGAGTGCCTGTGCTTGCTGACTGCTGACGTGAGTCTGTCGGGCAATCTTCTGCTGGGATCATCTCTCCTGATGAAGTGGAAGTCTGAATATTTGCGACTCTGACTTTATTTCATTCCCTTTCTATGATGTGTTTCGCGGCAAGAGAAACAGTCATTTCCAATGTCTTGGGATGGACCAAGGTGCGTCATAAAACAGTCTCAATCGCACTGTTGCTCAGTGCTCCAGGCAGTGTCATGTTCTCTGGGTATAGGAATGTCGCATACTTAGGCGTTGGGTTGCCTAGGGAGCAGTAGTAATCACCGCTACCTTGATGTCGGAGGTCGGGGGAGTCTATGGGTACTTGTTCCACGCCGATGCCGTTTTTGATCCAGAGCATGTGCCAGCTCATGTATTTGTCCTCCTTTCCATATACATCAACATTTTCTGTTCATCCACGGTGCTTAAAAGTAGTGTAACGAGAATGTACACCTGAGCCGTGATCGATAGGAAATACTCTCGTCAGATTGATGTTGCGGGGTCCCCGCATTCAAACGCTAACCGAAGCCGAGGTCGACCAACGATCAACCTTTCAGCGCTCCACTGATCATTCTGGCGAGGTTCGATGCAACGAGTCTTGAAGATTGGGCATACATCTACAAGAATCATAGGTCTCAAATCACCTTCGACTTCTTCACGATCAGCGAGTGTCTTGTCGCCATTGACGTGAGGATATATTTGTTTGACTACAGTGCAGACCCTTGATTTGGAACCGCTCGCGATGATATTCGATCCAGCCCCCATCGAGCTCCCAGCTTCATACGAGACAGTTCCTACCACGGGTCAAATCAAAGTCTCACATCACCCGGCCGGTACTGCATCCGCTACTCCAGTTATTGTTGTGACCTTGAATCGTCCCACGAAAAGCAATGCATTCACCTCGCAAATGGTGCAGGATTTTGAGAAGCTCTATCCCATGTTTGATGTGGATGAACGCGTGAAAGTGATTGTCTTGACAGGTGCTGGTAAGACGTTTTGCGCAGGAGCGGACCTGGACCTTGGTTTCAGCAACAGTCAAGAGCGTCCTGCGGAGCATCGCGACGGGTAAGTCGTACCTCTAAGAACGCCTCTGAGTCGTCACCATTGGAGATTTATATTGACAGGACTCTCACCCGGTAGTGGTGGCCGAGTGGCATTAGCTATCCACCGCTGTCGTAAGCCCACAATTGCGGCGATGCAAGGCTCCGCAGTTGGGGTTGGAATGACCATGACGCTGCCGGCGATTATACGGTGAGTTGTCTGTTTGCTTTGTCGCACACTTTTTGTGAATCTATGACGGCGGCAAATATGCAACTGTATGGCGACTGAGGATGAGATATCCAGGATCGCCTACGACAAGGGCAAATATGGCTTTGTGTTTGGCCGTCGCGGCATCATCATGGAATCATGCTCCTCCTATTTCCTGCCCCGTCTTGTCGGATTCTCCAATGCGAGCTATCTAGTGAGTACGGGAGCCGTCTTTCCACCCACCGCCAAACACTTTGGCGATCTTTTCAACGAGGTGCTTCCAGATCCTTCGCACGTCCTGCCTCGTGCGCTGGAACTAGCCACCGAGATAGCCGAGAACGTGAGCCCGACATCTCAATATCTCAACCGCGCACTCATGTGGCGGAACCCGGGAACCCCAGAGGAGGCTCATCTGTTGGAATCGGCGGTGATCTGCCAAATCTTCGGTTCGCCGTATGTCCATATCTCCTCTGGGTCATTCCAGATCTCGCGAAGGATGCATCCTTTTCAATGGCTGACTATGAAAACAGAGACCAGAATGAAGGGGTCCAATCCTTCTTTGAGAAGCGCAAACCCGCGTTCCGGGCCAATTTGGATGACAACCCGCCCAGTAATGTGCCTTGGTGGACAGAAGTTGACACCGGAAGAAATCCAAAAGCAAGGAAAGCGGGTTCGTCCAAATTGTGAAAGTGATATTAAATCTGTCCGATTGAGGATCTTATTCGATCACTCTTTCGTCACCGTATTGCCCAAATACGCACGAGATTTCGAATGCGACAGTCCAGTCTATCAGTAAAATTGTCGCGTAAGGCTTACAGGCCAAAGAGCCATGCAGGAAGTGAGCGTAGAAGGAAAATCCCGGGAAGAGTAATCAATGAATACCAGAATCGACTCAATTCAGTCTCCAGAATCGCCCAGATCGCTAATGAGGCGAATATCAAAACACCAGATCACATGAACAGAATAAAGGGGAAAGCACTCCAGACAACCTCAAGAATACCAGCAATGAGCATATTGGATGTTATTCACACAAAATAGAGGCAAGAAGACAAGAAGGAAGAGCAACACAGGGGATATTTCAATTGAAAGCCAGGTTTAAGCGATGAAGTTGCGACGCTTGCGGTTGTAGGCCCGTTGATCCTTCAGCCACTGTCGATAGCCTTGTACGCTGCCAATTTTCTCGCCGTAGTAGTCGGGGACGGGGTTTGCAATCGAGTTGGTTGAGGGATCGACTCGGAATCGTCTAATACGGTCGAAGAACTCTTTCTCTTTCTACCGACGCCACGATAAAAGATAAAAATTAGCCTGTCCCCCCGTCTATTTTCATGGATGCGGTGCTTTCTTTTTGACACAAACTGGACGGGCGAATGACTTACAGTTGCCACGGAAGGCTTGTATCGGCGATAAACCAGGCCCCAAACACCATTGCCTACCGCAGGACCCATCAACCATCCAACGGCGCCGCAAGCCGCAGTTGCCAGCCCGAGAACGACAAAGGGATCCAGGCCCATCACCTGAGTTCCCAGGGCCTCCAGATCTTGAGCCGCAAGAACTTGAACTCCGACAGAGGTAGAAACGAGAGATGTGATGATGGAAGATGCTAGTGAATAACGACGGCGCGAAGCTCGGAGCTTGAAGAATGAGTCCCAGTCAAGCTTGACCTCGTTGTTCTTGGGCGCAGCCGTGGATTGCACACGCAGACCGGCCGGGCGGTGCAGGCAGACAGCGGAAGGTCGAGCATTGTGAGATTGGAAGGTCTGGCTCTGAATACCACACGACGGTCGGACTAGAGATGAGTTGAGCCGGACCAGTTGCGCCGGCCCTCCCTGCGTGACACCTCGGACAACGGCACTGGGGCGCGCAAGTGTAGTCACCATGGACAAGCCCACACGACCAGCCGAGACGGATGGGATAGACATTTTGACGAGATTGGTGCGTCTGTGTTGCTCTGTGTGGACCAGATTCGAGTCGTGGGAAAAAAGAGCGTGGGCAGAGCTTCGAGCATGAGCTCACGTTCCGTGCACCTCCCGCCCGCGCACCTCCCGACAATCCCGTCACATGTTTGTCATTAGATAAGCGAGACCACTCAGTGGGAAGGTTCTCGCCCAGCGAATCGGGCGACCTGCCGCGTGGTTGAAGCTTGGTTGGACACGACGCGTCACATCAATCAGTGGAAAACTCCAGTAACTACTCAGACTTCCATTCGAGTTGGTCTATGTGGCCCTCTCCGCAAATTGATGGTCTCTCCGGGGAATCTTCTTAATATGGAAGTGGTCTACTTACAGCTGGTTTATTCGCGCAGAGGGGCTGCCTCGGTACTTCAAAGGGTATCATCGTGTACTGTCTTTTATCAGACATTCGTAGATCCTCATCGTTTGGCAAGAATTGGCCTTGACTATTACTACTGATTCAGTGGATCTTGTGCTCTATCACTACATCTATTGCTTAGTCCGTCTTCCTGAACCCATCCGCCAGACTATGCATGCCATTGAAAGATGATGTCATGCTCACCAACACCCATGGCACCTCCCGTCCCAAACATCGACGTGCTGGGGATCGTTCATCAAAGCGCTGGTCGGAGACAATTGCCACACAGCCTCCGATAAGATAGAATATGCACAATCCGTGATTCGCGTCGGAGGTGGGAGGATGCTATGCGTATTCAAACGAAAATGGGCGAAGTTTGTATGCCTCACTCCTAGTCGCGATGCCGACCCTTTCGGGTCACAGTGAAAGCCGCTCGTACTTTTTGATGTCGCCAGGGCGAGATTGCGCTGGAAACGGGGTGCCAAATCCATTAATGTGCCCGTATAGCCACTTTAGGGTGACTGTGCTTAAGGCCATCACAGCAGCACTCAGCGAAAACAAGCCGACTCGGCCAGTGGTGGAGAGCTGTTCAAAAATCGGGTAAGGGTACCTAGGTCGTTCAGTAACGGAAGATAGACATTTACTGGCAGACTCGAGTTCTACTGACCATCCATTGTACAAGTAGCACCGCTCAATCCAGACCCAGTATCCGAATGCAATGGTACTAGAAAGCCCCAGGGATGGCGTCACAGAGATGGTCCACGGCGGCGAGAAAAACAGTAGATCAACCAGCATCACAATAGAGGGAACCGCATGAAACCCAAGATCTGCCCAGCGCGATCATTAGTGAGGATCAAAATTTTCTTACAAAATTTAGGAGCAACAAAAAAGAGTTTGGCTTTGGTGTTCACATACCAGCATGTAAAGGAATGACTGCCCAATCTGGTACCACAAGGCGCTCATCAATCTGAGGATTCGATGTCAAAACACAGTTCTTAAGCTTGGCTGAGACACGTTGTTGCCGGGGCACTCACCAAGTGCAAACCCCAGTATAGAACACTGATCAGTACTTCCATGGGAGCACTGCATACTGACAGCAAGTTTTTGGTCAAGAAAAGTCGACGCGATAGTGTTATATCCGCAAGTAGGGCAACCAGAAAGGTGATTGTCGAAAGAGTCAAGCCGATGACGGTCAAATATTGGAAATGCCAGCCATATGCCTCGTTTCTATTTGATGCGTTAGCGCTGCATACATCGGCCCTCCGAGGTCCCTGGACTAGGACCTATGTATCTTCAATATGACTTACGCTCGATTAGGATTCTCATGCATGCTAGCCAATCGGTGTCAGCGCTAACGATGTCATTTCAAAACATATGATTTTATGGGACTCGGGTTTAGAGTGCACCATAGATAAAGTGCATAATCCAATGAACATACTACTTGAAAGACAATATGAAACTGGCCAAACCACTGGCCTGCTCATTGCAATCTTGATATTAGGCCGCAAGTCAAATCACCCGATGAGAGATAGGATCTTACGTGAACAAAGGCAGAGAAGCCTCGAGAGGGACTTGGCAGTCGCTGCAGCGGATGTGAAATGAAGTCTGAAGTACTCATGGCTGGTAAAAAATGCGAAACAGACCAATCTATGCAATTGCTATAGTACCGATGAGCAACTCAAGCAAACTATTTATGGGAGAGCCCGGGGACTCTCGGCTACACAGAGACCATCAAGCAAGGGCCAAAAGGCAGGCACAAGCAAGGCACCGCTATGACGCACTTGACAAGGCCTGGTCAGCTGCCAGCGATGTTTCTGGCCTGTGGCATCCATCTACGGCATGGCGGTTTTTCCGCACGCCGGCTGATTCAGCCTCATCGTTCCGTTCCCGTCCGACGGCCGCCTTCCCCACACTTTTCCACGCGAGCTTTGGATGACACCGATCGTTGTGCAGGAGAGACGGTGCGCTGATTAGGCCGGATATCTTCCCAAGCTTGCTGCTCGCATCTCTGTATAGTTCCAAGTCAATTCCGACACCCCAGTTGTCATACCACCACTCCATTCATTGCTTCGTTGTTTCTTCAAAGTCGACCACCTGTGGGTCGTTGATTCAATTCCGCTATCGCTCGGCCGCGTTTTCCCCGCAGATAAGTGAACAAACTCCTGGTATCGGAGTACGTACTTGCAGCAAGGCCTCCCTTTTGACATCTTCGAGCATCCCACTTTCTTTGCACATCGATGGGCCTCTACAATCGGTGCGGGTGCTTGGTCGACTATCGCTTTGTCGCAACTTGGGGGCAGCAGAGTTGCCAACGTCGCAAGCGAAGCAATTGGTAGTGGAGTTGGATAATCAAACCGGGATTAGGCTCAAACACTCGCTACCTGGAGGAGCCAAGGCATTCTCAACGTATCAGTCACCTTGGCCTATTATCTCGATCAGGTGTGCAACTGTCAACTTCTTCTATCAGAACAGACCTGCCTGTGAGATCGTCCAGGCGGTGCAATGCCCCGCCCTCGCCGACCTGGCGCACCAGAGCCCAAACGCAGAAGCCGAAATGGATGCTGGTAAGTGTTATCACAATATAGATCGCCTCACAGCGAGCGGTAGCTAAAGCAGTTCCCAGGCCTTGCAAAGCTCGCAAAGTGAAATGGTACGAGAAACCGCACCCAGTTGTTCTCCAACATGATTGACTGATCGAAAGCTCATAATAGCGATGAGGAGAAGCCGTCTTGCCTCAATTGTCAAAGACAAGGCGAGTTATGTGATTATAGCGTACGCCTCAACTGGGGCGGCCGATCGAAGCGTTCGTCTATTGACTCGTCCGCTCCCATTTTGAAGGGGCCTCGAGGGACTTCAGTTGATTTCCACGCAGTGGTGCGCTTGAATGATGTTGAGTCGAGAAATTGCTCAGCTCCTGCTGTTGCAGAGAAAAGGGCTTTCAAAGAGGCATTTATCAACTTCAAACCTGGCGATTTCGGGTCTTCGGAGGATGCATCACCAAGCAGCAATGCAACCTTTGGTGCTTTTGACTCCCCCCGGCCTCAGACGTCGTCTGACATCGCTTTATCTCCGTCCCAAGGCGAGAATGCGTTTGTATCGGTATTACAGCGGCATTCGCCGGGCACTCCGGCGTCTGTCAGGCCTGTATATCCCCATACCTTGAGCCAGGAGATCGGAGGTACTGCATCATCTCCGGCTGATCAAGCAGTAGATTTTCCGTCACTGTCTGCTTTTGTATTCCACTCAAACTCGAGATCTCAGCCAATGTCCTTTTTACGTGATGTGTCGGATCCGCCTCGTCACTTGGCCGTGTCCTCTGGGGCCGATCAGGATAACCAACAGCAATATGCGGGTCGTCCTGGGTTACAGGAAGAACGCGGGCTAAGCTTTTTGCTCAATGATAATGATGAGCCCGTGGGACCCTTCCGTGGGCTCACAGATTGTCGCGAAACCCCAATTTCCGCCGCGGCAGGCTCCCCGTCCATGTCCAATCGCGGGTTCGACTGCAGATCGCCTTCTTCGATGGCTCGTCCAAGTCCATTTTCAACGGTCTCGATTGATGACGGAGGGGATGCATCGAACAGCAGAGAGTCAGTTGCCGCACAGAACAAATGGCATGCGTATCTCACCAGCGTGACCGACAACTATGGCTTTGACAGCGGTCGACCAGATCGTGACTTGACGCTGAACAACGATCATGCTGCTATCGATATCAACTCTGCGGTCGACAAAGCCTCGCCAGCTTCACAAGCTCCTCAATGCAACGGCTTTCCTGTTGCAAGAAAACCAAACTACAGCGAATATTATACGTCTCCAGTTCCGATCAACATTCCCCGCTGTCTCTCGCCTCTTCCTCCATCTCTGCTGAGCAATCCAATCAACCTGCTTTATTTCCATCATTTTCTCGATCACACATCGAAGATGCTCGTTCCACATGACTGTGATAAAAATCCATTCTTGTCTGTCCTCCCATCAAGTGAGTAGAGAGTCCAAAGCTTC
Organism: Penicillium sp. PF2412A; assembly: GCA_023626555.1. Lineage (NCBI taxonomy): Eukaryota > Fungi > Ascomycota > Eurotiomycetes > Eurotiales > Aspergillaceae > Penicillium > Penicillium sp. PF2412A. Next base: position 121,389 of record JAMAHA010000023.1, on the reverse strand, counting down.
GACCTTTCGGAAATGGTGAAATGCTGACCAGCTTATAGTGGCAATCTCCGACTCAAATCTTCTGAATTTGGTCCTTGCCTACTCGGCGAGTCATCGAGCACGCTATCTCAGGCATCCGGAGCCAGCCAACCGAATAGCGCATTGGGTGAGAGATGTTTTCCCAACTTTGCGGGTGGCTCTGGATGCATCGAAACAGGACATCACCGATAGCCATCTAGCTACGGCAATCTTGCTCCTCTCATTGAAAATTGTCTCCCCTACTACTTTTGAGGTCCCCATTACTTGGCAGAGCCACCTCAAGCTGGCACGAGATCTTTTCATGGCCTGCAGCGATCGTCTCGCAAGACCTGGGAATCAAGTGGGTGCTTTTTTTGCCCGATGGCTAGGGTATATTGATACTATGGGTGCACTCTCTTGCCGCCAAGCAGGGCCACCCCTGATGTTGTATCACCACGTTTTAGTCGAAAGTTCTCGCCCGAAAAGCCATGATGAGAACTGCGTTGACTGCTTCACCGGATTTAGTCCTCGAACTGGATTATTCCTCATTCGACTTGCTCAGCTTGTTCAGCAATGCGACAACGAACGATTTGACGATTTCGGTCATTTTAGACGAGACTGGCACCCATCAGCAGACATGGTGATGGAGGCAGATGCGCTGCTGGGCGACTTTGACGATCTTGGCGAAGTGGTTCATTCTGACCCCACGCATCATGTGGGAATCCAAGCCGACGACATGATGTCTACAGAAGAAGCCTTCCGCTGTGCCGGTCTTCTTCACCTTCATCGACGGGTACTTGAGTCTTCGCCGAAATCATTTCCTGTGCAGGATGCCCTTCGGAGGCTTCTCGGTGCCTTGGATCGAATGAGTTTGGGTGCCTCAACCGAGGTCTGCTCGCTTCTTCCTTTGTTCACAGCGGGCTGTGAATCACAGGACTCTTCCCAGCGGATGAAGGTATTGGACCGGCTGTTTGAGCTTGAAAAGTCAGGATTGAAACAGGTATGCCCCCAGGAAAATGTTGGCCCGGGCGACAAAATAACTTCATGATTCACCAGATACAAAACGCTCGGCGACTGATGCAGCAATGCTGGGAGGAGGACCTGCCATGGATAGCATTGGCAGACGGACAATTCCTGGGATAACTTCCAGCGGCAGTTTTTGACTAGGGCAAAGCGTGCCTAGTCTGCGCCAAATTGGCTGGCAATTCGCGAAAGGCACTGCCACAGCAAGTCTGTTTTTTAAATACAAAACGGAGAGAGTCATAGGTACATTTGGATCGGGTTGGCCTCACCTCGAGATTTGCTTGCTCTCAGCTTACATTCCAATTCAGGATTTCTCATCTGCTTCATACTTTCATAGCGACTTGAGTCATTCTTTGCGTATTTCTTAGCCACCTTTCCAGGGGAACCGGTATCGTTTGAGACAAGAACTTCAGGAGTCAAACGGCAGATGGCTAGACCAGCGTGAGAGGTTCTTCAGTATCTTTATATCATACTTGTGATTTGAAGCCCAGAATAATTCATTCGCTACCTAATAACTCATTAGCACCCTTCCATTCAACTATATTGAAGATAAGGATCAAGTTGACGCTCGTCATTCCTCTTTTCTGCTGGATCGCACCGTGGACTAGGTTACCTCTTATTTGTGGATTGATCCTCACATTTTCGATCAAAGCGGGCTGGGGATTGCTTCATCTCAGGTTCAGCTCCGCTGATCTCTGGACCCAGTCCTCTGCTCTATCATTCTTTCATATCCACTGATCCTCTATTACAACCTCTCACTTCTCCAAAAGTTGTTCTCTCAACTCTGAACTCTCTCCTCGCCAATCATCCTCGGCTCATTCCTTGAGATGGAGTCAAGCCAGACCGTCGGCGACAGGGGGACCGTGTGTAAGCCTGTCATGTCTCCATTGACCTTGGCCCGCAATGTCCACTCAAGCCTACTCGACGAGCTGGATTCGTTCGAATTTCCGCCCCTCCAGCCCTTCAGGTACACCCCCTCACTCACACAGCCTTTGCGGCGATATTTTTATTTTGGTCTAGAAGAGCACATCGAACTGACACCGATGCCATTTGCAGTAGTGAGAATAACTCTATTGGGACAGCCAAAGTTGAACCTATCATTCGGGACGTAAGATTTACAATCGTGCCTATGCTTCTTTATCGGAAAAGACTAAAAATTTGAGAATATAATCAACAGGGCTCACCGATCGGTTTCGATGAAGGCCCTACGGAAGTGATCAGTCCTCGCAAAGGACCCCAGGTCGACCAAGACAATGTCCCTGGAGACAGGGCTTTGGATACGCATCACCTTCCTCTGTCTACAACGCAGGCTGAGGTCGCTCCGTCCGGGACTGTTCTGGTGTCTTCTCCCGCGAGCTGGCTCAAGTGGGCCATCAATGCCAAACCGCTCACTCGTCGGGAGGAGGCTTCGGTCCGGAAGTTCATCAAGAGCAACAAACTCCTCTTCTTCAGGCCGTCGGACACTGACAACCCGTTCTTCCGTCTAGGCCTGCGGTATATCCCACCTCCAGGCCGCGACAATGTCTTCCGAACTGTGATCATTGATGCGCTCCCCAGGTGGGCGACCCTTGATCAGATCCTCCCTCGAGTCCGAGGGGGTGCGATCTTCTCGGCCTCGTTGCTGGACACCTCGACAATCAGCGGCAGTCCCTCCGCCATGATTGTCTTCGCCCATCAGTCGGGGGCGCTAAATTTCTTGCGTCGGGTTGAGCGGGATGGTTTTTTCGTTGGCTTCTGCCCCGTCGGCGTGCGTCCGGTTCCTACCCCAACTTACCCTATGCCTCGTGACTTGGAGACTCAGATGAAGTCTCATGGTCGCACGCGATGTCTCACCATTTCTTCCCGCAGCCCAATAGCGCTCAAGAGAGAGACGTATCGTGTTCTCAGCACGACGCATATCAAGGACTTTGTCGAGTGTTTCGGCGAACGCGATACTGAAAGGCAGATCACCGTCCGTTTTCATTCGGTCCGGGTCGCTTCCATGGCGTGCAACGCTCTCACCAACGATCCGGTGTTCAAGGGCGCATTTGTGCAATCGACTCCTGACCCCTGCGCAAAGATCTGATCTCATAGCCTCAGCGCTGTAGAAGCGGTAACGGGCTCGTGGTGTCACTACGGGGACTTTTCATTTGAATCAGCACTTTGGTTTCGGTGCGAGCGTTGCTCAACTCCAGAGGCGCACGTGCGCTGCGTTCTTCAAGGTGCACAGCGGAGATATTGCGTCCCGGCTCTTTTCTGATTGCTTTCACATTTCCTTTCAGATGCCAGAGAACTCAACTCTGAGAAGAGCGCATAGACCCAGGAGGGGTTTTTTGTATTGGCACACAGGGATTTAATTTGGAGGCGGGAGTGGACATGAACTTTCTCCTGCTTCTTAAAAGAGTCCAAGCCGTCGAGTCAAGTGCCGGGTTCATTGATCACCTCAGGCATCGGGGCATTGCATCGTAGACAATAAATCTGAGTCACAAATCACATTAGTAACAAGGGTTCCTCGAGACAGCTAGTACAAATCAGGATGTCTTTGAAGCGGTTGCTTCAACCATGACACTCTCTACGGGCATTCGGGTTTGGACCGTGTGGACACCCGATTCGGTTGAAAGTTGGCGGACACCGACCGGAAACAAGGTCCATTGCTGTGGCCTTGGGTGACTATAAGAGACGTGCCCTCGACCACCTTGAGAGCCTTCTGGTAGGTGGGCAGCACGATGGAAAGAATTCACGACGCTTGTGCCCCCATATGAGGACCGCAAGAACTGGCACCCCAGGAAAAAAAAAAAGAGAGAAAGGATTATACATAGGTAGTACATATCAAAATTAGACGCTACCCGACGCCCGACATTGCCCATCATTCCCAAAATTGCCAGATGCTTCGTAACCGTGTAGACTTTCGGCAAAGGGATCATCATTACACATCTGGATGCGTACCAGTTGAGAGTTAAAAAAAAGAAATTTCCCACCCCACTCTTCATGGACACCTCTCTATATCGCGGGTTTATGCTCTGGGAGTTCAAATAGCCCCCTTTGATCGAGCTCATGGACAGGACGTGAGTCGGCTTCTCGGTAGTTCATTCGCGGTGGACCGTTGGGCGAACCCAAGTTGTTGCCATGCTCTGCACGTGCCTTTCGTCGCCCCCACCAAAATCCCACGCCCAGCATGGCAAAGGCCAGAATTCCCAGCGGTACTCCCACGCCGACTCCGATTGCGACATTTTTGGACGATGAAGATGAACCCTCACTTGATGTCGCAGCTGCAGCTGTCGCCGTCACGGTGGTGTCGAGAGTGGCCGTCACTGTCGCGGTGGGTGAATCGCCAATATGTACGAGGGTGGGCTTGAGGTCGAAGGCTTGGTCGCAGCAGCTCGTCGATTTCCCGCAGCAGTATCTGACACCCGACTCGACGGGGCAGATGATCACTTGAGATCCCTTGCTCGAGTTCCCGCCATGCTATCCCATGACGTCAATCATCGTGTGGCACCAGTCAAGGGCCAGAAGAGAATTCGCGACCCCCCCCCCCTCCCCAAAGAGGGAGGAGGAGAAGGAGGAGGAGAAGGAGGGAGAGGAGGAGGAAGAGGAGGAGGAAGAGGAGGAGGAAAGAGTATTGGCCTGAAGAGAGCTTACCTCGCTATCGCATAGGTCTTTTGGTAAACAGTTGGGACTTGACCATGTCTTGTCTGTGCAATAATTTCGCCAGTAGGTGTTCTCGCGAGGGTAGTAGCAGAGTCCATTGGGTTGGCAGAAATCCGGCTTGCTGCTGTTCGTTCCACAGCACATGGACTCAACACCATCGAAGCCGAGACAGGGCATGAATCGTGACTCTGCCGTAGTTCCGTCAGGGGCATAGCAGGTTCGGGCCACCACGAAGGACTGCATCTGCAGGAAGAGCAGGGCGATCCCGAGGAGTGATGGACTTTTGGAAAACATGCCGAACACCGCGGTTGGGATTGCAGCGCAGAGGATCAGGTCAGGAGATGGTCGAGGACAAAGTAAAAGAGTGACAACGGAGCGCACTCAGGAGCAGCGATGCGACATTAACAGATGGTCGAAGATTGCTGCAGGACACAGGATCCATTGTCCCCGCGACCAATTCTCTCTTAGCTCACGCTGCAAAATGGCGTTGTCATTCATGGGGGCCAAATATCAACAGGCGAACGAGAGGGAGCGGATTTTACAAGATTTACAGCATTAGGCCCTGTGGCGTCGGACGGCGCGAGACCCGCAGCTCCATGTCAGCCTCCTGGCTTGGTAGACCAATCATTCAGTGGAGCAGAGGGAGTAACCAACAACAACAAGCGGGCCCAGGTTCTCATGGCCGCTGCAATTCTATCATGATATACCCTGATCGTCCCTCCTTTTTTTTCGGACAGGCAAGAGATTGTCTTCCCCACCACGGTCAGGCTTGTCCTGGCGAGACTGAAAGCGCCAACCGATCACCTCTTTCCCTCGGGTGGGTTTGTTTCTTGGCTTATCCTCATTTCCGCCTTGCGAGTACACAAAGCGTGCGATCGCTCCTACGGAATTGCGACTATATTTGGAGGCGGACGGTGGGGGCACCAGTTGCCAAGACTGCCGACAGGTGGTGAAGCGCAACGTTTGGCCAAGTGCTCCACGCGCCCTTGGCCGGAACACGCTGGATCAAGGTTAGCGTCTACTCCCACAGAAAGCGGGGCCTCCGCGGTCGGAATTTGGAAGGGGAAAGCTGGTGCAAACCAATTGTGAATCCTCTCTGGGTCCTGGAATCTGTGGTGTAGCAAGACTAGTGTGAAGGAAGTGAAAAAGATATGGAAAATCTGAAATGAAAATGTGGAAACGCAATGGTGGATGGGATGCAGCAGAATTTCCAGGCATCCAACAAGGCAGGAACATGTGATCACGGAGCCGATATTGCCTGAGGCATCCACAATCACTTTTGTTTTTCCCTCAACGCCTCAGCGGGCAGCTGGCCCTGGCCGCCTCTCATGCATGGCTCGTCCCATGAATAGAGCACCGTGCGTCGCCATCACTATGACAATGATCATGTCCCATCTCACCTTCAAGATCTCAAATAGATGAACCAATCAGATGCCTTGAATTTCCTTCAGGTCACCCAGGGTTCGGCTCCACGGCGCCTTTCCTAATGAGCGGTCCGTTACGAGCTCGTACCGAGCGCTTTTGCGGGGCTTGTACAGTACTCATCGTGGGTACATCCAAGTCAATTGCTTAAGATTGCCTTGATTACTTGCAGGTTCGACGAAATAATTATTCCCATTCCCACATGTCGCTCAGCTACCTAACCCACATTCAAGCATACCCTCATGATTGATGGATATTTGACTTTGTATTAGTTTTATCGTCAAATCATCCATATGAAGGCGTATTGATCTTGACTCGATTCCCTTGATTCGTTTTGAACCTCCCGTCTTAAAAGTGTTGTCATTTCGCAGGCATTACTAGTCAATTTGTTACTAATTTAATAACTACCGTTACATCGGGCGGATTGATTTGATACAGCAGCTAATTTGGGGCCGTCCACATAAGTCTACCGGCAAGGTCTCGGGGTGGTCAACTGGCCAGTAAATCATTGCAGATAATACTGTATGTTACACATAAAATTACAGGGGGCCCATGATTCATTTCCGAGAAGGAAGCGATCCGTTTCGGAAATGAACTTTTGCCTTCTCTACCGTTGATTGACTTGACTTGACATCCAGTGGCTTTCCAAAAGTTGGATTCATCATATCACTCACCTTCCCAATTCAGGCAGACTCAAAAATCGGCAGCATCGGATGTCGAATTATTCACCAAGATCTATCGAAAATTCATGAAGAACTATCAATAAGCCGAGCACCGACATTCGTCTAAATGAAGATGGATGTATCACTGGCCCAGAAATTGGAAAAGCTGACAGGATCTTGATGGAGTGAAGGGGGTGAGGGTCACACATTCTGAAAGACACGGTAGGTGTGCAGCCCAGAATTTCCTCAACTGGGTGGCGGATGCGTCTCGGCCTCGAGGATGCGCAGTGGTCGTTAGTGGCTGACCTTGGAGAAGGGCCCTCTCTTTGCCCACTTGCCGGCAGAGTCTCCGCATGACTACAAGGTGCAGTGACACTCGATCAAGGGTCGACAGTAAAGTGAGAGTTGAGAGTCAAGGCAAAACTGGTGGCCGTCGTAAAGACTTGCGGCAGAGTAAGGAGGTCAAGCAACCCGGTTTCCCGTCCAGGGCGGTGATCGAGAGGACAAGAGTCCCTCATCTGTCGGCAACAGAGGAGGTTTGGGAAAGCCTTTCTCATTCCTTGCTGGACATGCGATCCTGTTGATCATGACCCCGGTGCTGCCTGTTTTGTCGGATGACTTGGGATGAGTTGGATGAGTAGGATGCGTGAGATGCCAGTGTAGTGTCGGCTCCTCGGGCCAACATCCTCATCTCCATTTATCCTGTGAATTATCCACGGCTTCGGAGGGAAACCGTGGCTATCCAGGGCAGAGTGACGATCCCTTCTAGAATGGGTGCGATCCATCGATCCATCACCGGCCCAAGCACGAGGTCGAAGACCAGTTGGATCACGGTGGTGATGACAGTGACGGCAGCGACGGCGGTGTGATTCGAGGTGAGCGAAGAGGAGTGAGCTCACTCGCCAGAATGCCGAGGAACCTTCGTCAGCCGTTTGTGCCGGCAATTCGTCATCCCCCAAAACCCGCAGCGTATACTTTTGCGGGGATCCCGTGAAGAATCTCTGACTTGGCTCCACCTCCGCACTTCCTGACTCGTCTACTTCATTTAGCCAATGGTACGAGATGCTTTTAGCCAGTTGGACCTCTTTTTTAGCCACCAAGAGGTGCATATGGCCATTTTAGCCAACACGGAGAGATTGCTCCAAGCTTCAGGGCAATGACAAGCATTAGCGAACCCCAGAGTTGGTGGAGGGGGCACATGTCGATCGTCACTTGTTTACCCACCAGGCCACCGAATGTCATGGTCGACTCGGTTGTACGGGGAAGAATGGATAAATTCTCATCAAGAGGGGGAATATAAATACCAGGAGAGAGGCCATGATGGACAATTCTTCTTCAGAACAAGCTCAAGCCTCTTTTCTACTCACTCGGCACCTGGTCCTCTTCGATCATCATGAAGGTCTTCGCAACCTTGGCTGGCCTCTTGGCCACGGCCCTCGCGGCCCCTTCCACCGAGCACGCGCTCGTAGCCCGCCGTAACGGTATCGACTACGTCCAAAACTACAACGGCAACTTGGGTGCCTTTAGCTACAACCAGGGTGCTGGCCAGTTTTCCATGTACTGGGACAACGGTGTGAACAATGACTTTGTCGTTGGTCTGGGATGGCGCACTGGCTCGAAGGAGTGAGTGAGGGGAGAACCTCCCTTGACCTTGTTTCCCCAATTTCCCCCACGATGCTGACCCTTCACAGCCCCATCACCTACTCGGCCACCTATGACGCCGCCAGCTCTGGCTCGTACCTTGCTGTGTACGGCTGGATCAACTCGCCCCAGGCCGAGTACTACGTTGTCGAGTCCTACGGCACCTACAACCCCTGTAGCCAGGCCCAGAGCTTGGGCACCATCAACTCGGACGGAGGCACCTACCAGGTCTGCACCGACACCCGCTACAACCAGCCCTCCATCACTGGTACCAGCACCTTCACTCAGTTCTTCTCGGTCCGCCAGAACAAGCGCACCTCCGGCACGGTCACCATCAACAACCACTTCAACTTCTGGGCCCAGCACGGGTTCGGCAACAGCAACTTCAACTACCAGGTCATGGCCGTCGAGGCATTCAACGGTCACGGTCACGCCAGCGTCCAGGTCTCTGGTTGAGAGAACAAGCTTGGACTGTCAAATCGTGGGGAAAAGAAAACTTCCCTTGTGGACACCCCATGACGTTCATGTGACTTCCAATCAAGGTGGTCACATTGGGACCCACGACGCTATAGGGTGGGAGGGGGTTGATGCTGAGTGTAGCTACCTTGTCTATTCAACTATTGAATTGAGTCTTGTCAATGATTTTAGTCTGTTCCTCTTAACTTCTCTTAACTTCTCTTGTAAGCTGGTTTTCTTCGGGACAATCCCCTGTGTATTATGATGAATGGTCCATGAGACTCACTAGTAGACCCGAGACTGTATGCAAATAAATCCCAGGTCCTAAGGCGAAAAGAATTCTGGTAGATCATCTTCCACCCGTTAGGAGGTACTTAATGAAATCCCCAACAGGGGTTTTCGGGTCATCATCAACCGCCGGCATTCCGGTCTGAGTTGCGCTCAATCCCCGGATTTTCCAGGTACCTCGACCTTTCTCCCTCTTCATGATCCAAGTTTCTCTTAATTTGCGCCACGACATGTATTCTTTGCGACTCGGGATCCTCGAGGATAAATTTGTACCGGCCATTGAGTCTGTCACTTTCATCACCCAAATCTGATTCATCCACACTGGGGCATTCTCTCCAATCCGGCTGGGAGAGGGGGCCGGAGGAGTCCAATTCGTCATGGATCCATGATGGTGTTAAAAATGAGCAGAAATAAATCTTGCTAGAACACAAAACTCTTCTACCGGATGCTACTACCTATTATTATACCGTAATTTTTAGGGTCACCTGGATTTCCTTACAAATGCACCTGGGTGGCGGAGAAGAGTCCGGCCCAGGTTTCCGTCAATTTCCGTCGGCCCTGTCATCCAATCAACTCTTTCAATTCTCCTGTATGGCTCGTGCCCTGGAGGCAGGTCAGAGGGCAGGTATGTCCCCGAGAATGCTCATCATAATCTACTCATAGAGGGAATCAGTACTACGATGTTCCTTGCCAGAAACGACTACTTCCATCTGAATATTGAAAGAAAGGAAAATCCCTCCTGTATGACTATTTCGCGCCATGAATCTGACCAGTCGACACAGACAGGGCTTTGTAGATTGAATACAATGTTACAATCGCCGTGGATGTAATAGCAAGCGTGAGCTAAAAGCGAGGAGAGTGGGAGGTGGTCCATATTAGAAAGCGACCCGCTATTCGCTATGAATGCGGGCCCGCACGATGGACCTAACCCTTTAACTAAGCTATCGTCTGTGATTGATCAGAAGGATGCCATAGCGAATCCCCCCATAGAGTCAAGTACTCGCCCCATGCCCATGAAGAAGATTATTCATCAAGTCAACGTCCTAGCGGTGGAAATGAGAGCCAAAGATGTCTTCCATCTCATAGTACGGAGGAATTGCCGAGTCACTTGCGACTTCCTGGGCGCTTTCGAAGTCAACCAGAGTGACCTTATCGTTCTCTCTGCTGTAGAGCACGTTGTGCATTCCCGCGTTATCGAGACGGATGTTCACCTGTCGCAAGGCACGAATCCCCATGCGGCAACGGGATTCAATGGATGCTCGTTCCTCCACCGTCAAATTATGCCATACACGATCAAGCCGTACCCCATCTATATGCTCTAATACGAGAGCGTATCCCGAAGGAAAGATACTCGAGCAGATAATTTCTCCTCTCAGAATCCATCGAGCAAATATCGAATCATAACCGGACGTTTGCCAAGACCAAAGACGCTCGTACACCTCACTTTCGGCGTCAAATCTAGAAGCAGCTCGTGAGTGATTCCAGCAATGAGGAAGGAAGGCCATCTGACTTACAGCTCATCGTGAGTGGGTCGCCAGCACTTCAGAATTACCGGGGTTTCGTCCATACTAGCCAGCCAGGTGGCCTTTGAGTTTTCCGTAGCGTCTGATAGTTGGCGAATGCAATTGATGACTGTACCCGGAGATGTGCCAGTATTAACGATAACACTGCTGGGTGTGACGGGCTCATTCTTGGACGATTGGGGGTGCAGTTGGCCAGGGCTTCTTAGTTGACGATTTGAGATAGGGACAGGAGAAGGGCCTTGCAGCTACTCGGTGCATCAGAATCCACACTAAGCATCTACTTAGTGATTGCAAGAATGAAACTTACGTCCCGCAGCTGGAATGTGGACCTTTCAAAATACCTTGGCGCCATTTGAGCCATGCGACAAAAGCCGGCAAATAATTGGCGGAGGGAGGGCTGAATTGCGTCGTGGCTGACTGGAGGCGAAAGAAGAAAAGAAGAGTCCGCTGCTCGTTTAACAAACACGGTAGAGTAGTAGGTGGACAAAAATCCAAAGCGGACCGAACACATGCGCATTTGAGCGACGAGTTGTCCTAGATGATTGGTCCAGACTCAGCAAGTCTCTCAGCGGACGGAAAAACATGAGTCAGAACGTACCCATGAGCGGCTCGAGTCGGAAAGATGCACCCGGTCGGTTGAGATGAAGACATGCATCGGAAATGGTCCATGGCGTCTTGATTTCTCCAACAAGATAAACATTGTCAGGTGTGGGGTTAGCCGCGATCCGGCCCAGACATATATCGGGAAGGATGTCATCAGAAGTGGAGAGTGCTGGAAAGTCTGCGAATCGGATTGATCCCATACCCGGCAGTGGTGCAAGAGCTCTCATGACCGGGTCGCATAGGTTTCGAACGAAGCGACCGGAGACACCATGTTTAGTGCCAACGGTGTATAGCTCAGTCTCATCCTGGAACGGGACCTCATGGGTGATTCCAGCCTCATGAAAAGCGTGGAGAGCATCTTCCGAAAAAGAACGCCATTCAGACATAAGGGCAAGGGACAAACGGTGGGAGTGGACTGATGGATTCGCAGTTCGCGCATTTTGGCGCAAAGGTGGAACTGGTCGGGCTAGCTGGATCAGAGCCGGCTCCATTACTTGGACCGAAGACTAAAAGGGTAGAGCCGGTAGGATCGGAAAGTGATATAGGACTCGCAAATGTAGAGATGATCAACTTCGTAGGCAGAGCGGGGGACGGGGTTTCAGTCTCGACTTCTGAGGGCGAAAGGGATCTCGGATTCCGTTGACAGAACGATAGAAAGGAGGTTGAGGAAAGCGAATCACTAAGTTGATTCGACCAGAGTACGAGAGACGGCGAAGAAGATGAGATTGTCTCTGGACGTAGGGTCACTACGTAGGCGGACACGTGATTATTTACTACCAGAGGTCAGGCCGGTGGTTTCAAAGTTTTGGGTCAATCCTCAATGCCTCCAAAATATCAATGAATTCAGAAGACACAGGCTTGGACTAATGCAGACTAGCTTTGAAATGTGAATGACAGGCACATAGGCCTCAAGCCAACCCGATCCAGTTCCTATCATTGGATCCCGTCAAAGCCAGACATAAGCATGTGTGACATACTACAATAGTAGCTCGATCGCTTCGAGATGTTCCCTCTAGTCAGACCCGATTGAAGCCACGTGTTGGGTGATAAACAAGTACTTGCGTCATTCGATGATCACAAGGTCTTTCTTCGGTGGGCGCTGAGACAAGTTTGACGTATTCACCCTTCGACAACTGACTGGCCAGATGGTGATCATCGCCCACTAGGGCTGGTTCTTGTTGAGCTGACACTTGAGGGTTTGGAATTCATTGAAGCTGATCTGACTCTTTCGGATTGATATCTGCCTGAGAAGCCGCCAGGGGAGAACAATCCCCATCTAGAGTAGCTTGGGATGACTAGTCCTGATCTCGTCTTTCCGGGTGCACACGACCGACTTTGCAAGAAGTGTAGGTCCTCTATTGATTCTTTTCGTTGCGTGGCTGAGTTAGGCTCACTGTACCACTAAGATACCTACTACTCTTGCTAGAACCCGCAGCGGATTTCTGTACCCATGGAGTGTAAGTGTTTCTTTTACCTGAGGCCAGGGTTCAATGTCTATACGTACTACAATCTTGGTGTGGTCGGTGGTAAGGCTGTGTGAACAAATTCTGGCTTCTTTGACGATGGGTCCCTACCATTTCTGAAGAGCGAAATCCCGGTGGCAGTGGACCCCGGTATAGCCTTCGTTCGAGTTGATTTTGTGTCAAGGTTATGCCCCTGGTACACGAAGCTCTCGAATTTCCACCATGGATTCTCGACGTGTTGAGGAGAACTCCGTACCCGACACGAAGAGCCCCGGCCTGATCACGTTGAAAGCGACACTCAAGAATTTTAATCGCATCGGCGAGTGCCTGATTCTGCTCGACATTGCCCTTGGACTTCTCCCGGCTAATCTCTGTTCCACGGCAAGAAATTGCCCAGCAAGAATTCCCCAGCATCAGTTTGTCCTGATCTTAGGGTACATACATGTATACTCAGTCTGTATCTTGAGTTAGCCTCCTGTGAGCAATCAGAAAGCAGCCACGTGGAAGACATGGTGCATCTAGGTATTCGCCTTCGCTTGTCTCTTCGTGCCGCCCGCGTTTTGCCGACATGTAGGCAGTGCTCAAAGGGGAACAGGGATCTTAGGAGCGCTGACATCCTCCATCAGTTCAAGCAAACTCAGCATCCAGGATCCCGTCTCCTTATTGGAAGCGTCCGCGAGAGACCATCCCACGGCAGAAATGAAAAGACTCAAAACTTTCCAGTCTTCTCAGCAAGTTCTTGCGCTATGGGCTCTAGATCGCTGATCATATCCTCAAGTGCACACTTTGCCATGTCGATCGCTTCCGTTCTGTGATGGGGGCGCTTTTTAGTATGGTGAGATGGCGCCCTTCCCCCACCTCTTCTTTTCAGCCTCGCTCACTTTCAGTGGCGGCGTGAAAGGCAGCTTTGACCACAAATGGTCACGTTACACACGCTCGACAAGCGGTTCCAGTTGGATGTGACAGGAGAGACCGCGGGGGATAAGCCTGTTGAGCCATACTGTAGGAAAGAATTGAATACGACCCCACCACCCCTCACGTCACCGGATTTGCTGGAGATGAAGACCTTGGAGGTATTCTCTGAGTTGGAGTCGTGGGGCGTGTCAACATCACCAAAGAGGCAATTCGTTGCCGGGCATCGGACCGTTCCTGCACACCACGCGAGGTGATTCACAGCGATCCTACTAACATTATATGACTCCAGTCAGCTCGGCTCAGAACCGATCGGGTCGTAGTCACTATAGTACTTTAGTCCTTTATATCCCGCTTACTCCTGTTTCTGACCGCTGTGTTCGCCATTCATTTGATCTTCTTTTGGTATAGAAAGCTCCCTCCTCTTCCGATCCACAACGGTTCACTTTGCATCGATCATGGATGAAAAACCCGAGCTTGTCAGTCTCGCAGATACCGAGAAGAATGTCAGAGATCCATTATCAAGGAAGCTGGCCGGGTTTGAAGACCCGGATGCTGGACTGAGTGAGGAGGAGAAAGCAGCTATTGTATGTTCATGTTCCATGTCACCGTTGGTGTTCCTCTACCCCAATCTATGCAGGCGAGAAGCAAAATAACCCTGGAAACGGGGTACATTGCCAAAAGGGCTCCCTTGACACATACGATTCTTACTGTGAGCTTGATGAAATACAGGATCGCCGTCTTCTTTGGAAACTCGATCTTCGTCTTGTGCCGTGGCTGAGTCTGCTATACTTGATCTCCTTCCTCGATCGGTAAGTAGCAATCCTCTTGCATGGTGGTCATGGCATTGTCCACCTCAAATGACTCGCTCTTTCAAAACCTGACTCCACAAGGACCAACATTGGCAATGCAAAGATAGATGGTCTAGCCAAGGATCTCGGGTTGTCTCCCAACCAATACAACGCCACCCTCACTATCTTTTTCGTCTCCTATTCGGTGTTTGAACCACTGACCAATATCCTCCTCAAACGATTACGACCGAGTATTTTTATTCCGAGTATCATGCTGGCATGGGTGTGTGGATTGCATGGCGTGTCTAATTCCTCCTCATTTCTGATCGGTCCTTTGACCGACCCCCGGCGCTTTTCCTTTGGTTCGCTTCTGACGAATATCCTCCACAGGGCGTCTGTATGACTTGTATGGGTCTCGTCAAGAATTACTCGGGATTGATGGCGGTCAGATGGTTCTTGGGACTCAGCGAGGCTGGTCTGTTTCCGGGGGTGGGATACTTTCTCTCGTGCTGGTACCGCCGCTCCGAATTTGGAGTCCGCATGGCCATCTTCTTTTCTGCGGCCGCCTTAGCCGGGTCCTTCGGTGGTCTGCTAGCAGCAGCGATCGCCAAGATGGATGGCATTGGGAACAAGCCCGGATGGGCCTGGATCTTCATTCTCGAAGGTCTGCTGACCATCGTGGTCGGTGTGGTCTCGTTCTGGTTTGTGTATGATTTCCCCGACGAGGCGACCTTCCTCTCCCCAGAGGACCGTATACGAGTCCTGCGCCGATTGGCCGCGGATCAGCAGTCGAGTGCGGAGCATGAAGAGTTCAAAATGTCCTACTTTTGGGCAAGTGTGAAGGACTGGAAGACCTGGCTGGGGGCCATTATCTACATGGGCGCAGACGGATCATTGTATGCATTCTCGTTGTTTGTGCCGACGATTATCAATGAACTAGTGAGTCGTCTGGGTGGATCATTTGTGGTGTTGATGCGTGCAAGAGTATCTACTGACTTCATTCCAGGGTACGTTTGAACGATGCTGGTATAAAAGAGAAGGTGTAAAGAGGTGGGAGGGATTCTGTGCGTCTGCTAATCAGGTATCGGTATCCCACTGTAGGCTATAGTTCCATCCGTGCGCAATTGCTCAGTGTGCCCCCGTACGCCGCCGCCGCCATCCTCACCGTCCTCGTCGGATTCATCGCGGATCGTACACGCCAGCGGGGCCTCTGCAATATTGGGGTCTCTCTTCTCGGAATGGTGGGGTTTGCCATGCTCTTGGGATGCAATTCTCCTGGGGCACGGTATGCTGGGGTCTTTCTCGGCGCCATGGGCATATACCCAGCCATCTCCAATACCATTTCCTGGGCGAGCAACAATATCGAAGGTATGCATGAAAGTAGATATTTTGGGAATTGAGAACTGCCGCAGCTGACTTCGAGACCTCGAAACTGCAGGGGTCTACAAACGGGGCGTCTCCTTGGGCTTCATCATAGGATGGGGAAATCTGAATGGGATTGTTTCCTCCAACATCTACCGCGAGAAGGACAAGCCTCGGTATTACCCGGGTCATTCGGTCGTGTTGGGTTACTTGGTTTTGTTTCTATTCGGTGGATCGGTGGTGCAATACTGGCTGTTGCGTCGCGAGAACGCGAAGCGCCGTCGTGGCGAGCGCGAGTCGTGGATTCAGGGACTGGATCACAGTCAGATTGAGCTATTGGGCGATAAAAGGCCCGACTTTATATACACGCTCTGAGATGTCTGCGGTAGAACCATCATCTCAATATAGAATATGCAGACGGGGAAAGGGAGCCATTCCGCAAGTCGTGTTGAATATGTGCGAGTCACCGCCACTACGAGAGGGAATCACACCGCCGTGGAAAGTGAAACACCATCGAGGAGTTTTCCATTCAAACCTTGTTCACGCTCAGAAGTGAACTGATATTTGAAGGGGACAATTTGCACCCGACTCAAGCGGGGGCAGTTGCGAGCATCGACGTACTTCCACCTCGTCAAGCTCTCTCGTAGCGATTGATAATGTCTTGATTCTTTTTAGGACCTCGAAC
Organism: Penicillium sp. PF2412A; assembly: GCA_023626555.1. Lineage (NCBI taxonomy): Eukaryota > Fungi > Ascomycota > Eurotiomycetes > Eurotiales > Aspergillaceae > Penicillium > Penicillium sp. PF2412A. The sequence continues at coordinate 104,934 of JAMAHA010000023.1, read as the reverse complement.
CACATGGCGACTGGCCCAGCTCACCACCTCGCCTGTCTGGGAGCGAATTCGAAAAGCATATGCAGTTCGGTACATATCATTGATGCACAGATGGTTGCCTTGGGCCGTCAAGACAGTGGTCTCCGTCTCGTCGAGGCCACTTTTAGGTGGAAGAGGAGGAGTCACCAATTCCTCGTCACTCTTCCTCTCAGCTGCCGCACTAATTCTGGCAACTGGATTGCCCTCGGTTTCGTGGGATCCTTGGCCCTGATGTGTGGCGTCGGCAAAGTCAAAGGTGTGAAACAGGTAGTCGGCCTCTTCCGGACCAGGCGCAACCTTGACGAACCAGACACTCATTCGCCCGGCATCCTCTGACTCTCGCCAGATGTACTTTTTAGTCCAACGTAGACCTGGTTGCGCGGCCCCTCCCGTAACCGCTGGAGGAATCTCGCCCTCCTCGCTGTAGAGCCAATCGCGATCGGCGGAAGAGGGTAACGGCGTGAAAGTTGCGGTGCCACGTAGCTCCCCATTCAGGTCGAGAGGGTTGTCGCTACGAAGCGTCCGAATCAGCGTCCATCGAGAGTTTCCCAATGAGCTGAGCAAAGGGAGAAGCTGGCGTGAGGACAACATTGGGCGGTCACAGGTGCATTGGGGATGCTGGAGTTGGACCTTGGATGGGAGCCACCAGCACGTGCGGTTCGACCGGACCCACGACGGACCGGAGCAAGTCGCAGTGTGGCTGATGCAGACAGCTGTGGCTGGCTTGGGGAGACAGCGTTGATGCCTGAGGCCAGCAATACCTGCACCCGACACTCGTACTATAGCATCTTCGAGTACACTTTCGTACGTACAAAGGCCTGGGTGTATACTTTTAGTGGTACTATTGACTCTCATCAATAAAGTATTTGCTTGAGTGATCCCAATGTGCGTGGACCATTTGAACTGCAATGTGATCCATGGCCATGATGTGTCAAATATAATTACTGAACTATCATTCTCCCGTTCAACAAGCTAGGATTGCTGTCCATGGGGATGTTCACCTGATTCTTAGCGAAGGATACGTCTAAAATGTTGTCGGAAAGCTGGAAGGCTAAGGTGGGAGAGTGCATTTGCGTAGGACAGTTGGAGGCCACTCGTGACCACCCCGACCTGAAGATCCCTTCGACACACAATGTTGTAGTCAAGTTTGCGTGATGGTTGGATAGATTTCCTGGAAAAGCACCCAGGAGAGTCGATACGCTAGTCCTTTGCCTCCCCAGAATAAAGAGCAAAGGTTATTTCACTACTTACTAGCAGATGTATACATTGAACCAAAGTCTCTATTGTTTCACAAGACAGAGTCTTGAGATCGATCAGGGGCCGACATATTGAACCATCGGCGCGCGAGTCATTGAACAAATACGTCGACTCGCACGTAAACCCTTTTGGCTCCTATACTGACCCGAAGGACTAACTCATTTTTATCATTGACTTTGTTCAGAGGTTGATCATGAATAGGCAGAGCTTTGGCACTTATACCGTACCTTTTCGTCCTTCGCTCGGCTTTGGATACTGTGAGGTCTTGCTTGTCGGTATTGTAATAGAACTCAGTAGGGTCAATGAGCGAGTAGGAACTTCGAGAGACTGAAGCGCTTGGGGGTAGGACAGCAAGGACAGGTAGCGTGTTTACTCCACCTGCTGCCTTTTGCAATCGGTGGTATTTGTGTTAAAGTTGTGGATATACACATGGTGTCAGTTACTATAAGATATGAGCACTGCGGGCGAGTTTGACTTGGCTTGTTTCATTCGGGCCGCCCAAACAGCACAAATGCCCAAGGTCAGGGGTTTGGAGCAGCCTAGGGCCAAAGGGTGCGGCCATCTAAGAACAAGCCCACTAGTCAGTCGCACGACCGTCGGGCGAATCTCATGCCATTGTGCGACTCCAAAGGAGCACTGTTCACCTGCTAGAACCAGAAGGCTAGGCGTTGAGATGGTTGTCGTTTTTTTGCTCAATGCGACATATCGGGATTTCTAGAAACTAATCACGAAGCGCAGCGACGCTATAATAACGGCAAATCCCCACTTGCTCCGGACTCTTCTGGCTCTGGTTCATTCCCTAGACGATGTAAAAGTTATTAGTGGCACCAGGTGACTCTGGTGCGACAGGCCCTGAGGCATCAAATGGGTAACATTCTATGACTAAAGCTATCCTTCGGCTATACTAAGAAGGATGCTGAGTTTAGTCCTTGATGCAACGCCGAATGCGAAGAATTTGATTTTTGGCTGCTGATTACTTAGCTGATTTATTGTGGGTGGAAAGTGACTGTGTAGATTTGATCCTTGATTTGACTCCTACGGCACATCGGTTCGCTTCGTCGTTGTTCCCGAGGTGGGTAAAGCCGCCTCTGCCCTTGGGGGTGACTAGCTATGTAGTTGGTCGATTTGTCATTAATCATATGAGGACGGAGGAGGTCCCTCACGGCTGATGTTCGTACGAAACAGAAAAAAAACACCCTTCCCTTAGACCGCTTGCTCCCAGCCAAATACCTTGGCCAGACCGAAATCAAGACCAGCCTTATACTGTTCGTGATGTGGGCCGACACGGCACAGCAAGCGCCACAATGTAATTAGTGCAGCCTCTTCATAATTCAAGCTACCAGTTGTCTGGGGACTTGACCACGCATGAATCTTCCGGCGATCGAGGATCGGCTAGAGGTTGGGCCATCGAAGCACTGCCCGATCTCTTCTCAACCGAGGCAGATTTTTGTCAACGTGAGATCAAGCCCGGACCAGGCAAATTAACCTGACTTGAGGGGCCCCTATCCATGGGACTGGGGAGCTGGTGCTCATTGTGGGGAGTAGGCAAAAGAAAGAAAATCAGCATATTCTTATTATCATCAATCCGGAAGGGCCGGATGCTTCCGCGCAGCACCAACGCTGCAGTCTCATGCCATCCTGCCCGTGTGAGCTTTTTGGACAGAAGCCGATGGAAATGAATTGCACCGGCGAGGTCGATACAAATCTCTGGATATAAGTAGCTCAGGTACTGAGCTGCGGGTTGAGTCAAGAAGAAAAGTACTACTGCTCTTAATTAGTACAAGGACAATGAACTTCTTGTCAATACGCATCGAATTCTGGATGTGCCAAGCGTTGGCGTTTGCTGCTCCAGCTCTCCATGACCGCTACAATCGTGGACTCTGTGATTCGTCAACGCACCAATTACCAGATCCGGCGGGAATCCGGTCCATCGGTGCTTCTCCCCAAACACCCATTCCAGCTTCTACAAAAGACATCAAATTGTGATTGACAGGCCTTTCTGAATCTTGACTCAATATTTTGTCAGTACGATCATCATCCATCTCCACTCAATGGGTTGAAACTCTGATGCTGCTGATCCCATCTATCTTCCTGCTCGGGTGCTCGTTCGTCAAAGAATTGAAGCGATTGGGCGAGAAGAGTGATCCTCAATGATGATAGGGAAAATTGTGATAGACAAGGACCCACTCTTCTTGAGCTCCGAGACTCTGTAAAAGGGGCAAGTAGGCTGAATTGTGATCATCTCGTATGATTCAGGACATGCCACCTAGGTATCTCTCAGAGTGTTGCCTGTGGTGCTGGAGGGCGCGCAGTAGTGTCTGTTGTCATGTACAACCGGATCGCTTGAATGTTGTGTCTCGCTCTCTCGTTGTCAGCAATCAGTAAGCCGTTTTCCCCGTCCGATCATCGACCTCCACTCAGTTACATGACACTTAAGGTCCTCATCGCTCTCCCGATTCTGGATCCTTCTGTATGTGGGGAAGAATCCATGACAGGGGGCTGACGAATCGGTGATCGGAGGAGGAGGAGGAAAAAGAAGAAAAGTGTGAGCGAGAGGCAGTTCGAGAATGAAAGCTCTGTCGTATTCGTTCAATAGTTAGCTTCAGGGCACAGCCCCATCATGGCCTGGGGAAGACCCTGGAAACTGCACATTTTGCCTAGTCGAGCGTCTGGCTAGATCCGGCATGACGCTGCACATCGCAAGAATCGAGCGATGGGAGAGTAATCGACGCGATCTCATTGGTGACGCCTCGGCCCTTTTCAGAAAAGGATGGGAGGCATGGACCACGAGGCACCTTCACCCCATTTGCTCCACATACGGCGGATGAAGTGTCCCTGAGCTCGGAAATGGCTGGTGGTTGGTATACACCTGCTTTGGTTGCTGCGACTAGGGGGGGACCCGGTGCACTGCAGCTTCTACCAGGTATCGTACCGTGACTCCAGTCCGAACTCAGTGGTCCACTGGTCCGACGGTCCCTGCGCAGTGGACCACTGGGACAGTATCGGGTGGTATGGCACAGTATGAGCCCGGCCCAGTTACGGTATCTTACCTTACCAACATATCATCTTGTTTGGCTGTACACACGGCATGTATAACTCCATCATTTCTAATTCGCTTTCCATGCATCGCCAGTGATCGAGACGGCCTTGATGGCTCCCGTCTAGCAAGTGACCAACGATCGTCGTCTAGCGATTAATCAATTTTACATTTTTTTTTTTGAGAAGATAGCCGAGGAAAAAGCCCATCTTGTTGAGCTCAGACCATGAACCAATGTGAGCTGGGGTGGCCCCTGGGCCTCGCTGGCTGCTGAATACTTAAGACAAAACATTTTCCCGTCCTCTCAAGGGTATCGAAAAAGTTCAAAGTCCAAAGTGTTCATCGACGTCCGCGACTCTTAAGTCTCCACTTGAACATGCGTTTCACCTCTGCCCTTGTCGCGGCCGCGGCCGCGGGTTCTGCCCTCGCCCAACGTCCCTCCAACACGTCCATCTGTGACTACTACACCACTGCCCTGTTGAAGGAGAACAATGCCACCAACCAGTACACTCTCCTGACTCTGGTGGTCAACACTGCGGTGATTGGAAACTACACCCAGCCCAATGTGGGTGTCAGCGTGCCGGGTATTCTCAACCCCAATGGCACCTACAATGGTACCAAGGTCAACCTGGTACCCTACTTCAACGGAGGTCTTGCCTCCACCAACGACAATGGCAAGGCTGTGGCCCGAAACTTCCTTGACGGCGGCGGTGCTGCTCCCCTGATGAAGAACATGCCCGCCGAGGACATGAACTCCAACCAATAGTGCGTGCCTGCGTGGTCTCCCAACCCCTCTTATTTATAAACTTGCATCAACGTGTCTAACTGATAAATGCAGCTACCTCATGACTCACTTGTACGAGTTCTTCGGCAGCCTGCTTGGCTGCTCTCAATACGGTATGAAGGGCTTCCCAGAGTACTCTGGCGACGCCAGCATGTACAAGGTCCACAAGTAAGTGTGCTCGCACATGCCTCTGCCCTTTTTTCTACCGTTGAGAATCTTGACTGATCACTCGCTCTCATTCAGGTTCATGGTCCTGAACCCTTACGAGATGGGCTACTTCATTGAGCAGGTGGCTCTCTCGGCTGCTTCTTTCGGTGTTGCTGAGTCTGACATTATGGCGGTTGGCAAAGCCCTGAACTCGCTCTTCAACTACCGTTGCGCACCCGAGGTGACGGTCATCAAGGCTCAGGGTCCTCAGTGGCAGAGCACTTGCACTGACTCGTCCTGCCCGCTGGCCGACAATGCCACCTGCTCTGCTTACGAGATGGTGCCCCAGCCCGCCGTTGCCAACGCGACCCTTGCCATGGGTGAGGGTAGCAACTCGAGCTCCTCCGCGTCCGGCTCCAGCACTGCCACCATGTCTGGCTCCATGACTGCCTCCATGTCTGGCGCTGCCGCCACTGCCACTTACAACGCTGCTTCCGTTGTCGCTCCCGGGCTGACTGGTGTCTTTGCCGCCGCCGCTGCGATCTTTGCTCTGTAAATGTTTCCACCATGAGATAATCCCCTAATGGTGTGAGGATGCGATAGTCCTCGGGCAAGTCTAGGACAGTGCTTGTATGATGAGCAGGTGAAGCTTAATTTGGTGTTGAATTAATTGCATATTATGATCCTTGCTCTCAATCGCAATCCCTCTTTTTCAGCGATAAACATCCCCCAGTTGGCGCTACATTGCGTGCAACCAGGAGCCACTACTAGCCCCCGGGTCTTCTGATAAACCTTATGATCTTTTGATTGTTCACAAATAATGAAATCTAAATCTGAGCCAAAGTGGGTCAAAATTTCAACCACCGGCATCGACGTCCTTGACTAATTCTGGCACCCTTCGCGGCCCAATCTCTGCATTTGCATTGCGTGCGGGCACCTCTTCAAGCTGCCTGCATTGATCGAGCGCCAAGAGCCTGTCCATGGCTTTTCTCTCTCGGCACGAGTCATTGAAGTCACTGGCGATCGCCACCACCCGGCTTGTGGGCAGACGTATGTTTCTTTTCCCCGATTTTGGCACCCACCGGAAGCCTGGTAGAGGCTGTGCTCGCTACCTCTTAGATGAGTGGCAGATGTCGGCAGGCACTCAATTCCTTAGTCCTGCAATAGAGAAATACAAATACCATCGGCGCGGTAATAGCGAGATGGGTAGCAAGCACAGTAAGCCCCACTCCGAGTACTTTAAAAAAAAAAAAAACTACATAAACTCGCGGTCCCAGTACTTGAATTGGATTCAAAGCGACAGGCTAAACTTGCGTGGCCTCATCTCAATTGTTTCCAGTCTCTAACCGAGACTTACGTACCTACCTAGTACGGCCTCATCCCGGCTCGACATGGCAACTGTAATCCAATCAACACACAATGGGCTACCCACTTCTGAGCGTATGTGAACCTGGGGCCTGCAAATTTCACATTTCATGAAAGTGCTTATGCGCAGCCTGTCAGCCCATGTATGCAGGGCTACAGCAGTTTTCACCTACGCAGATACTGGAAATAGCCTTACACCCCACCCATGCCATCCCATCATTCTTTTTCCGCGGATCCATGATTCTCATGAGATTGATGATCGAGCAGATTTGGCCCTCACCCAATGAAGCGGAACTAGAATGCTATCGCCAAGACAAGTCATCTCCATCTGATCTAGAGGTATCTTGTTGGTTGTTCGAAAAGGGTCGCATTCTAAAGTGAGCTTTCTTCATTTTCGCGATTTATGAAGGCTAAAAAAAAGTCACAATCGTAGATATGGATTTCAATTTGGTGGTGGAGCCATTTCACAAAGAGATTGATGAGAATGTAATCGGTGCGAAACAAAGTCTAGGCTAGAGATACTGGTAGAGGTCTGTATGACTAAGAGGGTTTCCACGATACTTCATCCACAAGACAGCGATGGTATTCTTCCACTGCTTTGGGGGCTACTATATTGTAGAGGTCAGTGCCGGATTTGAACAGACTGACACTACAACTGAGGCTCCTTGATCCATTCTCGTAACCAAAGGTAAGTGTTTTGACCCGGGGCCTTTTAGTGAGATTTCAAAGCTCGCAATAATCATGGTATGCTCTGCTCTTTGAAGAGACCAGGATAGCATGGATATGTAGACCATGGTTCGCATCTATGATATTGTACGACAGGTGTGAGCCGATCATGAAGTGTTTGAAAAGGGACTCTGGGCAATGCCTTGATCATTAGGGCAGTGTGCAATTCAGATTTCGATCAATCAAGTGCCACAGCATATTGGAAGAAAACATCGAGTTCTATCTCTTCGCATGACTCTTCACGACTATGGAGGAGGCAGGGCTGGAACTGGGGCCCTGAGTCAGCATCCCGATCGCCCTTCAGGTGCAGAAGGTCAATCGCGGTGCCAAGCACGATCATAAACGTCATAACAGGGGGTAGCCTGAATCGGATGCATCCATTGAGCAAAGCCCGAGAAGACAGACTTTACTAATCACAGCGCGACCAGATGCATCTCAAAAAAGCCAAGGATACTTTTTCCAGTCTAATCATAGCATTATGAAGATTGAGTGATTTAAACATGGGGTGCGAGTTTGGTAGTGACGTCACCGGTCAGCTGCTTGCAATCGACCCCCGGACGCGAGGTCAAGCCTGGTTGCTATGGGTCGAGATCGGGTGGTGGTCCGATCTTTGGAGACGCGAACAAAGGACGCCGGTAGCTCCGGTATCGAGTATCCGAAGCTGCTGCCAGACGCGTGTTCGACTATATGCAGGTTGAGCGGGCAGTCGAGAGGGCAAAGTTTCTATTATCCTGAGCTACGCGTCGACAGAGTGGACTGCCGCAAACAATTTATGCTTGCTTCTCGCGTTAACAGTCCATGACCACTAATGCAATCTCAGATTTTGTTTTCCCTTTGCTGACTGCCAATCTGGCTCTTCTCACTCGCTCTCGCCATCTCCATCTGGCATGCCCTCCAAATTTTTACAACCTGAGCAGTCTGCACTGGGCATCCTGGAAACCCTTGAAAAAAGGCACCAAATCAATCTCCACAAAATAATTGGCTTTTCCTTGCCTGGAGCTCGATAAGGTTTGAGCTTACTGGAAGCGAAAGGAATCCGATTGGTCGTATTCTCCCGCTCTCTCCATGAGTCTGCCTGATACAGCTCGGTTCGTTGAACCCATACCAGTATCGGTAATACGTATAGGTGGTGATCTTTACAAAACTTACATCGCATCCCGGTTCTGGGGCCCGGGCCATGTTTACTTGGTCAAGAGCTCCTTGAGGCGTTCTTAGGTCCAAAGAAAGAAAAACCCAGCAATTCATATGCGAACAGGAGCGACTCCCACACACAGTCAGGGTTTTGCTTGGTTATTGGTGCTTCCCCATGGCATGGAAGCGAGCAAAATCTGAGGTAGGTTGGTTTGAGCCAACTAATAATCGAGACCTTCAACATATCCGACATACAGTAGAGACCAGTGTACCACGTTCTCTGCTGTTCTCAGAGCAGCGAGAGTGGGCACCGGTGATGATTATTCCACTTTTTTGAAGATCGAATAGGCAGACCTTGGCGCCCGATCCAACCGAGATGGGCTCTGGAGTGCACGGAGTTCACAACCATGGTCCATTGAACGTGGCGTGTGATGTGCAGGGAAAAAAATTATAATAATAATCCTCCATAATACGGGGGAGGATCGATGCAAATGAGATTTAGGACAAGCGCCAGGGGCATAGCCTCGGAAGGAGATGTCAATTAACTGGAGTTCGGGTCCAACCTTCGGCTCGCCGTGAGCGATCTATAAGGCATTGCTGCGACCCATATGTACTTAGGATTAGTTTGTCAGTTGTTGCTTTGCATGCTCACCAAAACAGTGTCTCATTGCTCAAAATGACATCGACGACGGTGTCCGCGGCCGTCCGCAAGAAGATCTTAAAGACTTTGTTCGTCTCACTACTTCTGGATTTGGTAAGTTGATCGAGAAGGCACCTCATCGCTGCACACCTCAAGTCTTGCATTTAGCGGGTATATGCTGACTGCGACGGCGATTGCTCGGATGAACAGATTTCCTTCACCTTCATTCTCCCCTTGTTCCCCTCCGTGCTCAGTTATTACCGATCCAAGGATGATTCTCCCACCAGCCTTCTCAATGGCATGTTCCACTATCTCAACGCGTACAAAAACTCCTTCTCCAGGCCCATTGACTCCCGATATGACATCATTCTCCTCGGCGGCGCCTTTGGTTCGCTATTCTCTCTCCTCCAGGCTATCGCGGCCCCGTTCATCGGTCGATTGTCTGATCACTATGGCCGCCGTCGCGCTATGTTGTTCTCCATGGTGGGAAATATCTTAAGCGTTGCGTTATGGGTGGGCGCAACCGATTTCCGGACATTTCTTGCCAGTCGCGTTGTAGGAGGACTGACGGAAGGCAATGTCCAATTGGCCAATGCAATTGTTTCCGACATAAGCGATGAAACACAGCGAGGATCCGCTATGGCTCTTGTCGGCGCATGCTTTAGTATCGCATTTACATTTGGGCCCGCTTTGGGGGCGGCGCTGTCCACAATTGACATGATGGCTTCGAATAAATTTGCCGTTGCGGCAGGTGTGTCGCTGTTGCTCGTCGTGGCAGAGACTTCATACATTTACTTTGCCCTGCCGGAGACGCATCCTCAACTTCGCAGTTTAACGGTTGCAATGCCCGAGGATAGTTCATCCAAGACGTCTCCAGAGACTCGGGTCAATGGAGGCACATCGATGAACGGCAACGGAAAGCCGATGACCAACGGAAACGCTCAATCACTGGTCGCGAACACAGACAAGCAAAACCCGAGTACCATGTCGACTCTGAAACTCTTGCATTTCCTCTTTTTGGTCTCTTTTTCTGGGCTGGAGTTTTCACTCCCCTTTGTGACGGCCGCCTTCTACAGCGATCGTCTCCAGCATAGCAGTCCATCGGCCTTGAATGGCCGTCTCCTATCGATGATAGGCTTGATTGCGTCGCTCTTACAAGGTACCATCGTTCGCCGCCTCCCACCACTGATGGTTGTCAGAGTTGGAGTGACCGCGTGTGCGATCTCCTTTTTCATGCTGGCACACGCCACTTCAACCACGGGACTGTATAGTGCCGGTGCTCTGCTCGCTGTGACTTCGGCGACGGTGGTGACGGGCATCAACAGCCTGGGCAGTTTGGAGGCGCGAGAAGTCGAGCGTGGAGCGGCACTTGGTCAACTGCGTAGTTGGGGTCAAGTCGGTCGAGCCTTGGGGCCTCTATTGTTCTGTTCCCTGTTCTGGTGGGCCGGAAGGGAAGTGGCTTATACAACGGGCGGAACGATGATGGTGGGTGTGGGTGTGATTGTCTTCATGCTTCGTTCTCCAAGCCAACGGGCGGGCAAGGCATGATTGTGGAAAAAACTGTGCCGAATTCGTGTCTATAATATCCATACATGTGTTAAAGATATAATATTTCGCCAATTTCGAAGTGGTGCAAATAAACAGTTGACGTGGTCAACACGTAGGCCCCGCTGACTGGCTAAACTCGGTCGACTAAGCTTATTGATTATCTCGCAGGGATAGATCCGCCTGTGCCAAAATCGAGCAAGTGAAAACCCCTTCTGTGGCCTGCTGACTTCTTCTGTGAGAAATAGCAAAACAGCAAAAGAAAGTATCACCCCTATCATCGATCCCAAATCATACAGATCAGCCAAACATCGAGTCCTTACATTCGTTGGCACCCGATCCGGATGCTGCATGCTTTGCAAGATCAGTCCACTAGAGTCATGTTTTGGTTTAGCTGAACTCAAAAATAACGACCCCCATTGTAAGATTGCTTTTAACTTAAACGCCATTGCCCATGCCAAGCTAGGATGAGAGAACGACAGAATCTGTCTGTTTACTCTAAGCATCTCAGTTTAATGAACTGCTTTCCCCACGCCTACCGTGGGCTAATACACATCTGTTGCACTTCCCAGAACCTGTTCTCACTTTAGCAATTGACATTCTGTACATTCATCTCGCAGACACACTTAAGAGCTCTTTTGCCCGTTTTCTGCAGAACGTCGACTTACCTCCGACTTATCTTCAACCGCAAAAGATGATATGTTCCAAAAGTATTCCATTCTCTCTGTTTCCCTCCGGATTTCCGAGGTCTTCGAGGTACCGAGACTTCCATTGCAGTGAAAACCACTACAGCGCTTGTGGTGAAAAGCTTTATCACATTTCTGGAGGAAGACCAGAAATGAGCACAAATGTAGGGCACCAGGACGTGATCTCTCTCCTTCAACGACCAGCAGAAAATACGTGGAATTATGGTTATATCTGTTGTGATTGAGCCGTCTGTTTTGTCGCTCTTTACAGAGGCAAGGTACCTTAACACTCAAACAATCTGTATCCTCTTGAGCCAGAGATGCCCGATCTTGATCAAACTCAGCGCGGCCGGTGGAAACATGTCATCTCAATATAGTGATCAGGGCGGGTGTAGAAAGAGATGGGACAATTTTGGACAACCTCGCAAGTGGAGCCACTGACATTCTCTGCTCTATGTGGCCACGATCTCCTTGAAGTGGCCCCTGCCCGCTCTCTCCAGGCAGATCTGCCTCAGATTATGCTCACCGGCTTCGAGTTTTGTCACCCGCTCTTACTGGCGACCCTTGTCAACTTCCATGAAGCTTCTAGATAAACATTGTGAACGTAAAGATTTGCTGTCGTCTATAACAAACGCCCTTCCGAGCGTCTAGGCTCTGAAAGCACGTCGATAAGCGTGCGTGTAATGGTCTCGGCATCAATAATGACAGTCTTGCTCTGTCAAAGGATCAACAGCAGCTTCTTCCTGCCTTGCAAGGATCCCGTTGAGGTCTAGGCTTTTTTTCGTTGGATGGTCGATGGGGTGACCAGCAATAGAAACTACGGGACCGACTAGGTCATGCAAGGGATACTTTGAGAGAACTTTGCACCAAGTACACTCAACCTAATTCATCGTTGGCTGGGAGCCATTCCAAACAGTGATCAAGTCGTCATACTCGGTAATGGAGGTGTCCTTGAAATGGGTCAATGGGGTAGGCACTGCTTTGGGGAGTTGTACTCTACTCAGCAAGGTACGGCAACCCTAAATGGTATCTAGCGATGGATAACAAGTTCCACTAGTTGAGAGAGACGGGCAATCTTTTCAACCAGTCTGTAGCTGGTACACCTTTGGTAGAAGTGTGACTCTATCAAGGTTCTATCGGGTTCCAGTTATCTTCCGTGTGTATATCACATGGCTTACATTCCCTATACGGCAATACTCAACCTAGGCACCTCAGGGTTTTCATAGCGACTCAGTCCAGTAACCATGGGGCTTTCTATCGCGTTACATCTAACATCATAGAGATCGCGGTGCAGTCCATATACTACCCGCTACCATGCTAATCTAGGTAGCGAAATTTTTCCCACTATGTAGGCGCTCATAGAACCTGCCCGTCATCGCAGAACTATCAACTGTTCAACCTTCCCCATATGTTTGTGACCGGGTTCAGTAGTACCCCATAAACATGTCCGACGATCTTCAGAGTTTGCAAGTGGTGTGCCCTAAGCGCGAACCGGACAAGAGAAACCATCCATCAGCAGTCCTGTTAGGTGCTCAGTAGGTAGATAAATAATTCACACGGCTTTCGCACGACCAAGGGCTGAATGGGGGCGACCATGAGAACCGCCCAGATTCCACCATATTAGTGTTGGAACCCAATTTCCAGCGACGGAAGAGGCCCAGCCGCTGACCTTTTGATGGGTCATGAAAGCCTCCATCCACTAAATGACGCCCAGGTGAATTCTGGGTCTATCACAAGATCGTGATAAACAGCAGTCCGATTTCTAGACTTGACCACCTTGGGTTAATTTTTTTTTTAATACATTGGCAGTGAGGACCGTGGAAAGCTTGGCCAAGTGGGTGAGTGAGCATGCTGCTGCTCCGGCGCTGGGCTGCAAGGCAAGACAGGAGTGTAGCGCGTGCCGTCCTTCAGGAAAAAGGAACAAGAATAAGCTCGGGCCGTTGAGCCCTAGTTGGAGACGGCCGGCTTCCCTCGCCCATCTTACACACTATGATTGGTGGTCTGGATTTCAGCACATCCGCTGGATGGACCCAATCAGATCTACTTGATCGTTTTTCATCGGACGCATTCTGCCAATCTTCTTGGGTTGAAACGACCGAGTGGAGACCCATACTCAATTCGATTCAGGTACAGGATGGGTCATTGAGTAAATCTTTGCAGCCGCTGCAAAGGTGAAGACAGATTGGAGGATTGGGTAGGTCTCGACCTCCGCTTCGATGCAACTTGGAAATTGTGAAGCTCGTGGTGTTCTCAGTGATTGGCTGTCTGGTCCGTCATGCCTGCGCAGTCTGTGAAGTACTAGCATCCACGCCCAGCAAATACTGTACAAATGAGGCAGTTGTTACACATGGGACGTCAGTGTCCAATCTCTACGGCTTGAGCCCCGATCGGTTCCTGCAGATGGAAGGCTTCAATCAGCCTATCCAGACTAAGTCGGTACTCCCCGTACTTGACTCCTAGCAGTAGTAGTGCCTTGTAGAGTAATGGGGGTACACTTTCAACACCTGCGGGAGGGATCGTCCCCTACTTTGTTAGTGCGAGCTTCCACGTCGGCCCCAGGTACCGCTCAGGTACCAGGCCCTCCAATCACTTGGCCAGCCCTGTGGGCGAGACCCAATCAGCGGGTCGGTGTGACGCCCGTTGTGGTGCGACGATTTCTTCGATTGTCGACGGCTGACGGGGGGGCCGATGGCCAGGTGACTTACGCCCATCACGCTGGACTGAGTCGACCGCTCGGCTGTCAAGTCTGGTGCAGGAGATTGAGAACTGAACTTTACACCTCCAGTCGTTCTCTGGTTCAACTGTCCACGCCCGCTCCAAATCACCTGGTGTCGCTTCCGTTCTTTGTTGTCACTCTCTTCACCCCCTCTTTCACCTCTGCTCTCGCTGTCTGTCTGTGAGGTGTCAATCATTTAGCTTTTCCGGCCCATCCTCTTCGTCACACGGGCGCACCCACATCTCTCTCTCTCTCTCTCTCTCTCTCTCACTCTTTCTCTCTCGCGCATACACACACTCTCTCTCACACCTCTCTCCGGACAGTGGTTACCTAAACCTAATCCAGGATCTCCTGTTCAGTTTCACGTTGGGCTCGTCTCTCAATTTGGCCTCGACACTCTGATGGATCACTCACCTTGAACGCGGCCTATTATTCTCCCTGCTTTTGTGCCTCCGTTCGGTCCATCACCATCTACATCCAACCTCACTGGACCAGTAGACCACTTTCTTTCGCAGCCGGAGACCTCACCTGATTCGGGACATTTGACCGCACCTTGCGATCGTCGAACACAATCCCCGATCAAAGCATGTTCCTGACGATGACGATCCCCCGCACCCGTGGCCTCGGCCTTCTCCTTCTCGCCCTCTACACCTCCACTACGACGGCCGCCAACATTCTTCCCGCAGCGGCATCCGCATCCTTTCCACAATGTGGTCTGTCATGTACCGCCCTCACCCAAGCGCAAGGTAGCTGCGAGTCGGCAGCTCAGGCCACCTGGGTCTCATGTTTCTGTCAATCTGCCCTCCTCACCACCCTCAAGACCTCAGGCAGCGTCTGCACGTCTTGTACGGCCCCAGCGGACCAATCGCTCCTGTCAACATGGTACAATAACTACTGTAATTCCAACGGCCAAGACACCGGCAATGCCGGCTCAAGCACAGACACAGCGGCGACAACTACCGCCGCAGGTGCTTCTGCAAGCACGTCGGGGGGTAAGAGCGCATCGAGCAAGTCCACCAGCGAAGTCCAGCCATCTTGGTATGTCTCATCTGGACCTTCCAGTCCACCGCTTGTCCTCTGCTGCAACCTCTTGACACATCCCAATTCCCGCCAATGTGAAATTCTCTTTGTCCATTTCTCTTTCAGATCTGTTCTCTCGGACTCAACCTTCATATGCTACACCTTCACTTTGTCTGAATGGCGCTAATAATGGTGTCAAATCTAGGTGGAGCACTCATTACAAATGGGTCATCATGTTGATTGTCCTCGCAATCGGCTTCGGTGTCATTGCTGCAGTAGGAGTCTACCTCAAGCGCCGCCACGATGCCAAACGAGCAAATCTCTATTACGGGGGAGGGCCCATGGACAGCAGCTCCGGTGTCCTGGGGGGCAATTCTTACTCTCCCTCCAATTCGGGGATTGTCAGCACCGCCAAATCCGCCTGGGCAGCGCCCGCGGGTCCTGATCAGTCTCAATCCCCGGCGAGCAGTTCTCGCACAGAGATCACCACGCGAGGAGCTGGAACCCTGCCACCGGGGAGTCGCACGCGTCTGCCAAAGCCATCTCAGCCTCGAGGCGACGTGGAGATCCGTCAGGTCCCTTTGCAATGATTTGGGTGGAGCAATCCCGATCACACGTGCTCATGACCGTTTTCTTCTCTTCTGGGGGCCCCGGTGGTCGTTTCTTGTTTCCTCTCGGTTGCTAAATGCAATTTTCCGAACACTTTCTGCAATCTACCGGTTATTTGTTTGTTTGTTGTTTTGATCAGATGATTGTGCATACAAATGCATTCAGCCTTTGGCCAATCATTTACAACGATGGCTTAAAAAAGATTCATCTGCTCTGGCGACCACCAACTGGGCATACTCATCCACGGCCATGCTGTCTGTGCTTTCTGTGCCACGTCATCTATCTACAGCGGGGTTGAAGAGTTAGCGCAAAATGTCATCATCTCAGTATCGCGGGGGTGTTGGATCACCTGATGTGGTCGCCTCCTGGGTGTGTGTAGCCTCGCATGAGGCTCGGGGGCTTTGCTTGCACTTTGGCACGGCCAGTGTCGCTCAAAATTCAAGAAACACACGGGTAGTACATGAAAATACTGCGGGTCTGGTACCCACAATTTCTACACGTCCACTCCCAGCAAGACATTCTTTCGAAGCGGACCTCTCCGTATCTATTCATGCGTGGAATCATTTTTGCCCACGGGCAGTCGTAAATATTCGTGAGAAACAAGAATCATACTGCAGTGCTAGACGGCAGCTCATTACGTATTCCCATGGACATGCTAGGTTATTGTACAATATATTCATTGATCATTTCCGTATCTCAGATTCCCGTGCTGCTCCTCGAGTGGGTATCAGGAGATGCTGATACTGACAATCTTGATATCCACCTCGGGCTTTTCCTTATACGTCTTCACATTTTCGATCTTATGAACCACGTCCAATCCGGCCACGGCACGGCCAAACACGGTGTGCTTGTTGTCCAGCCAGGGCGTCTTTTCCGTCGTAATGAAGAATTGACTCCCGTTGGTATTGGGACCGGCATTGGCCATGGAGAGCGTGTAGGGTTTGTCATGCTTCAACGTCGAAAATTCATCTGCGAATTCTCCACCCCAGATGGATTCACCGCCTGTACCGTCCCCTTGAGGATCACCGCCCTGGATCATGAATTTGCGAATCACCCGATGGAAGATGGTGTTATTGTAGTAACCTTGACGGGCATGGGTAACAAAGTTTTCCACAGTCCGCGGCGCTGCCGTGGGATACAAGCGTAGGTGAATGTCACCCATGGTGGTGTGGAGCACCGCCGCCGTCCCCGTCTCTTGGGGTTTGTTGGCGCCGGTGTCTGACGCGCCCGCCACCTGAGTCGGTTTCTCGTTTTGGACATCACGACTGCTCTTGGAGATTTCCGTTTCGTTTGTGAACAGGTAGAAGCGCACCTTGGCGAAGCCCGTGCTGACGAGAATGGCATCACGCTCCTCAGCTTCCTGCAGGAGGGGGTTGCTACTCGCGGCCATGGACACAGTCACCACGCCCTTTCGCTGAGGTTGGCCCTGGTACAACGCCAAGTGCAGGGCTCGAAACGGCTCTTCTCGGCCGTAGACCCGTACCACACGGTTGGTATAGGTATTGATGCATTTGATGCCATACAGAGATCCGTAGAGCAAGAAGTGGCCTGATTCGTCAAAGGAAACGTTGACCTTACTTCGGGTCGCTTCGCCTTCCAGTTCCCTTTCGACCGCGAGTCGTCGTCCAAACTCGACCTCCTCCAGCTGATAAGGGGCAGTACCTGCTTGCTGCATCTCCATGATGGTAGTGATCGACTCGTCATAGGTCCGATACAGCTTACCCGTCGCGAATTCGAAAACCCGAATTTGACGATCGGGAAAGGAAACAGTCGCGAAATGCTCCCCGGAAGGTGAGATGGTGATTGCAGTGGCGACGGATTTGGCCTTCTTAAAGGCAAAGAGGTTGGTCGATGACTTGAGCTCGAAGACATTGTCGGGTTTCTCAAAAGATCCATCACCTGCGCGCCAGTATTCTATCATTCCGGACTCGTCACCGGAGATGACACAATCAAATGTATTGTTGAACGCCATGGAGACGATTGGCGAGCGATGGACCGAGGTGACCGTGTGCAGGGGCTGAGGGTTTTCACCACGCCCGTCAAAGATCTTAAAGGTACTGCTTGACTCATCTGTTACTGCGAGGAGCGGTAAAGAGGCGCCTCGTCGGTGCACCCAGCAGACACATCGGGGTACGAAGTCGAGTGTGTACATGGCCAATAAATCTGCAATCAAGTTAGCCACGCTGTCCATAAAACCTTTCAGGATATGGTACAAATCCTACCAAAAGTAATCACATCAAAGATCTTGACCGTCTTATCCGTGCCCGCTGTCGCAAAGCTCCGTCCGTCGGCACTGACATTGACGCTTCGGATTTCGCCTGGGTGCGCTCGGAACTCTTTGACAAATTCGATTCCATCCGCCATTTTCTTCCAGAACTTGACCACTCCATCAACAGAGCTTGTGATGACAAAGTCCGTGAATGGTGTCACCGTCACGAAGGACAATTGGTCCTTATGCATGAGGGATTTCGAGTAGCGCGACGAGGCGGGGAGTGCCTTGATGTACACCTTTTCAAAGGGCAGCTTGCGCCTCTTCTTCTTGGGTGCTACCTCGGAGGGTAACGCGGGACCAAAATCATCGTCAGAAGAGGAGTCATTGCCTATGTCATTGATCATACGCGACGGTCAGTTATGGAATGCGCGTGAGCCAGGTTCGGCGGGCTGCCAGTATCGCGGAGAAAAAGAAGGAGAGATACACTCACCATTGTCGGCTGCGTCCACCTCTGCGTGAGGACGTTTATTCGTTGGTTGAGCGTGGGTCTCCTCTGAGCTGGCCATGATGTCGAGTATCTTGAAAAAGCTCGAGGCCAATGTTCGATGCTTTTTCCCCAAGACTCGTACTCTCCAAGGCGCGCCGGAGCTTGGGAGTCCATCGTCAGCGGGCGCCGGGCGGTGGGCGGACTTTCAGGCAGAAGCTCGGACCACTCAACTTTTCTCCTTTCTCGCTGTAGAAATCCCCCCACTGTTGACGAAGCTGCATCTTTCGGCAGTCGACGATATCCTGTCCTTCAAGATCACTAGACCGCTTGTTCGTTCTTAGTTGATCATTATGGTATGAGGAAACACTGCACTTTTCTTATCGATTGAAGATTTTCCATGCTAACGGCGCCCCGAGCAGGCGTCTTTTGCCAATCCCACACAGATCTTTGCCGACGATGTCACTGAGGAGAAGGGTGAAAATGCCCGTCTCTCGGCCTTTGTCGGTGCTATCGCTGTCGGCGATCTTGTGAAGAGCACTTTGGGTCCCAAGGGAATGGACAAGATTCTGCAGTCCGCGTATGTAGCGGGATGTACTCCGTGATATTTGGCGGGGCTCCTTCATACGGGAACTTTTGGTGCTAATCATTCCGCGGTCTCCTAGGTCTACCGGCGAAATCCTCGTAACGAACGACGGTGCTACTATTCTGAAGTCGATTGCCCTGGATAATGCTGCGGCAAAGGTGCTGGTCAATATCTCCAAGGTTCAGGACGACGAGGTCGGCGATGGTACTACCTCGGTTACCGTTCTGGCTGCTGAGCTCCTCCGCGAGGCTGAGAAGCTGGTGGCCTCAAAGATTCACCCACAGACCATCATCGATGGTTACCGGATAGCCAGCCGTGCCGCTCTCTCCGCTCTCGAGAAGACCGCCGTCGATCGCAGCAAGGACCCGGAGGCCTTCCGCAAGGATTTGCACGCCATTGCTCGTACGACTCTCAGTTCCAAGGTCCTGGCGCAAGACCGGGACCACTTTGCTCGTCTCGCCTGTGAGGCTGTTCTGCGCTTGAAGGGTTCTACCGATCTCAGTCACATCCAGATTATCAAGAAGGCCGGTGGCAAGCTGAACGATTCATACCTGGACGAGGGATTTATTCTCGATAAGAAGATTGGTGTCAACCAGCCCAAGCGCCTGGAGAATGCCAAGATTCTCGTTGCCAATACCGCGATGGACACAGACAAGGTCAAGATCTTCGGTGCTCGGGTCAAGGTCGAGTCCACGGGCAAGTTGGCCGATCTGGAGAAGGCGGAGCGGGAGAAGATGCGCGCCAAGGTCGAGCGTATCAAGTCTCACGGCATCAACTGCTTTGTGAACCGACAGTTGATCTACAACTGGCCGGAGCAGCTCTTCACCGAGGCCGGCATCATGTCCATTGAACACGCCGACTTTGACGGCATTGAGCGCCTCGCTCTCGTCACTGGTGGCGAGATCGCCTCGACCTTTGACCATCCCGACCAGGTTCAGCTGGGTTCTTGTGATTTGATTGAGGAGGTGATCATTGGCGAAGATACACTGATCAAATTCTCCGGCGTTGCGGCTGGCCAAGCCTGTACGATTGTGCTGCGTGGTGCTACCGAACAACTTCTCGACGAAGCTGAGCGGTCACTGCATGACGCCCTCGCCGTTCTCTCGCAGACCGTCAAGGACCCCCGCGTCACTCTTGGTGGAGGTTGTGCGGAAATGGTGATGTCCAAGGCGGTGGAGCAGGCCGCTCAGAACACCACCGGTAAAAAGCAACTGGCCGTCGACTCTTTCGCACACGCTCTCAAGCAGCTGCCCACGATTCTGGCCGACAATGCGGGTCTAGACTCCAGTGACTTGGTCACTCGTCTTCGTCAGGCTATCAACAACGGCATGACTAGCTCAGGTTTGGATCTGTTGACGCCCGGTGGGGGTATTGCCGACATGCGTGAGCTTGGTGTTGTTGAGGCATATAAGTTGAAGAAGGCTGTGGTTTCATCGGCTTCCGAGGCCGCCGAGGTATGTTTGTCCTTGATCCCCCTTTGTCTTGATGAATGAGATTGCTCGTCAGCGTTGATGGCCTGCTAACCCTCGGTTTCTCTCTAGCTCCTTCTGCGGGTGGACAACATTATTCGTGCCGCTCCCCGCCGCCGGGACCGTATGTAATATGACTGATATGATACTATGGCGATGAGCACTGTGTTTGGGGTCATCCTGTCTCAAAAGGGAAAAGAGGACCCATTCTCTACGCATTAAAAATCTACTTGGAAGGCACCCTTTTTCTAGTCATTAACCAGGATCTTCCAGTTTCCAGTAAAGTAATCAAACCAAGATCTGTTCGGCTCGTCAAGAGCAAAAATTCCCCGGGCATGCCCTGTCACAGCTGATTGGAAGTTTCAGAGCACATCTGGTCATCTTGCTGGACTTCCACATCACTGACTATTTTCCGTAGCTGCCCACCGCTGGAAAGAAAACGTGAAAATTCGACCATGTACCCAGCGCAATTCTTGTGTACATCCTAGGGAAACAATGACGTATGATCAACAGATACTATATAGACAATTCATAGATGTATATGCAGTGATATATGGCAAGTTAAACAAGTACTCCCACTGTTCAACTAGAAGAGTCACTGCTGTAAGTAATGGGTGGAAGGCCCTGAGCTCACGTCCACCGCCTTGCCATGACCTGCACTGGATTGACGGAGGACAATCGTGATTCGACAGCTGTGGCCGTACATGTCAGGTCGATTTGCGATTGCCTCGTCAGCCGACCAGCGCTGGGCACACATGATTTGGTGATGCCGCCTCTGGTGTGGGTGGACACAGACACCGCGTTGGGACGTGATTTTCGATCATGACGACAACTCCTCCCGTTTCCACTCCCTCCGATCAGGGTCCAACGGCATCCACAACCCCCCATCGGCACGGCCTTCTCGTCTCGACCCCGAAAGGGCTGCGGGAGCCGATCCGAAGAATGCGAGCCGCAAGTGCCGCCTCGGGATCGGGTTGCATTGTTTTCTACGTGATGAATCATCATCCCATCATCCCATCATTCCCCTCATAGAAATCTCGCGTCGGCAAGGTGAGTAGGTCGGCAGCTGGTCCATGGCTCACAGTCGTTCTCGACGCCGGGGATGGTGACTTTGCCCGTGTGTGATGGATTTTCCATCAATCATGATTTAGAGGGTACATTGATCTGCACTGAGAGAAAGTGGCTAGGGTCAGACGCGTGGAGGGCTCACCGTGCTCAAATCGACTTGACCACCATGACTCTCCCGTCGACAACCTATCTCCAGAATGCACCCTGTGCAACCTTGTCGCGTGACGTGCGTAGAAGGTGTCTCCCTATTTCGCGCCAAGTCTGGTGGCTGCCAGGCACCAGGCATTTCATCGATTCCAGTTCGGGTGTCAACTGGTGTGTCCCCGTTCCACGAACTCGATTGGATCAGGTGACCTATTTTTAGGATCCCAAGTCAGCCAGACACAGTACTCCTACCTACTGAGGTACGGTAGATGTGCGCATGGTTTCAGGTGTGTCATGTCCATGGCAGACGTAGTTGAAATAGCGGAAGCATAATTATCAATGAATCAATTTGTCGCCCACGGGTGAACTCAGTGTCAGTAGCTTGTTGAGCACGGTATTGCTCGGTGGACGCGAGGCCTGGATCGTGCAATGGGTTGTGTCGTACGTGGACGGGAAGGTCGATGCTGGATGGACAGACTGAATCCGGAGGCGTACAGTAACACTCGGTGTGCCTCGCAGCCTGACTGCCTGGTTCACTCACCTGAAAATGTACCAGGTACCTGATCTCCAGACTACAGACAACGGGGTCAATGAGGTATGGGGTACTCCTGGCGTCCCCCAAACGGAGTCCCAAGAGGACAAGACAAGCACCGCGAGAACGAGGCCAAGAGGCCCACGCCAACCAGGCACCACGTCCGCAGGCCTTGAGGCCAACAAGCTCCAGGCCCGGGCCTCATTTCGCGTGTGAACTCTCAGCACTCCCCTCGGGTCCTTCGTGATTGACCGTTGCACGGGGACTCCTCGACCTGAAGTCTTCACTCTTCACTCTTCCTCCGCCGCAATCCGCCTACTGCCCGCAGTCTCTCTGACTCGCCTCTTCTCATTTCTCCCTCTTCATCCGCTCGTTTCTCCCTCCACGTCGCAATTCTTTTCTTTTTTCTTTGTTGTTTGTTTCTCCCCCCCCCCCCCCCCCTTCCTGGCCTGCTGGGAGCCTGCTATTCTCCCCCCAAAACCCAATCTCGACTCTTCCTCGAGTTCCGCCGAACCGATTTGTTCTGACTCGCCCACCCTCGTCTCGATCGCTGCCTCACTGCCCCCCTGGAACTGAGAACGCCCTGGTCCTAAGGTCTTAATCAGAGAGAAAAAAAAAAAAAAAAAAAAACCGGAATCTCCCCGATCGGTCATTTTCCTGAGGGGTGCGCGCTCAACACAGTCTTTCGATGCCGCATCTCCTTCGTGATCGCTTCTATTCTTGATGATTTGCTCACAGTGGCTAGCCGCCCTGGTGGGTGGCTCGCTCGCCATTCAGGGCACTCTCGCTGCCATCACCGTCCAAGTAGACGATGAAAGTGAGTAAAATATCGCTCGTTCCTCACCTCCACATTCCTCGGTCACGGCACAATTACTGACCCAGCGTGCCACCCCCCCCCCTCCAGACTCCCTCAAGACCGCCGCCAAGGCGGTCGCGACCAACATGATGGATTTCTACAACGCTCGTGACTCTAAGGATATCCCCGGTAAATTTGACGGAACTTGGTGGGAAGGTGGTTCAATGTTCATGACGCTCATTCAATATTGGTGGTTGACGGGGGATTCGCAATTCAACGGGTTGATCCAGGAGGGCATGTACTGGCAAAAGGGCGATGACGACTTCTTTCCGAGCAATTACAGTCAGTACCTGGGGAACGACGATCAGGTCTTCTGGGGTCTGGCCGCCATCACCGCCGCCGAAGTCAACTTCCCGGAATTGCCCAACCAGCCGTCCTGGGTCTCCCTGGCGCAAGGTGTGTTCAACACACAGGTGCCCCGCTGGGATACCAGTAGCTGCCACGGTGGCTTGCGCTGGCAGATCTGGCCCTACCAAAGTGGCTATCTCACCAAGAACGCCATCTCCAACGGCGGTCTCTTCCAGCTGGCGGCCCGCCTGGCTCTCTACACCAAAAACGCAACCTATGCGGAATGGGCGGAGCGTATTTGGGACTGGAGTGCGACCACTCCTCTTCTGAAGCAGAAGAACTGGAACATCGCCGACTCCACCACCTGTGAGACCCAATGTACGGATCATGGTGACTGGCAGTGGACCTACAACTACGCAACCTACATCAGCGGTGCTGGGTACATGCACAACTACGTAAGCCCTCTCCCTCGCAACCTTCTCCGTGTCCGGATTCTTCCATGGGTCCGGGCTCACTGCTGGATGAACTCAACTGCTAACACCGGTGCGCGTATTTTTCTAGACGAATGGAACCGCGACGAAGTGGATGGACGGCATTCAAGGCTTGGTCGGCACCTCTGAACAGTTTTATCCCACCCAAGGCTACAACGATGCGGGCGGCAACGTCCTTGTCGAGATCACCTGTGAACCGATCGATAAATGCGATCGTAACCAGAAAACCTTCAAGGCCTACTTCTCGAATTGGCTCGCGCTCATCACCACCATTGTTCCGGGGACCGCGGACCTCATCATGCCCAAGTTGCGAACATCGGCGCAGGCCGCCGTGGAAACGTGCACGGGCGGCTCCAGCGGCAACCTCTGCGGCACCAGGTGGTACAGCCGCAAGACCGACGCGGCCGATGAACTGGGCCTGGAGCAGGAAATGTCCGTCCTCGGGGTGCTGAACGCAAATCTCATCCGATTCAAAAACAGCGCCCCTCTCACGGCGGACAATGGTGGTACCTCGAAGAGCAATCCCAATGCTGGAACCAACAGCACGGACAATGATGTGCCCATCCTGAACGACATCACCACGGGGGACCGTGCGGGCGCTGGTATTCTCACCTTTGTCTTCGTGACCGGATGGGCGGTGGCGGTCACTTGGATGATTCGGGGCGGTTAGTGGGGTCATTTATCTCGGTTATTGGATTGGTGGTGTCCTGGTGTCCTCGTCAATGGATCTCCCAAGAGGAGTGTTGAGACTCTTTCTCGTCCCTCCTTCTTCATCTTTTACCTTTGGTCGATTTTTTTCTTCTTTTTTTCCTTTCGTTGTTTTTATATATTCCCTTGGGATTCGTGGCTGCTGCTGTACCTTTTTGATGTCCGCCTCGTAGCTCCTTTTCTGTACCTATCTCTCTCGGGGCCAATCATCTCCTCCATCTTTTCCCCATTTGCCGCAATCTGCTTGCTGTTGTCTCCCTCGACACCACAATTATTCCCCATCATTGCTGCCATTTTTTATGAGTTCACCCTCAACCAAGCTGATGGAGTTCGAGTGATGGATTGACACGATATGGTCCCCAATGTCTTTCCTGAGAAATCAGGACGCCGATCTCTCCGCTGTGCTCTCCTTCCAGGTATCAAGATCCTGTCCAACTAGATTTGTTTGTCCCTTCGAGATGAGTATTGGAGAAACGAAAACAAAAGCTGCAGGGTCGTTGGGTATCTCCCATACGACGAATACAGTGTGCTCTCCAACCTTAAGGTCGACCTCATTATGATTCTTCCATACGCAAGGCGAGATTGTTTCAGTATACACGGCAAGACCTGGAACTCAAGCACGGTATAAGAATGCCTATAGGCTGCCCGTACGACGAGACAATCTTTCCTTCTTCGCCAGGTGATTGCAAATAAAATGGAGATGGAAATGGGAATTTTCGGCCCGTGATGTAGTCACTGCGAGAATCGGTATGCCATGTGGAGGGGTCGGTAAATGATTCATCAATTTACAACGATAGGTAGCTGATGTTCAGAATTTTCTTGTACAGCCAAGCAGTACCTACCTAGTACCTACCAACCTCAAAAATAGGTATCAGTCGGGAGGGCCGGGGGGGGCTGGATTCCACCGAATAATCGGGACGACGCTCAGACTTTGATTGAAAGTCTTTAGTAGACATCAGCAGATTAGAAGTTCCTATTCCTTTCTCATACGCAATCCGACGTGGTATCATACACCGATTCATGAACTACCTCAGCCCTGGTCGTCACTGGAGATACTCGCGGTAGATACTGGAGGATAGCCGCCGGCGGAGAAAGTCATACATTCTTCTCTAGAGGTCGGAACATCTATTTGCAAGCTTGAAGGGTGTATGGATAGGTAGACCGTGTCAGTAGAAGATACGATGCAGTTTGAGGTAGGTTTGAATCTCCGGCAATGTTAGGTTTGTCCAACTTGTATATGGAGCTTCTCAGTTGTCTCAATAAATGATCGTCAAAACGGTCAACGTTCATGCTCAGAGAGCATTGAAGAGACTCTCTATTATATATATGAAGGGTTATGTGGTCGGTTCTGCAAGTAACCGCTGGTATTTGCGGAAAACTCACCTTGATCATTTTTGAGCCGGGCTCTTTCGCTTCACTTTGTATCATCTATCATTTTTTGCCATCTGTTCTCCACGGGATGTCCTGTATAGCCACCGGTTTCGCCATCTTCGAGGACGATCGCTTGACACTTCGGGAAGTCCAGTTTCACGGGACCACCTCTGCAAGGTTGCAAGTGGAACAGTGCCTGGCCCCCCGGATCAAAATTACCAATACCTCGGTGATACCGTACACGTCCCCACTAGACTCCCCTCCGAGGCGAGACTGGCTGAACGAAGACTGGCTGGAAGCGCCCTATCGTCAATCCCTCCCCCTGTCGGGTCGTTCAGACTGCAAAGCCACCGGGAGTCTGCGTAATTCGCGTACGGTATTCGTTCTTTGTCCTGTCGACGGGCCGTGGGCACCGAGTGGTCCTTCACCAGTCGCACCATTGCGTTAGCCTACATGGTCTAGGGCCCCCCCAGCTTTCGCTTCCTCCCCTTTCTACACATTCTTTCATCTTCTTTTTTCCATCACTAGCTCATCGTCTTCTGTCACCTTCCCCCTGCCACTACATCGAACCATCAATCTAAATCTTATTCTCGTGGGATTGATATCCATCGATTCTCCCCTGGAGGCCTTTCACTTGAACTTGTGGAGTATTCACCAAATTCGCAACCCAATCTCTCAGCCTCACATCATCCCACTCCGCTGGCGGTGGGGGAATGATCCACGACCCGAGTTCTCGATTCGCTCCACACTAAGCTTCCCGACACCTCACCTCACACCACGGCATTCGTGACTCGAATCCCTCACATCCACCCTTCAACACCCTCGGACCCTCTGCTTCTCGCCTAGCCCATGATTAGGCTGCCGTCTCGTCCCTCCTCTCCATCCCCCGCAACTACGTTCACAGAGCTGAAGTTTCCACAATGAGGTGGCGGCTGCCGGGCGCCTGTTTGACCCTTCCCGCCAGCGTCGCCTTGATTCTCCTTCCGGTCTTGGTTGCTCCGCAGCAGCAGTCAGATCCTTACGACTTTGCCGTCCCCCGAGCCTCGGTGCCCTCGGCGCCGGTCGAAGGAGATGCTTTATACTCCCGCGCGGCGACTTTAGCCGCCCCTCCCGTTGTGAAATCCAACGATGCGAGCGCCCTAGCAACTCTGGCTCTGGCGGGCTCCGGCCGCGCCGTTCGAGCCCCTCCCGTCCGGGCTAGCAGTACCGCTGCTGGTCTGGCTTCGCAGCTCAACGCGCGGTCCCTACAGGACTGGGAGGTCGAGGATTTTGTGCTGCTGGCGACCGTCGACGGAACGATTCACGCCAGAGACCGCAAGACCGGCGCCTCCCGCTGGGCCCTCGAGGTGCCCAGCAGTCCTTTGGTGGAAAGCATATACCATCGTGCCAACCGTTCGAGCTTCGATGACACTCAACCCGAGGACGACTTTTTGTGGATTGTTGAGCCCAGCCAGGATGGCAGCTTATATGTCTACAGCCCGGGCCCCGAAGCGGGCTTACAGAAACTTGGACTGACCGTTAAGCAATTGGTCGACCAGACACCATACTCGGGGATTCAGCCCGCTGTGACCTATACCGCTCGCAAAGAGACCACGCTGTACACCATTGACGCCCGGACGGGCAGTATCATTCGCGTGTTCAGCTCACGTGGCCCATTCACGACCGGGCAGGAGTGTCGTAAAGTGGATGGCCTCGACACGGATGGTGACGAGTGCGAGACCACCTCCGGCACACTGGTGCTGGGTCGTGTGGAATATGCCGTGGCGATTCAGAATACCGAGACGGGAGACCCGATCTGTACCCTGAAATACTCTGAGTGGGCTCCCAACAATCGTGACATGGATCTTCAGAGCCAATACTATCGCACGATGGACCAGAGCCACATTTACAGCATGCACGACGGTGTGGTGCTGGGCTTTGACCATTCTCGAATGGACCGACCGCGATACACCCAGCGTTTCTCATCCCCAGTGGCTCGTGTCTTTGACGTCGTGCGGCCGGCGAACCAAGATGCACCCGATGCTTCCGTTCCCCTGGTGCTCCTGTCTCAACCTTTGCAGCCACCCGACCCAGACTACGGTACCTTGGATGATCGCGACACGCGGGTCTACATTGATTCCACAAATGCCGGAGGATGGTATGCGTTGTCCGAGGAGACATACCCCCTCGTGACTGGCCGAGCTCCAATGGCCCAGTGTTATGACAAAGATTTCTTTCGCAAAGGCCAGCCGCTCATGAGCTTGACCCCCAGCCAACAACGCGATGCACTCTCCGGTGTTCACTCCCTGAACGGGCCCCGCATCACCCCGTCGATCCCCCGGCTGGGCAGCTCCTCAACGACTTCGATTGCGAACGATATACCCAGGGAAGTTCTTCGGACCCCATCAGAGCTGGCTTTGCCTCCGGCTCTTCGGCACAGCGCCATCATTCGCAAAAGTTGGGACAATGCTTTGGATATCGTAGTTACGCTCATCTTGCTGTTCGTCGGTACTTTCATCTACTTTAACTCCCACCACATCCGCGATCTCGCCAAGCAGAAACTGGATATCAAAAATATGATCAGCTCAAATGACAAATCATCGCTCTCGGCTCCCCCCACGCCCATCGTTGGTCGCGCACCGGACCTCAACCGACCTTCTACTCCCACTCCCCGGCTCCCCGACGTCACCGTTGAAGTTGATGTCCCCAAGGAGGACACCGAAGGTGATTCAACCCCTCGTCCCTCGCGTGATAACAGCGTGCCGGCATCGTCGACACCCCGTGTGCAGATCCGGGAACCCTCTCGGGGGCCTGATGACGCCGAAGGGGACGATGGTGCTCAAGATCCCGACAAGCCATTGAAGAAGAAACCCCGCAAGCGTGGCACACGTGGTGGCAAATCCCATCGCAAGACCAAAAAACCGAGCGCCGAGGGTGACGCTGCTTTGGCTGACCGCGTCGTTGAGCAAGTGAACAACATGGCCCCTCAATCTCGTCTCGAGCCCGACGTGCAGATGGCTCGTACCGTCTCCAACGAAATTGTTGAGATGGACGGGGTGATCCGAATCGGCCGACTGGAAGTCTTCACGGACGTTGTTCTGGGACATGGTAGCCATGGCACTGTGGTCTACCGAGGCCGCTTTGACGGTCGCAACGTGGCCGTCAAACGCATGCTGATGGAGTTCTACGACATTGCAGCTCATGAGGTTGGTTTGTTGCAAGAAAGTGACGATCACCACAATGTGATCCGCTACTTCTGCCGGGAGCAGGCCGCTGGATTCTTGTACATCGGGTTGGAGCTCTGTCCAGGATCCTTGCAAGACGTCATTGAACGGCCTTCACAACTTCCTGAGTTGGTCCAAGGAGGTCTTGACCTGCCGGATGTGTTGAAACAGATCACTCAAGGAGTCCGCTACTTGCATTCCCTGAAGATTGTCCATCGTGACTTGAAACCCCAAAACATCTTGGTTGCCATGTCTCGTGGCCGATCGACCTCTCGATCTTTGCGACTGCTCATTTCCGATTTTGGGCTCTGTAAGAAGCTCGAGGACAATCAAAGCTCCTTCCGGGCCACCACCGCGCACGCCGCTGGAACATCGGGATGGCGGGCGCCAGAGTTGTTGGTCGATGACGACAACATGCCCATGAGCTCTGAATCGCAGCACACCGAATCCTCTGAACCAGCCGTTGTGGATCCCCAGACTAACCGTCGAGCGACTCGCGCCATTGATATTTTCTCTTTGGGTTGCGTGTTCTACTACGTTCTCACCCGGGGTAGTCACCCCTTCGATAAGAATGGGAAGTTCATGCGAGAAGCCAATATTGTCAAAGGTCACTTTGACCTGGAGGAGCTAAACCGGTTGGGCGACTACGCTTTTGAAGCCGACGATCTGATTCGGTCGATGTTGTCCCTCGATCCTCGTCAACGGTATGTCTTCTTAAAAACTACGCGCAACACTCGAGATTGCATGCAACTGACCTTGTTTTTCCCCCATCAATATAGACCTGATGCCAGCCACGTTTTGATGCACCCTTTCTTCTGGCCTCCCTCAGATCGACTGAGCTTCCTTTGTGACGTGTCGGACCATTTTGAATTTGAGTCTCGCGATCCGCCCTCGGATGCTCTGCTTTGTTTGGAATCCGTGGCCGAGCAGGTCATGGGTCCTGAGATGGATTTCCTGCGTCTGCTTCCTCGCGACTTCAAGGACAATCTGGGCAAGCAGCGGAAGTACACCGGAGGCAGGATGTTGGATCTTCTGCGTGCCTTGCGCAACAAGCGCAACCACTATAACGATATGCCAGAAGGTCTCAAGGCTCACATCGGCGGTCTGCCCGAAGGCTACCTGAACTTCTGGACGGTCCGCTTCCCCAGTCTGCTCATGAGCTGCCACTGGGTGATCACCGAACTCGGGCTGATGAAGATTGATCGTTTCCAGCGATACTTCACGCCTCCCGAGTGATGATATCGAAATGACTACTCGGTGAGATGGCGGTGAATAGGGTTAGATGCTGCGCGGTCTCATTCGGGTAGTGTACGTTGCCTCATATAGTTGTCAGCATCGGTGAATGAAGCCAATTCTTCCTGTGCTGTTGTCTACTTGCTACTCATCTCTACGTTAGATAAATTGAATCCCGAAGTTTTCTTCATCTCCCTTGCTACGCTCCTCCAACTGTGCTATTTGGCTGTTGACCAATAGATCTCTTCCTTTCTTTGTTTGCTCGTTTGCTGCCTAGTTGGCTGGTTGATTGATGCCTTTGATCTCAAATCTCGCTTTCTGTTGATAACCAAGTCCTTCTTCTCGTCTGGTTATCACCTCTCTACGTGTCACCCCACAATACCAATTTCCCTTACCTCTCACTTCTCATCACAAACACTGCCTTCGCTACGTGCCCCTCCTCTCTTTTCCCCTTTTCCCATCTGGAGTTGCTTCTCTCACTTGCAGCTGTCCTCTCTCGCCTTCCACACCTTTTTCACCTTCTTTTTCGAGCCCCCATCCCAGGTTCATTTACTTATACCTTCCTCATCACCTCGTCTCCTTGCCGCATTTTCTGGTTCGCTCCGAGAGACATCAAGATGCCCTCGCACCTGAATCTTCGACTGACTGTTGAAATCCCCTACCGGGGTCTGGAATCTGCCCCTCCTACTGCTTCAGGAGAAGTGGCGGATGGTCGAGGAAATAGTCGAAATGATGTCGACCAAGAGGGGCCTTGTGTCCTTCTGGTCGTTGTCAAAGACCCCGACAACATGTCAGTCACGGAGTTGATTCACTTAATTGAAGGCCAGTGGAAAGAAGTCTGGCCTCAAAAGAAGTAAGTTGCTGATGAGGAGGTCGAAAAGCTCTTAATGACAACTAACCGTGACCTGGAAATAGCCCCTTGCAAGTCCGCCAGTTGATCAATAACGAGTTTGCATCGGCCACCTTTTCGCCGCGCTGCTCCGTTGCCGATATCTGGGTGGACAAAGGTCGCGCCTTCAGAGAGGGTTTCGACCAGCGGGGCACCGCGACGGTCGTCCCAGTGACCAACAGCTCATCGTCTGTTTCACAACTTCAGCAGGCTGTATCCGCGGTGCCCAATGCTGAAGAGAGTGGGCACAATGCAAAGTGGAAGCGCGTAGAGGAGGCTTGCGATTCGACCAGCTCGAGGGCTCGAGACCAGAACCCACTCATCGGCTCTGGCGAAAAGGGCCGATTGCAACCAGCAACACCTGCGCAATTTGCCAAACGACCCAGACTGGCTCTAGGTGCCCATGTTTCCGCAGACAACTCGGTCGAGAAGCGTCCCTGGTCGCTGAACGACCCGTCGCCGGTGTTTTACACCAATAATCGGGTACCGTCCTTTGCCTGCCCGAGTGGACACAGACGAAACACGAGTTCAACCTCGAGGAGCTCTTACGAGAAAGGTCTTGGCCTGGGAATCACTGCAAGCCCAGCCTACAGAAAACGGCCTCAGACGCAGAATGTGACACGTGAAGACCCTCAGCCGCAACCTATGCCGTCGGCTCCATCGTTCCGTGACACGCGCAAATCAATGCCGACGCAATCCTTCGAGCAAGACTCTCCACTTGGGCATAAGAAACCTGTGGAGCGACTTATCATCTCTGCTCCCAGCACGATTGCTGGGCTTCGCATTCATGAGGACCGTCCAGCTCGGACAGAGATGCCCATCGACAGGCAGCCAAATTCAGAGGAGCTAGCGGTGGTAATTCCCATGCAGACTTTCTCCAACGACTGGCTGAAACCCAGTGAAGTCAAAAAGTTGCTCAGAGAACCCAATCTGAGCCCGGAAGCGCGAGCGAAGCTTGAAGAAATGCTCCAATTAGATCGAGACAGAATGGATATTCACGACGACCAGCGGCTTAATTCATCCCAGAGAAGACGGGAACTGAATAAAGTCGCCAAGCGACTTGCACGACGCCGAGAAAAACTTCGAAAAATGAGAATTTTCGCCACCCTCCCTGTGCCCAATAGCGCCCAAGCTGGTGACTCTGGCGCCCAGAATGAGTGTGGACGCAGGGCTCGGAGAAAATCCATCGACAGAACGAAACCCTTCTCAACCAGTGCGACGAGTAGCTGCCACGGCGCCTCTCCAAGAGCGGTCCCGTCAACCATGTCTCCTGGATCAAATGCTGATCCGGAAGCCGTGTCTGGGTCGGTGATACTCGATAGCGCGGATGCGATGGTGCACTTCAAGGGTGAGGACTCGAAGACCAGCAATCCAGCTTCTGGGCAGAGAGAAGAAGAGCCATTGAGCGAGAGCGATGAGAGCTATGGTGGTGATATCGAATACGACGCCAATGTTCCGCAGGACAAGCCAAACTCTTCGCCAACTGTCAACGGGGCTGCCAAGCGGGGGAGTGAGGAGGTAGATTCGCTCTCTCATAGCCCGCGCGCCGCGAAGAAGGCGAAGAAACGGGGTTCTCACCGCCCGGTCAAGAGGTAAGAAGCCCCCCCTCTCTCCTCACGCCTTAGTTCGTATTGTGAATATGAATTGACTTCCATAGCGGCGACAGAGATGGTGTACAGCCCAGTTCAGATCCCACGCCGGCTCTGCGAGACACCAAGTTCAAAAAAGCCATGTTGCCGCAATTGATGAATAAGATGGAAGGGCAATCTTGCACGGTGGATTCAAACGCGGAAGAGGCTGCTGTGTCAGACGAGCAAGAACCGTCTGATGAATATTCCAATGATCATGACGGCGAGGACTACGAGGGACGGGAAGAGGTGTCCATTTCAGATGAGAAAGACTTGTCTTATGAAGATTCAATGGGTCATGACGACGAGGACTTTGAGGAGTGAGGAGACCGGCCGGGGATATGATTGAGTATGCACTATGCAGTCTAGCAAGAAGGGGTCAAAGCATGCACAGTTGACAGAGCAACCTCATGCTGGTTCTGTAGCTTAGAACTACCTAGTTGTATGCTTTCGGGTGTACCATCCACGATGTTGCACTACGAAGCTCAACCTAGTATCTGACTCAGGGTGACGATCAAAAGCGTGACGGATGAGTAATGATTACAAATGAATATGATAATCTGAACGTATCTTTTTCTAATTTCTGCTTTCAAATAGAAGGGAAGAAGGTGTTCGTAAACGCTGGCCTAGGTTTCGCAGTCAATAGGGCCACGGAATGAAAGGAACCCTCTCTAATATAGTATGGATAGGCACGCAAGGATGTATAGTAGCTATAGACATTAAGTACCTTAGTTTCCAGTGTTAGTGGACGGGCTTGCCCTAGTTCCGGTAAAATGCTCCGTTGGATTCTACTAAGATTGACATATTTTAGGTGCTAAACTAGCACCCTGCCGGCATTTCATAGCAAGGTCTGCATGCTGTGAACTGCACAGCATGCAGTATGCCCCGATCGTAGTATGCATGTGGAAGCCGCCGCATGCTGATCGTCTGCGAGTCAGATAATACAGAGATTAAGGTTGTTGCAGTACCGAAGAGAAAGTGTTTGCACGATCCATTGATATCCTCGAGGCCAAGCACCAAGCACGTGTAGTCAGCCCTTGGGTATCTGAAGTGTCACCGCTACTCTGTCTAACCTTGAGGCTGCATTGGGAATCATCGGCGAAAGTTGTGTCGGATGCAGTCTACCGACCAAAGTATAAATGGACGGGCGCTGCCCCTCATGCCCCGCTGGGTCACATTGTCACAACGTCACGTCACGGGGATCCCACCATATTTTTTTTTTGGGTGAAACTGCCTCTTTTATCTTCCCCATAATCAAACTGTTCCGTGACAGCTTTCAGCACGTCAATTGCCCAAAGCCAGTGCTATCACGATGTTCCCACCACCCCCCGCCGCGCTCGATTGGAACGACATTGGATTCAAAGTCCGTGATGGTACGTGATCAATGGGCAAGCACTCCTATCTTGTGAGAGAGGAAGAAGAAGAATGAGGAGGAAAACCAAAAAAAATTGCAACCAAATGAATGAATCAGGAAATTGATCCAGACTGAATCTCGCATCTCATAGTCAACGGCCATGTGGAATGTCATTACTCCCAGTCGGGCAATGGACAGTGGTCCGCTCCTCGATTCGTGCGCTCTCCGTACCTCTCGATTCATGGGATGGCCCCCGGTCTCAACTACGGCCAACAGGTCTACGAGGGTCTGAAGGCGTTCCGTCACGCCGACAACAGCAAGATTACCATCTTCCGACCCGATCGAAATGCCAAGCGCATGCAGAAATCCGCCGAGGTGGTCTCCATTCCCCCCGTGCCCGAGGATCTCTTCCTCGACTGTGTGCGACTGGCGGTCGGAGCCAACGCCGAGTTTGTGCCTCCCTTCGAGTCTGGTGCCGCCATGTACGTCCGACCGCTCCTGTTCGGATCCTCCGCCCAGCTGGGTCTGACCCCTCCGGATGGCTACACGCTGGCGGTGTTTGTGATGCCGACGGGGGTGTATCACGGGGCGAGTGCGGTGGATGCGTTGATCCTGGAGGACTTTGATCGCTCGGCACCCTTTGGCACGGGCAATGCCAAGGTGGGCGGCAACTATGCGCCCGTTCTCCGACACAGTGATCGCGCTCGCCGGGAAGGGTTCGGGATCACCTTGCACCTGGACAGCGCGACCCGGAGTGAGATCGATGAGTTTTCCACCTCCGCCTTTATCGGCGTGAAGCGGATGGGGGAGGGAGTGACTGTCGTGCTGCCGGATAGTCGCAATGCGATCGACTCGGTGACGGCCGCATCGGTGGGTGACATTGCTCGCCATCTCGGCTATCAGGTGGAGAGGCGACCGGTGCGTTACGAAGAGTTGAGTCAATTCGACGAGGTGATTGCCGCGGGGACGGCGGCGGCCCTCGTGCCGGTCCGGAGCATCACGATGCGCTCCCAGGGCGACAAGTTCGGATACAGCTGTGGCGACGAGGCGCAAGGTGGTGAGATCTGTGTCAAACTGCTGCAGACTCTGCGCGGTATTCAGTCGGGCTCGATTGCCGATCCGATGGGTTGGAACTATGAGGTGACGGCACCGCCGAAGGAGTGGATGGAAGAGGGGGCGGAACAAAAGGTCGATCAAAGTGGAACGACGGTTCCTTGAGCAAGACAGATCGTCTACAAGGCCTTGCAAAGACCCTTCAACTAGGCAGCCAAAATCTAGATAGTCTGCTCCAACGACGCTGTTCAATTTTCCAGGTGTTCGTTACTATGGAAGGTGGCGGGTCACTGCCCGCTCGGAGACTTGTTTCTTTTAATCCGCGGAATTCGGAACGAGGGCTCTGTATGTACAACGTGGGTTTCATTTCCTTGCTCCCAGATCTACCGGATTCCCAGCGGTATCATAGAGGGAGTGGTGATTCCTATAGCACTAGTTTTCTGACAGAGAGGAGAGAAGTCATGAAAATCGAGAAGTGAGTTCTCATGGCCGATGGAAGATCGTCTGTCAAGGCCTGGGGTTGTTTTTTTTTTTTTTTTTTTTCAATGCAGGCCGACCTCGCACAAGGGGACGGTTCAGGGTCAAAAGGCCGATGAGTTGGAAGCTATACACGCAACAGACGAGAGAAATCTGTCCGTCCATCCTTGAGACCGACTCATCCGAATTCTTTGAATCTCAAAGTCCTGGGGATGCGTAGGGCGAGTCAATGGGGCTTTGCCGGTACCAAGGGAAACTGTACATGCGGGACGCTGGTGGACGTTGAGCGACCGGGGGACGCGGCGGTGTCTCTTGAGAGGAAGGAAGATGATTGATCTCGCGAGCACTGGAGGGAATGTCGTCGTAATGATAGGTCCGGGGGGGTTGGACGATCGTCACCAGTTTGCCGAGGATGGCATATTCGAGTTTGAGTTTGATACTGTAAGCGACGGCTTTGAAGAGCACCTGGACGGCGTAGTAACCGGTATATTCGATGGCGACGACGGCCACGTCCAGCAGGAGAATGACAATGTTGATGGTGAGCAGGGCATGAAGAACGCCCCATGATCCACCGCGCGGCCGGAGCTTGAGCAATTTGGCAGTCTCCCAGATGTAGATCCCCGAGATGATCAGCTCCTGGATGCAGAATCCGACGAGCTGGATGTGCTCTATGATACTGTAGCCGCGCGACCAGGGTCCGACGGGGGTGGATACTGCGCCGTAGAGAAGCACCGTGGTGGGGAGGTGAAAGAGGATGGCGTCGATGACGATCATCCAGAGAACCGCCCACAGGACTTTGGCGTTTTGCATCACGAGGTGAAGACGGGACCAGAGCACCAGCGATTGACCGGTCACCATGCCATACCAGCTCACGACGATGAGAGTCACACAGATGTAGGGGGAGACCCCGGTTGGGAAGAAAAGCAGGACGAAGCCCAGACAGTGCGGGATGATACTCATGGACGCCACCAGGAGGCTCCAAAAGTAACAGCCATGTCGTCGTTTGAAGGAGATGAAGCAGAGCACGACGAGTTCCAGGGCGTTGTACCATGCGACTGCCGCGAAGGCAGCGAAGATCTGGGAGCGCGTGGGAGTTGTCGGCGAGTCGAGACGGAGCAGCGCGGTTGTGAAGCCCGAGGCATTGGAGGACATGGATGGAAAGGGCACATTGCTCAACAAGATTGAACTATGCAGGAAGAGAACAGGAGAACAGGAGACAGGAGGAAAGTATCCTGCAAAAGGTCAAATCGCTAGACTACAACGGATTGCCGATAGGGGATAGTGGGATGGAGGGGGAATAGATGGAAGCTGCAGTGGCTGGCGTTGAGCGAGAATGCAAGACAACTGGAACGTCACCCTTGCGCGAAACGCCACGGACAACCTCCAAACGTCGATCATGTGCGTTTTACAGGCGATCCCTATGGGGGGGGGCTCTCATTTTCCGGACTGGAGATGAGTGTTCACGAGGGAGAGAGGGAGAGAGAAAGTGTTGAAGTGGGAGGCGTCTTCAAAGTTTGGCATCGAGACATGGCAAACTTAAGGTTTGACGATTCGACCGCAGTCACGGAGACGGAGCGAGCGAGAATGGCGGGAATCGGGCATTGGGACGTGGAGAAATAATATGCTTAAAGGTGGTAGAAATGGCATCCACAACAAAAAGAAAAGAAAAAAAACAAACCAGCTGGTTGAACTGCTATTCCCGCCAAGACGTGAGAACCTTCCAACGGTTGACAGTATCTTCAAGGATGGGAGGCGATCCATTCAGAGCTGTGGTCAAGTTAATAGTGGACTGGTACTCAACAGCGCCGCAGCCCTGGACGGCATCAATAATAATAATGGTGACTTCTCACTCCACCGTCCATAGCAGGTTGGACGGCATATTGCTCGCCGTTGCAGCGTCAGCAAGGAGCCAAGGAGGACGACAGCAAAGGCTAGATTGTTTGCGCATCATCGACTCAATTAAAAACCTCGTGGGCTGATTTGTGCCACGGTCTTTGTGTGGTGGCTGTGGCTCGGCCCAGTCAAGTGAAGATCCAGTCGAATGGCGTTCTCTTCATGTTGACGTGCTCCGATGAGCGATGAGCGCCTCCACGATGAGTTGTTGCTGTATCTTCTGGGGCGAGGTGGTGGGGGTGGGGGTACTGCAGCTGCAGATAATCCCGAACAAGCATATACATTAGGGTTGAAGTTGGTAGTTCTCGGATACAAGGATGCCTTCTAAGCTCAAGGTGAGTCCCAGTCTAGTGAAATATGCAAAAAAAAGGGGCGGGCGCAGTGACAGGTCCCGTCCGATCCTCGAGGTTCATCTCTCCTCTGACGCCACTAGGGCTGCAGGGATGAGCTACACATGGACCACGATCATTATTCACTGGACAATCTCTGCCGAAATCATTCGCATGAGTGACCGGGCAGTTCCACCGGTTTACCTTTGTCATATAGCAGAGTCTCACCAAGCTGGCCTAAACGAGGAGACCGCTAAAATTCATGTCGGGCAGTTCCTTGCTGGCACCTCGAATTCCTCCCCAGCTCCACTGTGTTTAATCAATACTTGATCTGACGCAGGATCCATGCAGGTGGCAGCCTCGAGTCGACTACTTTAGGCCGTGCCGCACACAGCTTCGCGAGTCCATCAAAATTGATGTTTTAAGCTCTTGAGCTCGGATACCTCGGGGTTGATCAACATTGTTCGGGAAAGAGACCGAATTCTTACAGGAAAATTCCGAGAGTGGAATGAAGACGGGCACACATATAGCCCATCCCAGGTACAGGGATCACTGTGCTTTGTCCCCGGAAGAAGTGGGACCTTAGAAGTGGGCTTTCAAAACACGCCGTGTGCAATATGCACGTCAATGATGGATCTGGCATGGATCTCTCTCCGTCTTTCTCTCTCTCTCCCAGATCAGATCTGGTGGAGATCGCTGGAGTTGTTCCCGGCGATGGGAGCTTGGGCCACACCGACCGAGACTCTGGGTCTCCGATCTCATGACGTCAGGATGCTCGATCGACCCGATCGATGAACGGCGACGCGTTCTCGACGCCAATCCTGAATCAACAAAAAGGTTCGGACATCGTTCTGTGGGTGCCAACGCCAGAGCGGAAACGAGAACGCTACACTTCCACGATCTTCTGGACGCGTGCCATGCGTGTTTCGCGATTTTGTCCTCTTCAAATATCCCATCTTCTCCCCTCTCGATCGGTGCAATTCCGCTCGTGCTCAACTACTCTAACCCTGCGACCTTGTACTTCGTTGACCCCTTCCCGGAGACCCGGAGCTGACTGTCATCCGTCGATGGCCCCGAAGCGCAAGATGTCGAATTCTACTGAGAGCAAGTCATCTCCGCCCGCCCGGGGACAGAAGAAGAGCAAGGCGGTGGATTTGAGCCAACCTCACCCCAACGCCAAGTCCACCGAGGAGTTTGGCATTGTTCAGCGGGAATTCTATCCCCCCGAAATGAGCAACGAGCGATGCATGGCCTACAATGACGGTACCCTGGAGCGACCGATTGACCTGCTGGAGAGGACCTGCAAAGACACGGCCGAGTCAAGACGCGCCGCGAAGCCCGGCAAAGCGGTGGTCCATTGGTTCAAGACCGACCTGCGCGTGCAGGATAACCGAGGACTTCATGCCGCGTACGAATTGGCCAAAGAGCACCAGATTCCTTTGATCGGTGTCTACATTGTGTCGCCGCAAGACTGGTCGGCGCACGTGACAAGTCCGGCTCGTGTGGACTTCACTCTCCGCACGTTGCATCTGCTTCAGCAAGACCTGGCGAAGCTGGACATTCCACTTCACATTGAAACCCAGGAAAACCGGAAGAACGTCCCAAACCGCATCGTCGAGCTCTGCCAAAAGTGGGGTGCGAACCACCTGCGAGCAAACATCGAGTACGAAGTGGATGAGCTCCGGCGAGAGGCCAAGGTCGTCCGTCTCTGCGCTCGAAGCGGGATCGACTTCACTCCTCTGCATGACACCTGCGTGGTCACGCCGGGGGTTCTGTGGACGGGCAGTGGCAAGCAGTATGCGGTTTACACCCCATGGTTCAAGGGGTGGCTGGCCTACCTCAAGGAGAATCCCGATCTTCTGGAGCTTTCGGACAGTCCCCAGTCAAATCCAGCCAGTGCGCGGAAAGAATTTGGCGAACTGTTTGATTGCAAGATCCCTGCGGCACCCCAAAACAAGACGGTGACCCAGGAGGAGGCCAAGCGATTCGCCGACCTCTTCCCGGCGGGTGAACATGAGGCCAGGAGACGGTTGGAGAAATTCCTGAAGGAAAAATGCCCTGATTATGCGAGAGATCGCAGCATGCTGACCGGCGAGCCCACCTCGGTCCTGAGCCCCTACTTCGCCTCCGGTGCGTTGAGCGCGCGCACGGCGGTGGTGATGGCCAAGAAAGACAACAAAAACCAACTGGACCGGAACAGTCAAGGACATATGCATTGGATCAGCGAGGTGGCGTGGCGCGACTTTTATCGTCATGTGCTGGTGCATTGGCCTTTCGTCGGGTACGTGGAGCGCCTCCGATTTAATCACCCTGTTTGCACACTCCCCTTGCACCTTGATTTCACCCACCTTTCCTTTCTCTCTTCAGAATCTCTCAGCCCTCCCCCCCTCTCCCCCGCAGATCGACTAACCTTTCCGCTTAGAATGAACAAATGCTTCAAGACCGAGGCTACCAATATTGAGTGGGAGTATGACGAAGAGCAGTTCCAGGCGTGGTGTGACGGCAAGACTGGCTACCCCATTGTGGACGCTGCCATGCGCCAACTCAAGCATTCTGCCTGGCTGTCAAATCGATCGCGCATGGTGGTAGCCTCCTTCTTGTCCAAAGATCTGCTGATCGACTGGCGTCGTGGGGAGCGGCATTTTATGGAGTATTTGGTCGACGGCGATTTCTCGTCCAATCATGGCGGGTGGGGCTTTGGCGCCAGTACTGGCGTTGACCCTCAACCGTACTTCCGCATCTTCAATCCTCTGCGACAGAGCGAGAACTTCGATCCAGAGGGAGAGTATATTCGAGAGTGGCTGCCCGAATTGCGCGATATCAAGGGCAAAGCCATCCACGATCCATATCATCGAGGAGCCGGCCCGATCGCGCAAAAGAACGGATATCCCAAGCAGATCGTGGATCACTTTGTCAGTCGAGATCGAGCTCTGGCACGATACAAGGCCGCTCTGCAGAAGTAGAAGCGCCTGGTGTTGGTGTGCATCCTCGGAGCCTCGGAACTTGCAGCCGCACCGTTGACGTGAGACAGATCGCGTACGGCTGGAGAATCTGACTAGGGAACAACTCCTGCGGCTGGGCAGTCGGCAAGTGGGCCACTGGGGGGGGGGGCCCCATTTCAGATCCGAATTGGTTGGAAAAACGCACCCGGTCACGAGGGTCACGAGGTGCGGACGCAACAGTTCCGCGGTCGGTCGTTGAATTGGAGCGCGTCTGGCTTTCTCTCTTGCCCGGCGACTTGTACTTTTAGAGCATCTGGTCCGCAGT
The DNA here is from genome assembly GCA_023626555.1 of Penicillium sp. PF2412A. Lineage (NCBI taxonomy): Eukaryota > Fungi > Ascomycota > Eurotiomycetes > Eurotiales > Aspergillaceae > Penicillium > Penicillium sp. PF2412A. The sequence continues at coordinate 63,718 of JAMAHA010000023.1, read as the reverse complement.
CCTTTACCGATTTAATAGACCCTTTTAATCATGTACCTCTCGGGGAGATGGTTGGCATTGCACTGCATCTATCATGGAGCTTCTCTACGATGGGCAATCTGCAGCACTCGAACCGCACTCAATCTGCATGCTCCTGTCTAGCTGAATCGAAATTCCAAAGATCGGCCGAGTTGATCTCCACGTTCGTCGCTTCTGTGGCACGGCTGTGCGTTCCCCGCGTTCGTCTGGACCTCTTTTTTTTTCTGTTATTCCCCACTCCAATTTGTGTTCAGTCCATCGAGAAAGTTTAAGCGATTAGGCACTCGTCCAATATTACTACCTTCATAAACTCTCGCCACGCCTTCGCTTCCTGGCCTCTTCCCCGTCTCTTCACCAGTTTCCCAATTTCCTCCGCCGAGACATTCTTCCCTCCGGAGCGTCTCTTTTCGACGAGGGATTGCGCTCTGTCCTTTCCGCCAAGCAGCATTTCTGGTCCGCATCGAGAACCTCGGATTTTCCCCCTCACCTCACCTCCTACCTGATCTCCACTTGTTGAGCTCCCGACAGCAATCCTCCACCATCGCCAATGTCGGCGTGAGATCCATCTGCCCCATGGATTCCCAACAGGGGGGCCCTGATATACCATCCTCCGGAGGCCCTGGTCCAGTTGACCTTCCAAACGGCAAGCGCCGCTGGCGGCGCAACCGAGTGGCATGCGACGCATGCCATGTCCGTCGAGTGCGGTGCGACCGCGCTTTCCCCTGCTCTCGGTGTCTGCGGAGTGATACGAATTGTGAGTTCACCCGCGAGCGACGCAAGCGCGGACGCATCGCCCGTGCCAAGCTCGTCCATGGCTCGACTGAATCAGCCTTGGAGGAAGCGATCGTGGACTCGCAGTTCGGGTCAAGAAGAGACTCTCAGGAACAGAAGCCGCTGGCGCCTCATGATATTTCGCCTCGACAGCTCCAGAGCTCACCCGAGTCAACTGTTCACCAGCAGTCACCTCAAACCAACGAGATCAGTCTCTCTGCGGCCAGCGTGAACGGTGGCCCACAAGTTGCTGCTGACGGCGCACTCTCCCAGCAACCCTCGTTAGCTCCCGCCCCCCCGCCGGCCGCCCGACCGGAGGGCAATGCTACGGAAGAATGGCTCTCGAACGCGAACCTATCGCCAGAGTCGTATGATATCCTGGGAGGGATTCACGGGGGCGATGGGCCCCTGCCGCGGCTGTGGGACATCTGGACTCCCGGCGATTTGGCGGGGCCGCACCCGCACAGGCGTTCGACGCAGATCGCCCCGGTACCTGCACCGTCTCATGCGGGCCAGGGGCCTTCGACGAGCAAGCGACCGGGGGTGAAATACCCCGTTCTGGAGCCCATCATGCCTTATCTGGAGTCGAATCTCCCACGCCGCCTCGTATGTGATCTGCTCGAGCTTTATTTCACCAGCTCGTTTTCGACACACATGCACCCAGTATGTCACCATATCCACTGCTATGTCTTGCGGAAGGCTTCATTTCTCAGTCCCGATCGTCCCCGCCCGAGCAGTCCGGCCCTGTTGGCGAGTATGCTCTGGGTGGCTGCTGTTGACGATCGGGCATTTTCACTATCCATCTCGCCTCTTCAGCGGCGGAAGATTTGTCAATTCTTGTGCGCATTGACAATCCGTCTGCTGCGGCCGTTGATCCATGTGTCCTTTAAAGATCAGGAATCCTCTGAAAATCCGCACGCGGCTCCGGACTACTCGGCGTCTGCCGCACATCACCCGTTCGAAGGTTCTGGAGACGACAAGGGCCTGGTCGGTCCAGCAGGGTGCCTGGACGACGTGATCACATATATTCATGTTGCATCCATTATCTCCTCCAGTGAACAGAAAGCTGCGAGTATGCGCTGGTGAGTTACCCACCTCCCCGTATCCGGCAAAGGTTTGATCATGTCTGGGCTGGCCTTTTGGAGCTAACCCATCAACTTCCCTCTATCAGGTGGCATGCAGCCTTTACCATGGCTCGAGAACTAAAGTTGAACCAAGAAATTGAAGTGATGCCTAACATCGATAATCAAACGGATGGATCCAGTCCCTCATTTGGCTATCCTCTCGGAGGATGGGCAAGCTCGCCGGAAGGCCCAGTTTTCGACTACTCAAACCCCTCTCGCCCAAGCTTGAATTGCGTTTGCGAGGAGTCTCATAACCCGGGCCGTAGTCCGCCGGTCACCGAAGAGCACCGCGAGGAGCGCCGACGGACGTGGTGGTTACTGTACATTATGGACCGTCATCTCGCACTCTGCTACAACCGTCCGCTAGCCCTGCTGGACGCTGAGAGCGAAGACCTGTTGCTTCCACTCGACGAAGCTGCATGGCAAGCGGGCAACATCCATACCAACAGCCCTCGGGCGGACGGGCCACAGTGCGTCCGATCGGGAAGCCGCAACAAGCGTCGGGTGTTTCCGAACTTCATCTGTCACGACCCGTCCATCCTGGGGTTTTTCTTGCCGCTCATGACCATCACGGGAGAATTGATTGATTTGAACCAAGCACGAAATCATCCGACCCTCGGGCTTCGCCTCCAAGGGAAGGAGGCGTGGGAGGTGCATGTGTCCGAGGTTCTTCGCCAGCTGGAAGTCTACAAGGCTAGCTTGACCACATTTGCTACCGCTGACCCGGACCCCGCGTTCTTGAACCAGTGTGCGGGCACCGATCAGCAATCGGATGCGTCTTTGTCACAAGCCTACTCGTGGCATCGTCAGACTGTGATTGCGTATTCATCCTATCTGGTGCACGTCCTACATATTCTCCTTGTTGGCAAATGGGACCCTGTCTCCCTCATCGAGGACAAGGACTTTTGGACCTCGTCTCCTGCTTTTGCCTCGACAATCTCGCACGCTTTGGAGGCGGCTGACGCCGTCCAGCAGATCCTTCGATTTGATCCGGATATCAGCTTCATGCCGTACTTTTTCGGTATCCAGCTGCTGCAGGGCAGCTTTCTCTTGCTTCTGATCGTTGAGCGCCTTCAAAAGGAGGCCGGAGATGGTATCCTCAATGCTTGCGAGACGATGATCCGTGCAACTGAATCCTGCGTGGTCACTCTCAACACAGAATACCAACGCAGCTTCCGACAGGTTATGCGAAGTGCGGTGGCTCAGGCGCGCGGCCGGCCCGTCAACCCAAGCGAAATTCGACACCGCCGGAAGGCTGTGCTGGCATTGTATCGCTGGACCCGCAAGGGAACCGGCCTTGCGCTCTAGGGACCTACAGGCCAATGTGTGCCTCAAGACCGGGTGACTGCCTCCTCTTTGACGTCCTTGCTGTTTGGTTTGACATCCCGTCCTCGGCGGTCGAAGGGATCATCAAGGTCAAATTCATGAATGTATGCGATACGTACCGTACCACCTTTTGTACATAGATAAGCTTTCTAGCTGCGACATCGGGATGAAAAATTCCTCCGCAGTTCGACTAATTCACTTTTCTGCCCATGAACAGCCCCAATCACAGAGATAAGCAGAACTGCCGAATCCTTCACTCATAGTCGGAGGGCGTGAATACTGTGCACTTGACCCGAGAACCAGCCAACATGAACATTAATAAGCTGTGGATCGACGCCTCACCCAATGTACCGTACCCGCCCCTCATCTGCGGGATGGTACAATTTGGAAGATTATTGCGTACAGAGCACGCCATCTGATGGGCGGTTGATGGCAGACCGGGTCCACTCATCGTGTGTGGTTGTGACAATGCACGGATGAGTGTAGATTGCTCGGGAAAGCTAGATTGGTGACAAGCTCGGCAAGTTCATTCCCCTCCGAAGCGTCTTCAGCGGTCCTCGCCATAACTTTCAGCCATGGTATCATCACAGCCGCACACTAGAGGCTGCACCAAGTTGCGCGTCTTGCATCTGGCCAGTTCGAAGGCTGTAAGCGAGTATGGCACCGGCAATCAGGCGCAAGCTCGTGTGGAGGTTGCCGGTAGAAAGAGGGGAGACGATTTGGATCAAGCGGAAAGGTCAACACATATAAAATGAGAATGTGACACTTCATGGCCTACAAATGATATGCAGAGATCGATGCTTGTGAATTAAAAGATTCGAGCCTCCGCCGAAATGTGAGTGTCAATGCCCCGAAAGCGTCCAAGATACTTCGGTGCTGATCAATGATCGGTGATTAGTGAATACGACAAAATCTCCTTGGGGGGTTCATCAATTCTTCCCCGCTGAGGACCTCTCTTCTAGGAAGTGGTAGAGATTGCGCTGTTCGTGGAATAGTTGTTGTTTCTACGAATTCCACGATGGTGCTTGCTCAGATTGCTGGCCTTGCGGCCTCTCTCGGTTTTCTGGGATCCCAGTCTCTAAGTAGCCCCGATTCGGTACTACAGACAGGCTCCCTAGTCTCGCCAAAGCCGCCGAATTTCCTATTCATACTCACAGACGACCAAGACCTTCAACTGGAGTCAATGTCCTACATGCCTTTGGTGAAGCAGCATCTTCGCGACAAGGGAACCTATTTCCTGAATCATTTTGTCACCACGGCTATATGTTGTCCCTCTCGTGTCAGCTTATGGACTGGTCGCCACGCACATAATACCAACGTTACCGACGTGAATCCGCCTTACGGTGAGAAATTGGCCCTGGGAAATGACCAATGATCAGGAATCAGTGCTGATCGTATCCCGGGATGAAAATTAGGAGGTTATCCCAAGTTTGTGGACCGAGGGTTCAACGACAACTTTTTGCCGGTTTGGCTTCAACAGGCAGGCTACGACACTTATTACACAGGCAAACTCTTCAATTCACACACGGTGGAGAACTATCATAGCCCGTATGTGAACGGCTTCAACGGATCCGACTTTCTGCTGGATCCGTACACCTATTCCTATCTGAATTCTACGTATCAACGACAACGGGAGGCCCCTGTGAGCTACGAAGGACGGCATACGATAGACGTTATCAAGGAGAAAGCGCTGGGCTTCCTTGACGATGCGCTGAATGGTGATCGTCCGTTTTTTGTCACAGTCGCTCCTATTGCACCCCACTCGAATCTCGACCCCCAAGATCTACGAAGCGGCAAGGTGGTTATGACCGCCCCTGTTCCGCTAGATCGCCACAAGCATCTTTTTGAAGGCACCCAGGTGCCTCGAACCCCCAATTTCAATCCTGATACGGTATGAAGAATGCCAACTTTCTGACCGAAAAGAATCCGACTCAAGCTGACAAAGTCCATAACAGCCCAGTGGCGTCGGTTGGGTACGCAATCTCGATCGACAAAATCAAACAGAAATTGACTATGACGACGAGTTCTACCGCGCGCGCCTACGTGCTCTGCAGGGCGTCGATGAGCTCGTGGACTCTCTAGTCGCCCGACTAGAAAAAAGCGAAAAGCTGGACGACACCTACATTATTTATACCTCAGACAATGGCTTTCATATCGGCCAACATCGATTACCACCAGGAAAGACATGTGGATTCGAGGAGGATATTCGCGTACCATTGGTCATTCGAGGACCAGGAGTTCCCGAGGGAAATATCGAACAGGCAGTCACAACACACATTGATTTTGCCCCAACCATTTTCAAACTAGCGGGCGTCACACCACGGGAAGACTTTGACGGCACGGCGATCCCCGTCCTGTTTGAACAAGGGAATGCTCGCCACGAGCACGTCACGGTAGAATTTTGGGGTACGGCGGTGATAGAAGGCATATATGGAGGCATCGGTGAGTATTGTAGATCGCGTGGTGACCGATTGACCCTACCATGGCTGCCCACGCGAATTCACGCGACTCAGATTGATGCTGACATTCTCACGCCAGGCCCTAACGGCTCAGCCAGTATTCCAAACAACACCTACAAGGCTATTCGTGTTCTTTCTACCGATTACAACTTGTATTACTCCGTTTGGTGTAGCAACGAGCACGAGCTCTATGACCTGTCGGTATGTGAATTTCTTTTCAAAGAGCAGCATTGAGGATTGCACTGACTTCCCGGCCAGACTGATCCCTACCAGATGAAAAATTTATATCCGGCCAGGACGCAGACTAACGGGCCGCTGATTCTTGGGCGCAGCCTGGACCAGGTGGTTCGCCGCTTAGATGCTTTGCTTCTGCTCACCAAATCCTGTCAAGGCAAAACATGTATCGATCCTTGGAAGGTGCTTCATGGCAATGAGCAGGTGAAAACCCTTCGTGATGCAATGAGTGAAAGGTACGACTGGTTCTACGCCAAGCAACCTTTAGTGTCGTTCTCCCGATGTGATCTTGGATACGTGATTGATGCCGAGGGCCCACAAAGACCGCTTCTGACACGCCACGGGGTTGAATGGGATGCGTGGGTGTAGGTAGGGGAGACACGCCTGTGCTGGGTCTTGACTTTGCAAATGTGACCATCTGCCACAGCAAGGTACCAAAGGGCCTTTTGTATAGAACACATCGAGGATTCTTTGTGAAGGGCTCGAATTTGAGTTGGCTGTCTCTGCTGCATACTCTCAACCGTGACCAATCTACCAACTCTATCCTGTAAAAGATGTCTTACCCTGGAAGGAGTCATCGAAATCTTCTGTTCATTGAAATCGCCCAGGATATGGAATATGCCGGGTTATTCTGGAGGACTGAGTGGGTCTGGAGAAATGTTTCAAAGAGACGGGCGGCAATCAAAGTCCCTTCTTCCACGAGGTTGTCGAACATGATGATGAGCAACCAACGTTGTAATTTCCACCTCATCCGAAACGTAGTTTCATTTTGGTACACTCATGGCCTTATTTGCTAGCAGAATGTAGAATGGGATCCAGCGAAATGGCTACCCCTTTTTGGTTGCTGCTCCCTGGAATCCCTCAGCTTGATCTCAGGTCCGGCATTGGTGGAAATTTAGCTTCCGGGATTCTTTCCGTGATGGAAGCCTAATCCTAATTCTCTCGGCAAAAGCTTCGACAATGCGGGGGTGAACTTCAACCGGGGCGCAGGCCAGTAACTGATTGATGGAAATCTTGCCGCAGATTATTTCAGAACATGTGCTGCTAGCCTGCAAATTACTTGCATGATTCGATTGGGACAAAATTAAGCATGGGGGTTATCGATCGTGCGGAGGAGTCTCTCGGACCCTGGACGAAGAGAATTCAGGATGCAATTGAAGGCTTTTTTAGACTTTACGTTCCTACTTTGGCCGCGGGCTCAACCCGTGATGCTGGCATTATAAATCATCGTCTCAGCAGTCAAAATCTACCCAAGAATCATTTCGGACTCCGTTACTTCGCCTGGCTCTCAGAACTGGAAGCGACTATCACCGCCTGGAGGGATATGCCCTGTCCGTACACACAATGAAAAGGCCACTATGTATATTTTTTGCGGCGCTATCTGCTGTATCGCATGCATTTCCAGGGCTCGCGCATGGGGCTGTTGAGGAACGTACAGTCTGTTCCGGTGCATCTGCGCGGACAGTGCCTGCGAAACATGCAGTAGTCGTCGACAACAGTGCGCAGCCGTTCCCCGGATCTTACAACACGGTCCAGGCAGGCGTCGACGCGCTCAGCAAGACGGCCAGTGTTCCACAAACGCTATTTATTTTCCCTGGTACATACAACGAGCAAGTGTATATTCCGCGCCTCGCCTCCAACCTTACAGTCCAGGGATATACCTGCAATGCCAAGAGCTATCAACATAACACAGCGACTATCACCTACAATCTTGCGCTCATCAACACGACCAGCGATGATCTGACAGCAACTTTGCGCCAATGGAATCCAAACACAAAAATATACAACCTAAATGTTGTTAACACCTTCGGTCACATTCCCAAGAACGGTCAAAATCTCGCGGTGTCAGCGGAAACCGGTCATCAGGGGTACTACGGCTGCCAGCTGATTGGTTATCAGGATACACTTCTCGCTGAAACTGGTACGTAGGCAGAGGAAGACCAAATGACCATTCTATAGTTCGCAAACTAATACCCCCTACTATCCAGGTACTCAACTTTATGCGAAGAGCCTGATTGTGGGCGCAGTTGACTTTATTTTTGGGCAAACGGCTTTGGCGTGGTTCGAGAACATTGACATTCGAACCATCGCAACGGGATGCATCACAGCCTCTGGCCGCAGCAGCGCAGACAATCCATCCTGGTATGTGATCAGTCGCTCAACGATCACGGGCATCAACGATACGATTGCAGCGGGAACAAACTACTTGGGCCGACCGTGGCGCTCTTTCGCTCGCGTGGTTTTCCAAGATTCTTACCTCGGCGATATCATCAATCCGACGGGGTGGCAGCAATGGTCCACGAGTACTCCTAACACCGAGGATGTGACATTTGCCGAATTCAACAATCGTGGACCTGGATCTGTGAGAGAAGAAGGGCCTCGAGCCAACTTTAGTGAACAGCTTTCCAGTCCCATTCCTATTCGGTCTATTCTGGGCGAGAGATTTGAAGACGAGTGGTGGGTAGACACCGATTACCTTGAGCCCAGCGACCTGAAAACGACAAAGTCGAAACCAAGCGCTTCAACCAACTCAAGAACGGCTGCAAATTCTGAATTTACAACAATTACAACTTCCCTAGTCATTTCAAGCCCCTTGACAACCGTAGCGGCAACCCTATCGCCTACCGCTGCGCCTACGCCCTCATCTTCACCCGCATCATCGAGTCCTTCCGCCTCATCAAGTACCAACTGTACTTGCACTGAATATGCACAGATCTCGGCGGCCGTGAAATCTTGCACTGAGATTGTTTTGTCAAACATCGCCGTCCCCGATGGATCTGCCGTCGACCTCTCTGGACTTCGGGCAGGGTCGACTGTGAGATTTGATGGACTGACGACTTTTGGCTTTACCAACTCCTCCGGTTTCAACCCGATAACTATCAGTGGGTCCGGCATTACAGTGACGGCAAACCCTGGAGCCATCATTGACGGCAATGGGCAAGCTTACTGGGATGGCCAGGGTTCAAACGGCGGTGTGCCCAAGCCCGACCATTTCATTGTGGTGAAGAAGGTGACTGGGAACTCGATCATTGAGAACTTGCATATCCAGAACTGGCCGGTCCATCTTTTCACCATTAGCAGTTGTTCGGACCTCGTCTTCCAAGACCTGGTGCTGAATAACACTGCCGGCGATGCGCCAAACGCCAGAAGTGGAAGCTTGCCAGCAGCGCACAATTCGGATGGCTTTGACGTCAGCAGTTCGAACAATATTGTCATCCGGCGCAGTGTGGTATTCAATCAAGATGACTGTGTAGCCGTGACCAGTGGTAACAACATGACGATATCTGAGCTGGAATGCCATGGCGGGCATGGCTTGTCTATTGGCTCAGTCGGGCTAAAATCGAATAATAATGTGACAAACATCAAGGTAAAGACCGTCTTCGATCCAGGGGGGCTATCCAGTCACTCCAAATTTCCTTTATCTCGCGTGCAGATCGCTCCATGGGGCTGCACATTTACGTCGGTGCAGGATTGAACTTTGGCTAACCCAAAATAATTGACTACAAATAGTTTACTGACTCATCCGTCCATGATTCTTCGAATGGTTGTCGCATCAAGACCAACTACAACGCGACTGGATACGTTGCTAACATCACCTACTCCAACATTTTTCTTCGAGGAATCACTTCTTATGGAATTGATGTGCAACAAGACTACCTCAACGGTGGACCGACCGGAAACCCGTCGAATGGGGTGATCATTGAAAACCTTCTGTTTGAGAACGTGACCGGCACAGCCACCTCAGCTGCACAGGATTACTATATCCTTTGTGGAGAGGGCTCGTGCTCAGAGATTATTTTTGATGATGTCTCGATCGAGGGAGGATCTGTGGCCAGCAGTTGCAACTTTCCTGTGACTGGATGCCCGTCTTGATTGACAGCCGAGATGCATGAATGCTCCAGCCTGTAAACTTACCCAGGCCGTCTTTCCCTGTTTCACAACTTTCAATAAAAACATCTTTTTTCGATCGTTCGGCCTGCCAATATAGCTAAATAGGTAGTTGCATATGAGTGACGTGGCGGCTTAGAGCTGCACTCTGTCAGTGTGGATCCATGGCAGTCCAGGTAGGTTTAGACAATCAACCATGTCGGAAAGCCGGATATCATTCATGTGAACTGCAATATTTAAACTGGAGAGTCTTTCCATCAATGCTCGTTTCACACAAGAATTGAGTCGGACTCTACTGTCGAAAATGAACTTGGCTTGGCTCACTGAAGTCGTCACTGCACAAGCAACTCGAATTGCTCCGCTTAAAAGACTTGTGGGATAGTCGAGAGGAACGTGCGGAATGATTTTGATCTTGATTTCTCAATGCACCGCAGCGCAATGCAATGGGTAAAATCTCCAGATGATCACTTCGAGTACATCAACTCAAAATGTCAGTGTATCCAATGACCAGAACAAAATAATGGATGCTGATAATTTGATTGGCTATGCGAGCAGGAGAAACTGAACCCGTATGCAGGCTTATCATGCACGCATTCTAATCGGAGAGCCTGCCAGGCAGCCTAACTGACCACTCTGCAATTTGATGACGCAAAAGTGTTGCGATCTGTGATCAGCGTGAAGATGAATACTTGTAAGGTTGATCTTAAGAAGACTTGAATACCGTGAATTCTCACATCAACTACCAATTTTCTGATCTCATCTTTTCCGATTCGGCACCGCGACACGAGGTTAAAATGACAGTCACACATACTGAGAACGCTTTGGAAGCCATACAGGGTCAAACTTTTGTGATACCCAGCTTTCTGGCACTCTTTGGTGAGATGTCATCTCCACTTCATGGCGGCTATGCTTGTCTTCGCCGGTCAATAGATGAGCTCATTCCACGGTACAATTCCAGTCTACAATTGTTCTAGTGCATATTCACTGATAATTTATAGATTCTTTCCCAACGAGAAGAGCGGAAAGAAAGCTCAAAAGATCGAACGGTCCGACTTTGCGTTACTTGGTTGTCTTTGGTGGCCGAACGCCGATCTGGATGCTCTACGATTGTTGACTCACCTTGCACTATGGTACTTAGTGTGGGATGATGAGATGGAGTCAAAGTATCTGGGTGTTGAAGGCGATCTGACCGCGGCGGACAAGTTTCGTTCTCAGACGAGGATGGTGATTGCTATGAGCCTAGGCCTCGCCGAAGAGGATAGAGCGATCATAGAAGGCGCTCCACATTTGATCCAGCAATTTTATCCGCTTGGCGGAAAGATAAAATCGCAGATCAGTCAAGGTCAGTCACAGGTTTGAGTGAAGTTGTGTGCTACCTATCTAGCAGTCAATGGCATCAGTCTTACTCGATGTAGGGAATCTTGTCCTTCTCCTTGAGATGGTCGATAAAATTCTCGACGACTCCAAAAAGGAGCAGCACTTCGTTGTGACGAAGAATATCCCCTCCATCGAACAGTACTGGGACTATCGCACAGGGACGAATTTGATGGAGGCTTTGTACCCTGTCACGTCGTTAGTTTTCACATTTCCACCACTGAGAATGTCCTCCCACTAACTGCGATTAAGACTGGCCACCAGTTACGAGTTGACCGTGGAGGAAATGAGAAATTCACTGTTGCGTGGATACTGGGAGCAAATAAACAAGACAATTGCCTTGTAAGCTTGCCAGGGTTGCAAAGAAAGCCGCTCAACTCTGCGCTGACAGCCATTTTTTAGAATCAATGACATTTTGTCGTTCAAGAAAGAAATTGTACGTCAATCCGACCAAATTGCCATTAGTGTGCTCACTTCTTGGGAACAGGAAAAAAAAGAGACTCTGAATCTCGTCTTTCTGAAATACTTGGAGCTGGGATGCCTACAGAGTGCCATCGACTCCACAGTTGAGATGCTCATCAATTCAGTAGGGGAAATGCGGCGCCTCAAATCCAAAGTCCTCCTGGGCACTGAGCCGCACGTACATCGACTCATAGAAGCATGGGACCTGTATGCTGTAGGGTTTCTTCACTGGAGGTATGCAGATTTTCTGATGATTTATTGGCGAAGAACTTTCTTTAGGCTGACCCTCATGTAGCCTCATTACCACCCGCTACGGCCTGGACCCATTTCTCCAAGATGATGGCACATTTATTGTCTCTTTGAGCAGAAATTTTGACTAGGAGGCAGAATGATGATTCAACAGTTATTCAACATGACTCAGATCATAAGTCCGGCAATCAGGCTTGCGGGATTTCTGCCTCGGTATCGTCATTTCTCTCAGGACTTCAGGGTGACACTCTTTTGTAGAGGAAAGGAACGAATTGATTCCGACCTCTACTGCCGGTAGTTTCCTGCTTGAACATACGCCGCTTCATCTCATTTTTCAGTACTTAGGTCTTCGTGATTTGATTACTTCTATGCCACGTAGTCTTTTTGCATGAACCATGGGTTTTTGGCTGTTCTCATGATCCCTTTTACCTGTTTTGTTCGCATCTTCCTGATGAGCAGTACGAGGCTTCCAAAGTCAATATCAGCAATGGATAAATTGATCGGCAATACACATCACCCTAACTTCAATGCACTAAGACCAGAATTGATCTCGCCAACTATAAGATGCTAAGCACCTTCTCTACACCAGCTGGTATGTATATTTGCTGTATAGATGGGTCAGGACGATGGAAATATGTTTAGTACCTAGTTGCGATCTTGCATGGCTTTCCATGCAAACTTCTAATGACACCACCCTACGAGTGAAAGACGCCCAGCAGTGATATGCAAATAGTTCCATGAAGAGCTGCTTGAGGTCTGTGTGAGGATTTAAGATTCATATAAAATTATAAGGTCATAACAGGCCGTTGTCACATATTCACGACATCTCAAAAGGCATTGAAAGAACGCCCGGGGATGTCCATATCACCTCCGACAGTTCCGGGCACAAACAAGAACTTTGGCTGACGGATGAAAACACGGAGATCTGACAGAAGGAGGTGGAAATCTGGCGATCTGCAACCTCAGGGGATTTAGTGCTACGCCTGGCGAGCCGCCGCAGCTTCCAGGTATTTATGAGGTCTCAAAGCCCAAGTGCCTCGCGCCTGCTCTTGCTGGACAAGTCCAGGTAAGGCGCTTCTCCAAGAGAGGCAACCCGGTCACCGGCCCGCGCTTCAGCATAGTCGTACGTGGCACAGTGCCACATGCTTCGGTTGTCCCAGATCGCCAGGTCGTTCTTTCGCCACTTGAAGCGGACCTGGGCGTCGTGGTTCTGGGTCACAAGGTTGAAAAGGTAGCCAAGAAGCATGTCCGATTCATCCTTAGTCACGCCATTGATACGCTTGGTGAAGCCCTTGTTCACATAAACAGACTTCCAGCCAGTCACAGCTTGAGACATGGTTAGTTTGGTTGATACAATCCAGGGAGCAAAGACAGTGATGCTGCCACTTACGATTCGTTCGGATCACGGGGTGAACAGCCTGGAGGTTTTCACCAAGGTTCAAGGGGGAGCCTCGGGCTTCCTTTCGGATCGGGTTTCCAAGACGTCTTGCCTCGTCGTGAAAGAAGTTCGCGTCATGGGTGGCTGTCAAGCCTTCCAGGAAAGTCTGCATACTGGGGGACAAGCGATCGTAAATTTCGTAGCCCGATGCCCATAGCTATCAATAGTTAGCTTCAGGCTCGGCGGACCAGCAAAATCTCATCAAGGCCACAGCATATCAGAAAATCTGATAGAGACGGGAGTATTTTAATACGTACTGTGTCGCCACCAGTTGGGGGAAGCGTGTGAATCTTGAGCATGGCATAGTCGGATGGCACCGCCTCAAATGAGATATCCGTGTGCCAGCCGGCACTGGCAAAGCGACTGACATCACTGAGCTGGTGAGTGAGACCACCACCCTTCTTCTGCTTCTCGCTGCTAATCACACTGATCTGGTCACCAAGCTCACTGCCCTCTTCGGTCAGCGGATGGACATGTAGACCAGATGATTCAGGCTGTGCTCAATGTTAGCCCCTCATCTTTCATTCAGACATCTGGGTGCAAGCCTGGAGGTAGGGAAAGAAAGCGCATACACATCCAGCAGCTTCGGTCAAGCGCAGACAAAACTGCTTCATCTGTTCAGGTGTGACCTCCTGGTCGCGGAGGAAAACCACCCCTCGCTGGGAGACTGGTGGCAGAGGTATTTGAATTAGCACTGATCATTTTTTCATCATCACTCGTGAATGATAAATCTTACTGGTGCATGCGAGGTCCCTAATCACGGCATCTCCCGCAGTAAGCAACTCCGTCACCTGAAGGCCTTCAAACTCGCGGCCGATGACCGGGGTCACGTCTGCATAGGTGTACTTCTCCAGCGAGCCTGAGTAGACCAGTGGCTTGAGGCATCGCGTCTGTGCCTCGGGGTGACCGCCCCGAATGCTGGGTCCGGGGTTGCTTGGCGAGTCTACCTGTACAGATGGCATGGTTGGTTCTTGTTTTCAGTGCGCTGTGGCAGAAGACGATCGAGTGGCAAGAAATCTGGTAGATTGCTGCTGCCGTTGCGGTTTGCGATGGGTGATCTTGAGGTGCTCAAATGGCAAGATTCGTCTTCGATCCACTGGATGTCGTGCTTGACCCTTATCTCGTTCGATGATCGCATCGTGCGGGCATCTGCTTTGCATTTATCCACCTTCGACCCCCATGTTTTGCCCCGCGTTGGCACGGTGGAAGCCGATGCCGCCGGGGAGGGTCACAGAGCAAGCGGATGCCGCGCCGGTGGGTTTGCCCCGCCGTTTCGGGTCTCCCACCACGTTTCTTCCGTTTTCTTGGCTCCGGCGCGAACCCAATGGCACGGCTCCGGAGAAATTCTCGGAGTCAAGCTCGGCGACACTTCCCACGTTGGTGACTCGAAGTGTGGATGCATGGACTCGCTCGCCGTCGAGGAAGTCTGGGCCGAGGCAAACGGGAGGAGTTGTGGAGGAACAGAACCGTCAGCTGGCCGCAAAGAAGGCGTCACAACGTTACCCAACCTTGCAATTACACCATGATGGCCCGGGTTGACTTCAAATGGGGCTTCTTTGTTTTTTTTTTTTTCCTTGATCGTTCCAGGCCGGGTGTTTTTTGTAGGAGCTACTATCATGTTGAATGCCGTAATGTACATTCCGAGGATCCACCGTCTGAAAGATTGCAGCCGCGCAGGCCATGCCGCGTACTGTACTATGTGTGTTACGACCCTGGGAGGTCCTGTACAGTACGATATGTAATCTCATTCTGGAGTGACGAGTCTGCCCACTGGAGCTGCAGGGAGCTTTCTCCGTGGCTTGTCACGCAATCAAGCCGATGATGGCGCGAGGACACGTGACATGGCTCAACGCAAGTAGCATGCTGAGCAGTCAAAAGATGTTTAAAGGCAGTATGAGCCCAACAAGAGAAACTGTGCATATTGACGATCGGAAATACGTACACTTGCACTGACCTGCGGATTGATATCTGCGAGATTTAGCGGCGACCTGAAAACCAAGACAGCCGCACCAAAAGCGAGGACACACCGTGTGTTCACTTAGTACTACTGACCTTGCGGCCACTTGCTAAGAGAATCGACAAATGAAAGTTCCGTAAGCTGAACAGCATACCAGGTACGTACCAGGTACAATACGGTACTTCGGATGTTCTCGCCACTTGAGGTTGACCGACTCGGAGCCCAGGCAGGTCAGTCGCGGGTATCGACACCCCCACACAGCCGGTCTGGGGCCCCGGATTTCCAATCGATTGGAGCGATCAACAAGACTAACCGGAGTCTCAGCCCAGGGTCTCGGCGAAGGAGCAATCGCTTTTTTGAATTCGACGAAAGTTTCTGCGTCCAGACATCCGCCCCCGCAACTCAGTCTGGATTAGCTCATTTGGGCGATTTCGGGAACAAAAAGGCATCAATTTCCCGCGGGCGACCAGGGTCAAGAACCGTCGACGTCGAGAACTGGTGCTCCCCAGTCTTTCAGGGTCGATTTGGGGCAAATTTCCCTTTGATTAGCCACACGACCGAGTCACTTGCCCTATTAAGGATCTTGTTCGCTATGGACAAGACTTCAATCACTCGCGTCTCGGACGTGCAAAATGCGTCGACTGAATCAGACGTCTCCAAGGTCCAAGTTGGACGAGAGAGGCTCTCTGATCGGCTCCCACCTCATGAGTCGTACGAGGGTCGGCATCGATGGGACCCTGAGATGAGTTGGACACCTGAAGAAGAGCGAAAAGTGATCAGGAAGACCGACCTCTACCTTCTTTCGTGCCTTTGTGTAATGGTAAGTTTACCCTCTTCCCCCGACAGGCGGAGAGTCAGTGCTGGAGAAAGGGTTGAGGGTGGGCGAGTTGTTCAGCATCGATTGAGCTTTCACTGACAGTGCTCTATTGTTGTAGTTCTTTGGTCTCCAGCTGGATCGAGGAAATCTTTCCAACGCACTGGCCGATGATCTGTTGAAAGATCTCAAATTGTCGAGTAATGACTACAACAATGTGAGAACAACTTACCATCCTCATGAGATTCGACACAACGCTAAGAAACACCGATAGGGAACAACCATTCAATTGGTTTGCTTTTTGGCCGCGGAGTTCCCCGTCCAAATGATCACGAAACGTCTGGGCTTCAGAAGAGTCTTGCCCACCATGATGATGCTGTGGGGTACCGTGTGTATGTCTTCTACCCCTCGCCGCAGATATAATTATGGCAACGTGGGATGAGGCGCTGACTACCCGGTTAATGAAAAGCCTGGGCGCAAGCGTGGATGACTGGCCGTGCGAGTTTCTATGTGACGAGAGCACTGATTGGTCTCTTTGAGGGTGGTTTCATTCCAGGTATGGCAGTATTGTCTTCCTCTGCGGTCTGGGTTGTGAACCAAGGTTTAACACAAGGTCGATCTGCAGGTGTGATTCTCTTTTCGACCTATTTCTACACTTCCAAGGAGCTTTCCACACGGCTCGCTGTGTTCTGGTCCACTCTCAACGTTGCCCGCGTCATCTCGGCCCTACTCGCGGCCGGAATTCTCAAGATGAGGGGCGTCGGTGGCCATCCAGGCTGGTTCTGGCTTTTCCTGCTGGAGGGTCTTCTCACGTGTTTGATTGCTATTGGGGTATGCCACAATCTCTCTTCACAGTAGTCACCCATTGTCACGCAAAGAGAACATCTTGTTGACTGGGATTTTGCTTAGGCCTTCCTCTGGCTTCCTGCCAGCCCCACCCAGACCCGCGGTGGTATATGGCGCCAACCTTGGTATACAGAGCGACAGGAGGCGATCATGGTCAATGTGAGTCACAAAACCTTCTCCTGGAGGGGTTTCCCTTCAACCTGTCTTGGACGCATGGCCTTCTGACAGTGACCTTTTCCAGCGCATTCTTCGCGACGACCCAGCCAAGGGTCTCACAGCGATCAAGGAACCGGTTCACTGGAGTAACATCAAAGAGGCCTGGATGGACAAGTCCATGTGGGGGCTCTATATCATCGGTCTTGTAGCCTATATTCCCGCAACACCTGTCCAGGGCTACCTGACCCTCACCCTCCGGCGGATTGGGTTTTCGACCTTCGACGCGAACATGTTGACAGTGCCATCGGCTGTGCTTCAAATCTTCACCATGCTGGCCATCTCATACAGCAGCAACCGTTTCAATGATCGGGCATTCCACGTGATCTTTGGAGAGGCATGGGTCTTGCCTCTTCTTGTCAGTATGCTCACACTGCCGGACGGTGGTCGAGACTGGTCTCGCTTCACGCTCGTAACGCTCATCTCAGGCTGTAAGACAGATTTTCCTTGGATGATCGAGCTGAACCTAATTGCTAACCACATGCGCGCATCTAGATCCATACTTCCATCCTATTGTCTCCTCGTGGATCTCCGAGAACAGCTTCGATGTGAAGAAGCGAGCAATTACCGCGGCCACGTACAACGTCATTGTGCAGGTTGGCTCATTGATTGGCTCCCAGATCTACCGAGCTGACGATGCGCCATATTACCACCGCGGAAATGCGGTCTTGGTAGGCATCTGCGCACTGTCTTTGGTCGTTGTCCTCATTCAGCGGGAGTTTTTGCGATACCTCAACCGAAAGAAGGTCGCAGCTTGGAACGCCATGACGCTTGAGGAACAGGCTGCGTATCAAAACGACCTGCCTGCTCGTGAACAAGATGGAAACAAGCGTCTGGATTTCCGGTTCTCGTACTAGAAAGAAAGCAGAGCCCCCATTCATTGCCAATAATATGATTCGACCCAGCACAGGGGTTGCAGAGCGGGACGGAGCTGGAGAGTCCACTGCCCCAGCCAGGGCCTCAAAGTTGGCGAAGTCACGGCATTCGGTCGCGCTCGGCGATATTAATGAACTGTACATACAATTGATCAGGCTGCTACTCACCAGACGGACAGATCCCCAATGGAGTGGAAATAACCAGATCCAGAGTGAATTTCCCGATAAACATGGAACCCCGCCAGGATCCTATGTATTTGAGTATCCTGCCCACGGGGCAGTATCAAAATTGACTTAGCTCTGGTGGATCATGTTGATGGGTACATGCTGCCATCTCCTGTTTAATAATGGAGCTAGAAGTAGGTCCCCAGTACCTCCATGCCTTCGTAGTCCTCGTAGAGCCCATATTGAGTTTCGCGAAGTGGAGGTCCACCAATGTATATATACGTTAGGTACATGCCCGGGTACATCTGATGTACGGGCGTACACCCATAGACCCGATCCACTTGATTCAAACCCGCCTACCTAGTAGGTAGCGTTGACTGGAGGTGATTAGGACGGGGGGGGGGCTTTGTTTTTTTCGGACAAAGGATACAATAAAGGAGGTCAGATAGATGGAATTTTCCATTGAGCTGGTCATGAGATATCCAAATAGCTTCGAGCACTACTAAAAGTCGAACACATGGCCACCTCATCCCCTGGAAAGATCGGGAATGCAGCCTGTTCGGCACTGCAAACATGACGCTAGTCCCAATCCGCGCTAGTCCCACCCGGCCCCGTGCCTATCGACTTTTCCCCAGAAAACCGAGTCCCCTCCTTATCTGGTTTTCCCCGCATGCAGCTAAGGAGAGCCCGACGGAACAATGCCGCAGCCATCGAGGAAAATTAGCAAATGGGCCTGTGATGCCTGTAAGCTTCGCAAGGTGAAATGTTCAAGTGAATCGCCGTGTCCTGGGTGTATCAATGCCGGCATCCCCTGCACCTTCAACAAGCGCCCGTTGGCGCGGGGCCCGAGAAGCCTACGGGCCAAGACAATGCGGCGGATCACTGCAACTCAGCAGCAGCATCAACAACAGCAAAATCGAGACCCTTGTGACGATACAGTGGATCTTTGTGAGAGGCCACTAAGCCATGCAACTTCAGGTCGGAGATCAAATTCCCCATCTCCGTGCAATCGGGGAATCCCAAGCTCCACAACGTCTGATCCACCGGCTTCCACGCCAGAGCGCCATACCGGGTGAGTGGCCACCACGGAAGAATAGTGTCACTGGAATTAGCTGTGATGTGACAATGGACTGCCCGAGGAAAACTCAATGACTGACAACTGACGTTTAGCGATGAGCCTTGTCGGGTATCAACATCATCCTTGGTCCTTCAGCTTTGTGTCTACAGACTGCGCCTGTTCCCAGTATGGCCAATCGTTGATGTCGAGGAGATCATGGGCTCACTTCACCGAGACGCGGGAAATCTTGACGCATATGCTCTGGCCACTGCAATCGGGGCGGCGACCATCGCTCAGCTCAAGCTTGACAGCCCAGAAAGTGGAAACATGGCAATGGCGGCTTCGATGGAAGCCGAATGTCAGGGAGCCATTCATCGTATTCGACGGAAACAACAAAACTCGGATCTGAATATCAACTCCATCCGTGTGTCTTTCTTTCTGCATGTCTATCATGAGAATAGCGCACCAGGAGGTCCGAGGTCGTTACTATACCTGCGAGAAGCAATCAGCATTGCTCAGATCATGGGCTTGCATCGTGAATCAAGTTATGTACATTTGACAATGCGTGAGCAGCGTATGCGACAGCGGATTATGTCATTGTTATTTGTCACTGAGAGGTGGGTACTCATCTTGCGCCCCCTGTGCCTCTTCTTTCAAACTATAGACCCTCGCGCATGTGCGAGCTGTTCAAAAGTGTGGTCAAGGCTAATCATATCGATTCGCGTACAGAGGCGTGGCAATGCTTCATAAGTTGCCCGTCATTCTGCAATTCAACAGCAGATTTGTCAATCTTGACGAGTCTGACGATGAGACTCACGTACTGCCCGCATTCAAGAAGCTGGTGACTCTCTTCTCATTAATTGACCAGTCCGGCGTGTTTGCTTCACTTCACAACTCAGATGAAGTTCAACCTTTTGATGGCATCAATGCCATCAATCGGGGCACCTTCAGCAGCCTCCAGCGTCAGCTGCGAGAAGCTGCGTTTCAATTGCGTGAGACGAACGACATTCAGATGGCGGATATCTGGGTCACAACCCAGTGGATGCAAGCAATATTGTGGAGAGCATCGATGAGTAGAAGATTTGCAACCTTTGACACGCCTCAACAGCCAGTCACATCACTTTCGCATCCAATACAAATTGCAAAGGATTTCCTGGAAGCTATGTCTCGACTCCCGAGTTCCGCCCTTGAGGCCCACGGTCCCGCAATGGTAAGCAGACCATCCACCGATACTTTGCAACTACCCTGAGGCGTCACTTGCTAACCAGGAGAACATGTTGTGTTTTTTTATTGAAGGAATACAAGATCTTTGAAATTGCAAAGGCAGTGACCGACTCAGTAACAACGGGGCTCAACGATCCGACTATCTCGATTGAGCTTTCCAGAGACATTCTCCACCGGCTACAGAGCAAACTCGCCTCCTTTCGAGGCGGAAACAAAACACTTCTCTCGCTGCTGCATGCTCGTATATCGGCGGCATTGCAAGACACAAACCAAAGAATATATAATGACTCTCCTCCCCAGGACGATCGGCCTGTGTCATCATTTAGTCAAGGGAAGCACATACATTATCCCGATCATCAAATCCAGCCTTTACCCCTGGTTGGACCGGTGCCCCTCCGGAATTTCGGTACCCACGGAGACATGGCATCTGGGCCAGGACAAAAACCTCCACATGCCATGAACGACAGTCTTTCAACTTTACACCTCATGTCCTGGGACCACAATCTACCCGAAGCCTTCCAGTCTCCTCATCAAGATGCACTGCTCTCCAGCACCCTCGCTGACCTCGATGCTGCGGGTGCGATGGAGCTTCTTTTTGCTAACAGTGCCATGTGGGATTCGGTTGAGAATTGGGATTTCCAAGCGACGGAGAGGGCAGCGGTATAATAGTATGGACACACAGAAAACCGCATAATCAATGTATTATATAATTGACATGACTGGTGGCGATGAAGCCTGAAGTTACAAATCTTGAACAAATTTGCAGGGCTGGTGACCTTTCTAGACTGCTAATAGCAGAGCAATAGCCTCATATGGCTCCAGTGAAATACTACCACTGGAAAGATTTGACAATGTGCGCCCAGTGGTAGTCACCAAGATTTCCTGAGCCCTACATGGCAAGCTGGCCCAGTCAACAGCTTCGTCTGAAAAGTTGCAGACGACGAGCACTTTACCCTGCGGACTCGTCCGCGTGTAAGCGAAGACCTTGTCGTTTTCTTCGTCCACGAGATCGAAGCGTCCGTACACGACCACATCCTTGTGATGTTTACGCATATTCAAGACTGTGCGCCAGCAGTTGAAAACCGAGTTGGGATCATCAAGTTGAGCGGCGGCGTTGATCACGGAGTAGTTGGGATTCACTGACATCCAGGGCTTGTCGGCAGTTGTGAACCCTGCATGCTTGCTGGAGTCCCACTGAACGGGAGTACGCGCATTGTCCCGTGACTTTTTCTGGTACTCTCGGAGGAACATTTCCTGCGTTTCACGGTCGGCGTTTTGACCTTTCAGTCTGCCATAGGAGTCAGTGGCCATTGTTCTCGGTAGGAAAAGAGGATAGCCAATCAGTTGCAAAACGAACCTCCAGTGATTCAGGCAGTCGATGTCCTGGTACTCTTCCAATGGCCAATTGGTCGGTACATTGTGCATGCCGATTTCCTGGCCTTGATAAACGAAAGGAGTGCCCGCTTGGAAGCCGAGAAAGACAGCGATCAATTTGGCACTCTGCTCGCGATACTCGGGGCTATCGTTGGCAAAGCGGCTCACGGCGCGAGGTTGATCATGGTTCTCCAAATAGAGAGCGTTCCAACCATTGTTTTGATACATAAATTGTTGCCACTTGTCGACCGTCTTCTTAAAATCCGCAAGAGACCACCGTCCCGGGGAAAACTTCCCCTTTGGACCGTGATCAATATCCATCCTGTGATCGTTAGCGCAATGTGCCCTGCACACGCCGTCCAAAGAGGACATGCAGCTCCAAAAAAGATATAGATATGGAGATCACGTCATGGGGTACTTACAACTCAAAGTGGAAAATCATGTTAAACTCATTTCGGCCTTGCTGGACACTCTTGATGATGTCCTTGGGGTCGTGAACGCATGGCATCTCGCCCACACTGAACGCGTCGTATTCTTGGAGGATACTGCCCAACTCTTGAAGATACTCGTGCAGTCGTGGTCCGCAAGCATAGTACTCGCAGCCAGGGAAGAAATCACTCGTCGAGTCAGGGAATCTTTGATCCTTGCTGACGAAGTTGATCACATCGAATCGAAACCCGTCAATGCCCCGGTCGAGCCAGAATTGCATCGTCTCGTGCACTTCTTGGCGAACAGCCGGATTCTCCCAGTTGAGGTCTGGTTGTTCTTTGCCGTAGAGGTGCAGGTAGTATTCTTCTGTGGCATCATCCCATTCCCAGACGCTTCCTAGTGCCACCAAACACTCGTAAGCTCAATTCATCAACTTCTTGAGCCGAATCGGCTCCGAGTATCCATTCTTCAGACTGCCTTACCTTGAAAGTGGCTTTGCCAATTGTTTGGCGGCTGACGATTTCCATCTGCGTCCATGCGGGCGGGCTTCCAAATGTACCAATCCCGGTATTTGTTTTGGCGCGAGCTTCGAGACTGTTTGAACCACTCGTGTTGGTCACTGGTGTGATTCATGACCAGGTCCATGACAAGCTTCATGCCTCGATCGTGGAGCCGATCCCTTAAGACGTCCACATCTTCAATCGAGCCGTATTGGGGGTCGATCACCCGATAGTTGCTGATGTCGTAGCCCTGAAAACATGAAGCTGTTAATTGGCATGAACCGTTTTGGTGTGCAAGAAGGGCCCACGCTGGCCGTGCCCATTGCATAACTGGAAAAGACACACCATGTCGACTTGAGGACTCTCAAAAATGGGTGACAACCAAACCGTGTCGACACCCAACTGTTTCAAGTAGTCGACTTTGGAGATAACGCCCTTGAGATCTCCTGTCCCCGATCCAGATGAATCTTTGAAGGATGCCGGCCATATCTGGTATACTGAAGCTTCCTTCCAAGCGGCACGGACTGGCTCGGTCGGCGCGACCTGGACGTGGTGTGGTGACATTTTTTTTTCTGACAGGATTCAAGCAGGCTCACTAAGCTAAAAAGATCGTTCTTCTCGCTGGTCTGGTCCTTGTGTTCTCGAAATGCCTTCGCGGTCGTTGAAAGAGCTCAGCTGCTTGGAGAGTGACACAATTCAAGGCGGAAGCTGGAAATGCGATTGTGAAGGATGAACTGTCTGGACATCCCGTTTCTCGCCAGGTTCACCTAAAAAGATGTTCCAAGCGAGATGAACTCTGAAGGTCCACATGAAGTCCTGGGCACCGATTGATCTGCGCATTTCTCCGAATCGTGGAGGCGGAGGTGGTCGGTCAAGACGGTGTTGTGTCCGAGAATTTCTCCGGCGAGAGCCTCATACGTGAAAGTAGAAAATCCGGGGAAGGGAGCTCAGGCGCTAAAGCTGGCTCGGGTATCTCCCGAAAGCTCCATCCATCAATACGAATGATCAGTCTACGTAAATTACAACGTACAGTACCTCGCGTCCACGCATAGCAGACGAGAAAATAAATACGGTCTACATAAGGTCCGGCCATAGTGCCTGTGTACTCCCCCCTACTTGTCCCTTGCGTCGGTTTGCTTCAAGCGCTGCGTAAATAGCCGGCGGCAGCCGTTCTTCTCGTGTCAACAGCTTCCACGTGAGTGTCTGGAGGTGCTTGTACGACGTCAAAAGAGGAGGGATACTTTCGACCCTTTTTCCTCCACAGGAACCACCAGCTGCACCAAAAGGAAATCCTATCTTAACATCAGGGATCTCAGTCTGTAGTGCAGGTGTCAATAGCTGGCAGGCCCAGCGGCTTCCCTTCCCGTGCATCTTCATCATTATGCCGCCGAATTACGCAGCCCCCAGTCGACTCCTGGCACGTTTGGAGAACTTCTGTTTATTCACAAACCGGACTCGCCCGAGAAGATGTCCTTGTCAGCAAATATCACGACCGACCGCCCTCAGGAACTCCTTTCATTCTCAGGCCAGCTCCAAATCAAAGCCCAGAGTACAGTGGGCGACCCTTGCCAGCAGGAGTGCCGTATTAGTCGGACTCGCCATCGGATCTCTACAACTCTTCAACGAGACACCATCAGACCGAAGCCACAAGAAGACCACCGATTCCAAAATCAAGACTTTCCGCCTGGCCGAAGTGAGGCAACATGACGGGTCATCCCAAAACCCATGGGTAATCAGGGGAACCTCCGTCTATGACATCACAGACTGGGTTGCAGCGCATCCTGGAGGAGATGTGATTTTGACCGCTGCCGGGGGAAGTCTCGAGCCCTTCTGGGACATTTTTACCATCCATAAGCGCCCCGACGTGTACGAGATCCTGGAAGAGTATAAAATCGGCGTCATCGATGAGGCCGATTTACAGGATGGTCGTGTGCCTCAAGGGGCGATCGTGGATCCATTCCAGAATGATCCCGAACGCGATTCGCGACTGATCACATTGACGGCTTGCCCACGAAACGCAGAAACGCCTCGGGATGGCTTGAAGGATTTCATTACTCCCAATGAGCTGTTCTATGTCCGTAACCACTTCTGGGTTCCCGCCGTGAAAGGCGAGGATCATGAGATCAATATTGAGATGGTTGACGGAACGGAGCGAACGTACACGGTCAAGGAGTTGAAGGAGCGCTTCCCACGACATAAGATCACCACTACGCTGCAATGTGCAGGAAATCGCCGAAAGTCCATGACCGACGCTGCAGGGACCACCAAGGGTCTGCAGTGGAAGGCTGGCGCCATCTCGACCGCTGAATGGGAGGGAGTCCGGCTGGTTGACGTTCTCGCCGACGCGGGCTTAAGTCTCGACCAATTGCCTGACGATGCTCAACATGTGCAATTCTCCGCAATGGAGGCGTATGGAGCGTCCATCCCCATCCGCAAGGCGGTTGACCCGTGGGGGGATGTCCTCTTGGCCTTTTCGATGAACGGGGTGGAGTTACCCCGAGATCACGGATACCCCGTACGCGTGATCGTGCCCGGCACGGTGGCCGCCCGCAGTGTGAAATGGCTCTCCCAGATCACCATCTCTCCGGACGAGTCACCGACGCAGTGGCAGCAGCGCGACTATAAGAGTTTCTGCCCGAGCGAGGTCAACAACCCCCGCTGGGAGCGGGCTCGGTCGATTCAAGAAATGCCCGTGACCTCTGCCATCACTCACGTCGAGGTTCCCCGGAAAGACGAAGGAAATGGCCCGGGAAACATCTCGGCGGAGGGCTATGCTTACTCTGGGGGAGGGCGAGAGATCATTCGCGTGGACGTCAGTGCCGATGGTGGCCGTACCTGGCACGAGGCCGAGTTGCTGGACGATCGGGCTCGCGTCAAAGGGAATCGGGCTTGGTGCTGGAAGCGGTGGCGTTATCGGGGCCCGATGCCCGATGATCGGACCGACTCCGCTTCCGAGTGCACGAGGCTGGTGGTGAAGGCGACCGACGAGGCCTACAACACGCAACCCCAGACCCATGAGAGCATCTTCAATGCCAGGGGAAACTTGGCCACGGCGTGGGATTGTGCGGAAGTGTCGAGCGTCACGGGTGATACGTAATCGGATCCCTCGGTTTTGGTGAGGAGAAGCCTGTTGACGTGATTTATTTTTTATTAGCCCCTCTGCGTCATGTTGGATGTTCTGTCTTTCTTGCGGTCCCTGCAGGGACTTTACACGGTTTCTTTGAGCGTCTGGGCCTATGTGTCAGCCGGTTTTGATTCTTAGTCTATAATACACCACACATGGATTCATGTTTGAACCATTTTGAGTCTTGATCCTAATTGTGGACCATCTTACTGGTACGGTCCTCGGGTGGCATCAATATGCGAGGGTCGTAGTACACCCATGTTGAATACTCCACAGACCGGTACGCGAACTGCCTGTGTAGTCAGTATTTCCCCCGACAGGGAGTAGTAGGTGACACAGAGGTATGGCTCCAACATGAGAATCTGTAGCGTTCGATAGGGTGACCATTGAGTCGGTGGTAGGTAGGAGCGTATCTTAGACGGTCTCAGCCACGCGCCGTGCTTCAGACGCACTGCCCGTATGGATCCCGCGGACAAGTCCTGTCAATCTCAGCTGTCCTGCCGGCATTCCATGCCAAGTGATCACTTTGGCCGAAAGAGCGGACGATCAGATGACCTCGTCTGGACCTCGTGCTCCCTTCCTGTTCTTCTCCACCTGCCCCGCCAAAATCTTCCCCGAAATCCAGACTCTTTCTCCCCTCCGGGTCCCCACCAGGTACCGACATACACTCCTAGTGATACCCCTCATGACTCAGGCAATCCACTCCGCGGTCAAACACCCCGTCACAGTCGTGAGAACGGTCGCTGGAGAGCTTGCTGCTCCGAGAATTTCCCCGGCCCACGGTCGGCTCTAGCCGTTTGGGAAGCTGTGTCGGAAATCAGTGCACCTGATCCAACGTGGCTTTTTGAACCAATCGCCGCACCCTGAACCCTAGAAAGACTTTGGACTTCGCACCGTGAACCTTCCTTTCCTCTCTGACAATTCAGTACGACTACATCCCTCTCACATCCACTTCTGGGCGTTTCCCCTTTGCCTCTTCTCAAACCCCCTCTCCGCAGTAGCAGCAGCAACAACAAGAACTCGTTCGGCAAGAACCTCAAAAATGGCGTGGGCGGAACCTAGAAACACGGGGATGCAGTACCGGCGACTCGGGAACTCGGGCCTTCATGTCTCGGTTCTCGGCCTCGGAGGATGGCTCACGTACGTTCAACGCTGCTCGACTACGCACTACAGTCTCATGTCGCATCTACGATTGAGTGAGGCGCTGACAGAAATTTTTCTAGATTCGGTGGACATGTCGATAATGGTGAGAATTCAGAAAATGTCAAGTTGCAGTAATGCGCCCGCTCTGACTTGGGGGACCTAGAAAAAACGATTGCTTGCATGAAGCAGGCCTATGACTGCGGAATCAACTTCTTCGATACCGCCGAGAGGTCAGTCCTCCCGTGGAGAAATCCCCACGGGGAATCGACTTTGTGAAAACAAGGCTGACACCCGGTAGTTATGCGGACGGTCAATCGGAGATCGCCATGGGCCACGCCATCGAGAAGTTGGGCTGGAAGCGCAACGATATTGTGATTAGCACTAAGCTCAACTGGGGTGGCGCCAACGGCGAGGTCCTCGTCAACAACCACGGACTCTCCCGCAAGCACATCGTCGAGGGTCTGCGATCATCCTTGAAGCGTCTCAATCTCGAGTACGTCGACATTGTCTACGCGCACCGGCCAGATCGATTGACGCCCATGGAGGAGACAGTTCGAGCCTTCAATCATGTCATTGAGCGCGGCTGGGCCTTTTACTGGGGTACCTCCGAGTGGTCGGCCGATGAGATCGCCGAAGCGTGCGGAATCGCCCGAGAGCTGCGCCTGATTCCTCCAGTCGTCGAGCAGCCTCAATACAATCTGCTGGCGCGGGAAAAGGTCGAAAGTGAATTCCAACGTCTCTACAGCCGATTCGGCCTTGGCTTGACGGTCTTCAGCCCCATTAAGATGGGCCTGCTCAGTGGTAAATATAACGATTCGCCGGATCAGCCCCCGGCCGGATCCCGTTTCGCGGTCAGCAACGATAAATTCAGCAACATGGTCCGTGAATCGATGTATGGCAATGATGAGTGGAAGGAGTCTATCTCCAAGGTCATTAAGTTGAAGGTACGTGCCGCTGCATACCAGTCTGCAATCTTTTGTGCCTAGAGGCCT
The DNA here is from genome assembly GCA_023626555.1 of Penicillium sp. PF2412A. Lineage (NCBI taxonomy): Eukaryota > Fungi > Ascomycota > Eurotiomycetes > Eurotiales > Aspergillaceae > Penicillium > Penicillium sp. PF2412A. The sequence continues at coordinate 35,662 of JAMAHA010000023.1, read as the reverse complement.
TTCTTCATTCCTGTGTTATATTCCCCCTTCTGCCACTATCCCGTCGACAACCAGTCACGGCTTTTACTCAGAGGAGTCGCCATGGATCGCTAACACTCGGTCTGATTCTTTAGCCCATTGCCGATCAACTTGGCGTCACACAGTCCCAGCTGGCCTTGGCCTGGTGTCTCAAGAACCAGAACGTTTCCTCGGTGATCACAGGAGCATCAAACCCTCAACAAATTATTGAGAATGTTCAGGCCTTGAAGGTCCTTGATCAACTGACCCCGGAGGTGATGAAGAACATTGACGACATTGTCGGCAAGATCGAGCTCGCCCCTGCGAGACAGGACTAAACGGGTTCCTTTAAGAGATCATCAAACTACCACCACAAAAATGTATACAGAATAGAGGAACTTTCATAGAGGATTCCACCGTGCTCATTGTGTAAAAGCAAAATAGGTGGACTGCAACCGGCCAGGGAGGAGGTAGTTTAAGGTCTCAACCCAGGAAGCTGCGTGCAGATCCCTCCATAATACGCTATCTCCGCCGCGCCGTCACCCCTCTTCACACGGTGAGTTGCGAGAGCCCGAGTCCAGCATGGTGATCCGCGCACCTGGTTGCCGAGTGCTGACGTCCACCAGCTCTTGTGTCCACGTCGATTTGGCAAGCTTTTGGACATGGATGGACGATTTGCACCGTCCTCTGAGTCCAATAAGAAAACTGTCCTCGTGGCAAACAAAAGGTGCACGACGCTTCAATCTTTGTACTCATACGCGTAAGGTAGAAGCCGACCGATGGGAATCGACTTCAACTGTCCATTTGTCGACACTACCACGTTAATCTCCGGCTGCAGATCCCACAGAACTTGTCGACACCGACCGCAGGGGCTCAAGATTTCCCCTTCGCCATCAGTCTCGGCGCGAACAGCCACGATGCTGATCAATGTTGTGGCATTGGCGGCGGCGGCAGTACCTAGCACCACCAGCTCGGCACAGGGACCCCCAGTAAAATGGAAGACGTTCACGCCCGAGAATATTCGGCCATCTGCGGACAGGGTCGCGGAGGCAACGCTATGAATGTCCGATGGAGGGATTGATTGGATGGTGGTCTTGGCGGCAGCGACCAGGTCAATCTCCGCTGAAGTGAGGTCCATCCGTTGTTCGAGGTGTTGTGAAATTTTCCCGCGGTGATGCGAATAGTGGCCACGAGCAGTCGGCCTGGAGATCCTAAAACTGCCTCTTCATCGGGTTCCAAACGCGAACAGAACTTGAGGCACTGGGGTGTCAGGCAAGTAGCCTGGAGGCAGGTGCCCAATGGATCTCACTCTTTAGGTCACGTGGTCCACCGTTAATGTGGATTCGATTCTATATAACTGAATGCTGAGTGTGGTTCTACGCCCGATGCTTTGGATTACAAACTTGGAAATCAATTGATAATCAATCAAGTAAGGGATATTGGATGCTGACAACTATTTTTTATTGGGGTGAGAAGGGAGAGTGATGAACAAAATCAATGATGAAACCAGGGAGTAACGTTGTATGGTTCAGTTTCACTCCGATAGTCGCTACTAAGCTGAGCGGAAGGTCTGCTCTTGTGTGACCAGGAAGAGTCAGGGACTGTTATGTTTGAGATCTAATTTTCAAAATGGAGGTGTATCATAGCCTCCATTATATCACGCTGGGCGCCCAGAGGGCAATGAACTACATGAATTGGAATCTTACTGGAACCGAGGAACGAATCCGCAACCAACATCAGCTGGGCTACTACAGACTCGCCAGTATAGGAAAATCCGATCTGGAGTATCCACTCTGACTGGCGCATTCTGGAATTTTTCTCGCTGTCAAAATTGGAAGTGGAATCTAGGAAGATGAAGAGGGGATCCATCCTTGTTCGGTATCCTTTCCTTTCGTAAACAGATAGGTTATTATTAGAGTATCGACCTCAAGGATGAGCGTTCAAAGCTGAAAATATCAAATGCATTTCAGAAGCCAAATAGGTATCTCGTTTGCCCCTCCAGGGTTTCTTCCGTCCCACCGTGCAGTGGTATTAGACAATTAAAATGTATGTACCCATGCCAGGTCGCTCTCGGTGGTAGAGCAAAATGAAACTTCTATTTACAAACAAAATCGACAAGCCAGACAATCCGGGCTGTCATTTAGTCGGGACCCCGTCGCAATGACTTGACAGACCGTTGTCTTTCAATGTCTTCTCGAGAAAACCAGTGACCGTGGAAGCCGTACGGCACTCTTTGCGGAAGCAGAATTCGTGTAATGACAGTCTTCATGTCAAGGGCGTCAATTACCCACAGCTCACTGCGAGCGTTTAATGGGCAACTTCCGTCATCATGTAGCTGAGACTCGTCGAACAAGAACGCCAGAAGAAAGCCGTCATCCTCTCGTGTGGCATTTGCACGTGGGACAAACGAAGCCTCTTGAGTGTACCAGCCCTTTGGAGCCTGGAAAACTCGGATCGGGTCGTCATTGTCCTTGCTGGCGATGATGTCTTGTATGCTTCGGGTATCAACACACCCCACTTTGGGTGTTGGCATTTTCTTCAGACCCGTTCGAATCAATATCTGCACATCCATTTTGACGAGGCAGTCAATCTTGACGCCTTGTCCAATGCTTGCGGTCAGCTTCGGATCGGTAGTCGAGCAACCGTAAATGAAACGTGCGTCTTTCATCTCTCGATTTGGTGCCACGGTGGGAAATTCGAAGGGGATTGCGGACAAGGCCCACTCGTGCATGATGGTGTTGTGTACTGGATCGGAGACGTTGAAACAGTAATAGTACAAGCTACACGCATCGTGGCCTTGATCCAGGTAGTGAGCATCGCGCGGATAGCCCGACGAACCTGCACAGTAGAGTACTGCGGGCGTGGTCGTGCGACAAGCGAGCATATTCACCACCTTCACATTCTCTTTGGAAGAGCAAGAGGTCTCGACACCATCCCAAGTGTTTGCAGTATGGAAAATTAGACAAGGGTCTGACTCGTACCACCGTACCTTTTGAGGCTCCATTCTTGGAAATATTCCAAAGCGCGATTTGTATTGTGAATCGTACTGAACTGGAGGCTTTCCCTTGATCGTATTCAAAGGGTTCAAGGAGAGTGGAAGATCAAGTATGACGGTATGAGTCCCCGAAACGCCAAAGTCGTGCATCAACTTAGGGCTCGTAACTCCGGGGATTGGCGCATTCATCAATCTCGAATAAGAGCCGGCTTTTGCTGGGCAATGTTCTTGCTCGGGAATCACAGTATACCAGACAAATGGTGGCAAAAATGAGGACTGAAAGGAAATCATTTGGTGACTATCGGGATCAACTTTGGGCTATTGATGGTTAGCATGGGGCCTGTCCGTTCTCTTCCCACAACCTCCTCATTGACTCACATGGGATGTCGCCCAGTTTTTCAAAAATCCCAACGGGCCCTTTCCACCAATGATCTCCTCGAAGGAAGAATGGCTCTCGGGCTCTCCCTCTGCCGATACACCATTGAACCAACCGACCGTCTGTAAGCTTGGCAATAAGACTCTTAATGGTGGCCCGCTCTGACAGTGCGCAAGAGCTCTACCATCGTGGAAGGAAATAGAGGTGTTTGCAACGCTGATATTACGAATTGTTGGCACCAACGGGCTGATGCGCGACCAGATGATCAGAATGGTGCATCGCACAAGCTCGCATAAGAAAGCGAAGATTGAAATGCAAGGATCGAGCATGACGCTCAGGCTGAGCACCGGAGGGGACCATCCCTTTGGCATCGACTGAGCGGCGAGATAGACATCGGTCAGCAAGTACTGGTTCACAAATTGTGGCTCAGATCTGCTCTTTTCGCCTTCCAGCTGCTTAAAGTAGACACCGGACAGCATGCCATCCCCATCCCACCAGTGTGAGCGCTCGTCATTCTTGGGCATCTCCTGAGGGTTACCGCCATTTCGTACATATTGGCCGCCCGTGAGCTCAGCGGGGATTGAGCCGGAGTAGGGACAGGAAGTCAGATCCCGCTGGCGCTGTATCGGTTCGAAGTTTCCGCTGAAATACCATCTGGGCATCTTGCAGTCAAAATTCCAGGACTTTTGGTCGATGTGGAAAGACCAGCGTGTCTGGTCATCCGCCAGGAGCCTGTGAAAAAAGTAATGAATGCTTCTCCTGTCATATTAAATCTATGGCGGCTAGAAAGTTTGGCTAGCCATGTCGAAAAAAAATATCAAAGGGGGACTAGCAATGTCAGGAACATGCCTGTGCGCAGTGGAGCAGGCAGTTTATCATCTGATGCAGTTTAGCCGTGGAAGTTACATCATTGCCTTGTCGAAGAACAAGCATTTGGCCCGTGGTCTCGATGACCACATAAAAGAAGGGGGCGTGGGTCCTGTGCTAACTTGGGAGTACCATGTATGTAGTTCGGTCTAAAACTCCCCTCATCAGACCTATACCTAATCGTTGGCAAATGGTGGGAGGCCAGCCCACAAGCCCAAGAAAGACAAGAGATATTGCACGTGGCAACTCGCTGCCCTGCTTCGATTTGTTATTGAAGTCCGGTGCTTGTGTCCGGGTCCACCGTTATAGCCCCTATACGAGGTCGGAGCATCGGAACCGGATTGTAGCTCATCCCAAGGCCACTGAAATCTGTTACAACCCGACCCTCCACGGTGAATAATTCCTTGCTGCTTCTGACCTTCAGACGAAAAATGACCTCGTGATCTGGGTACGATTGTGGAGCACATGGGATTACCCCAAGGACCTCAAGTTCGATGACAGAGGCATGGCCGAGCGCCGAGAAAAAGATTAATGTGAATATTTTATTCCCTCGCAAATCACTGGGCTGCTGTCGCTCGTTACTGGCAGGGCTTGAGTATCCCAGCATGCTTGCTTCGGGGCCACTATCATTCAGGGCTGGACACCAATCCAGCTTGTTGTCAGTTCCCTAGTGAAGTCCATGTGTAGCATCGTCATGAACAACGTGGAAATTGATGTGTGTCAAAACCATATCGACGTTCATGTGACGTCAGGTGAGCCAGCCGGGACCGTGTCAAGGTGGATCGAACTCGATCATCGCGATCTTGTCGCGATCACAACGTCGGAGTGTGGGTGCGGGTTGGAAATCTTGGTTTTGACAGGGGCGGGCAGAATTTGGCACGAATGCACGATGGTCCGAGGGTCACATGGGCTGGCCAGGCCAGGCGGTAGACCCGAAGCTAGTGACCCTGCGATGCAATTCTTGCGTGAGGACGCCGACTAGCTCGGCTTTCTCACCACCGATCGCAGAGATCCCCTCAATAATATACTCCATGATCGCGATCTTGTTATTACCCGGTTTTTCATGTCAATTATGGCGAGTGGACGCCGGCCGAGAAAGAGAGCTTTGCGTATCAGCCCCCATGTTCCAATATCGGGATCTGCGGTACGGCTGGTGCATCATGCGGTAGTAACGACAAACCCAATCGACGATCCGGTCAATTGAAGCATTCCTGCTAGCACCGGGACTGCAGTGAACCTATCGGCCGATTTCATGACGGTGTGGATAAACCGATCAGGAGTGGTACAGCTGTCAAAGGCCAGATTGGCGCCATGACAGCATCCAGAAAGCACGAGTAACTTTAACCGTAGTGGTAGAGCAGGGAATGGTGCCTGTTCAGATGAGGTACATACAATCAAGTACCAATGACCAATCATCATGAGCAAATCTCGCCGATATACTCTAGTGACCTTCGCTCAAAAGGTCGCCTGGCGGTACCTCACATTCATTTCACCTTGTGGACCGTGACCGAGTCTCCCAACATGCGATGGAGCACTGATAACCAGATGATTATTACAACCTCCTCTGCGACTCGAAGATACACACAGCAGTACAGTATACAAGGATACAGATCATTGATGCCCATTGACCCGCTCTCCGCTCATGCCGCTCACTTCCTCCCATACCCACAATTCCAGAGTTGGAGATTTGCGGAAGGCGTCGGATAGAGATCGGCTAGCAAATCCGGGATCCGCTCCTGAGCGAAGTGGGGCAAGGCTTGTCTTCTCCTCAAATCGCCCAAAACAACATGAAAAATAATAATATACCCTTGCCAAGTTGAATTTCGACTCTGGCGCGTGTTGACGATCAGAATCATGGAAACTCAATCTACCACCCCACATCGCCCGCGCTCACGGCCCGCGCGAGACCCCTCGATCATCGTCTTTTGCCCTTTGCGTCTCGTAACCTGCCCATGCACGATGGTGGGGCCCTTTCAGCTCAGGCGGGACCACAGGCTTCCTCTAAACTGCGAGAGTGTTTTGGGAGCTGCAGATCTAGACAGCATTCTCGTCGCCTGGGGCGTTTTTGGGGACAGAAGGTACACGCCCATGAATTGCCGATCTGTAGCGGAATATCTGTGTGAAAGCCTCTGATACTTGAGTGTTGAACGGATATATGTTCCTAGAGAATTTGATTGACACCACGTGTGACACAGAGTACATTTGGAGACCTCGAACCTGTCTTGTGCACGATTTGATGGGTTGGAGGAGGGGGGTCTCGTCTAAATCTTCGAAATACCCCCAAAGTTGTTCTAAAGCTGTCAAGGGTTCTCATTCGGTGATAAGTGTATACTACATCCAGTATGAAGACACAACAGGTTTCGAGGTACAATAAGCCCGTTATTTCGCTGTGCCCGTCTTTGAGGGGCTGACGCGATGCTCAGCGGCAGTGACGGCCGAGAGAAAGCGATTCGCCAGGGTTTGCAACGTGAAGGTGGTTCAACGTTTTGCTAATATGGTCCATGTCATCTGCTGGAACGAGCAGCATAGTAGTGAGCATTTAATTATTATTCTTTTTATTGCAATCGTTGGGGCAAGCTCGAAACGCGGATAGACGTGCTGATAAGCCGGCTCGGGCGTGAAACCCCAAGATGACGTCAAAGATCACTTTATTCGCGCTGTCGGCATTTGGTGCATTCCTACCTAAAGTTTAGGGGAGCGGTCGTCGCGCGATCGATAGATCGACAAAATACCGTGCCTAACCGTAAGTTGGAGACATGTCGGCCGTAATAGTTTTATTGCGCTTTTTACCAAATTCGGGGCAACCACCTAGCACGATGCCAACAAGAAGAACCAAAGCTTGTCCCGCTGCTGTTCATGATGTCAGAGTTACCTGATTGGGAGAGAATCGATAGCAAAATCAGTCGCAGAATGATAGTGCACCCAAGGTAAAATCCGTATGCAAATCTTAGTCAATACCACAAGACCCTTCTGGAAAATGAAATAGAGAAAAACGGAAAAAAAGTGACGTTTGTCACGAGTCAGGCGAACAGGCGGCGATCTGCGTTGAACCAAAACTAGTGTTAAATATCCCCCTCTACCACAATTCCCACGAGCTGCTACACAAACCATTCTCTCTTTCTTCAGAGCAATTGAGCGTATACTGAGAACGCAGGGTGCAACATGGACGACTTCCTTCACCTCCAGAAAAAGAACAATGTGTTCAACGCACAACCGAAGGACAGTCCCATCAACATTACCACTCATGGAAGTGACTGGTACTGGGCAGTGTGCGCAGTCATGTTTGCGTCTACCTTCGCGTTCTTTGGCTTCATGTTCAAGGTTCCTCGGACGCATCGTCTGTTCCACTACATAACAGGATCAATCACGTTCGTGGCAGGGATTGCCTATTTCACAATGGCTGCCAATTTGGGTGCGGTGTCTATCCCAGTGGAATTCCAGCGGTCGAACCATCTAGTGGCCGGAGACGCTCGAGAAATTTTCTACGCGCGATACATCGACTGGTAAGAGACCTGTATTCCAGGGTTCTTGTGTTCATTCTGAAGGCTGACCGTTGTTCGTAGGTTCATCACCACTCCTCTTATCCTTGCGGACATCCTCCTGACCTGTGGTCTTCCGTGGCCTACTATCCTGTTCACTGTCGTTCTTGATGAGATTATGGTCGTTACTGGCCTCATCGGTGCTTTAGTCAAGAGCCAGTACAAATGGGGCTACTTTACCATTGGATGCGTGGCTTATTTCATGGTCGCGTATATTGTCATTGTCGTTGGTATGTCCCACGCCAAGGCGATCGGACAGGACGTTAACCGACTGTTCATCATGGTTTCTGTCTGGACCCTGATCATGTGGACCCTTTACCCTATTGCGTGGGGTTTATGCGAGGGTGGTAACGTCATCTCAGCCGACTCCGAGGCGGTCTTCTACGGTGTTTTGGACTTGCTCGCCAAACCAGTCTTCGGGTCGATCCTTCTTTGGGGTCATAGCAAGATCGACCCAGCGAGGCTGGGCCTGAGAATTAGGGATGTTGCCAGCGCCACCGATCGGGGTGTCGCGGATATCAACAAGCCCTCCGCTGCGCCCCTGAGAGATGGGCCTATTCCAAGCTCGAGCAATGATCATGCGGCCTGAGCAAGTCTCGCCGGAGTTGTACGGCACGCCACAGATCCCAAGTCCAACCCATCATTTGCCCTCCAAAGTTGGACCATAGGCAGAGTGTCATGATCCGAATCGCCTGGAGGTTGCCAATTCCTGCTCTCTTGCGAACCAAGGCTGTAGGGTGAAGCGCACTGGAAATTTTTATGTCTCGGTTATTAACCTACAATGTGATTCTTGGGGGCTCCGATCTGGCACTTCTGACGTACTAAGCATTCACTTTTGACTCATCACGGTGAACTGATAATACTTGTAATGTTTTTTGAAAGAGGTGGGGGGGGGGGGGGGAAGAAAGTATTGATAGGGTAACACAAATGAACCTCTGAATTCCTTGAATGAAGTGAAGCTACTCATACGAACAAGCTTCGAATGTTGAAAGGGAGCCTGATTACGTATATCCCCTACCCAATTTTTAGAGAGCCCTTAAGATGGGGTGGCACTAATTGCACTTCCGGGTTTCGTCGCAAAGCCCAGTGTTCCTCCGCAAACTCCGTTGATTGTGGCATCCTAAAAACCGGAACAAGATATATTCCGAATAGAACGTTTAGCCTGTAAGTGTGTGAATATTCACTCACTTCAGAGCGTCCTGTTCTTGAATTACCCCGGAGCCGCCTTGTAGATGCTACAGCTTTGGAGTCAAGAGCAGGATGGACGTGCCAAGATAATACGTAGTCCTGCTCGCCCTCTTCCTTACCACAATTCATGGAAAAGTATAGTCTTGTGTATGGTGTTTAAAACGTTTTTACTATCCACACATTAAATAACGTATTACGACGCTTCGGAAAGCCAATCAATATGTCCCATGTTTTGATAAATGGCGCTCTTTTCTTTGGTAGGCAGACCGGGACCTCTGGCCTTTCAGCCAGACCTTAAGTTTCCTGTGACATCATATTGACCCTTGAACGCCCTCTACACATTTTTTCTAATTGCGCTAGGCATTTTGGCTGTAAGACGGCTTTCGATTGTAATGTTTCATATGCTGAGACAATCGACAGTGGTCCCTTAAGTTGGAGGCCGTCGCTTAATCACTCTTCTTCCGGTATTACTCACCTCGCCACTGCCACTATGTCATTCATCAAAGCAACAATATGTACCGCTGAGGTAGTGCCAGCATTAAAACCTTCTCGACATGATGAAAAATTAGACTCAGGTTGACCAAGGCGGAATAAGGACACAGATTCCTGTGGCTTTCCCTGGGTCTGCGTTTACACTAAAAGGAACAGGCTCATTCTGATACTTCATGAATGATTTCATGCTTCTCTGCCCTGTCAAAAATCACCCTAAACGGACTACCACCGATATCAGAGTATTCTCTGCCTGTAACATACACGGCGGCGTTGTCCAAGCCCGCAAAGTGTACTGAGACCACCCATCAGAGTTCTACTAGGCTCGTAGAGCATGCCCCTTGATAGAAGAGGATAAAAGTCACCCGCGGCTAAGCCCACTAGCGAGGAAATGTAGGTACATTTCATCTTTGCGGGAAAGAATATATGCAGTAAATCAGAATGTGCATGTAGAGTCGATTGGAGGGTAACGGCATTCAGGAAACAACACACATTGTCAGTTTATATTTGAAGGATGGTGATTTGCTAAGCAGAGCATACAGCCAAATGAGACGTAGATGTGTGCTTAGATCCATAAAATTGTATCTGATCCAAAGCCGATCTGGAAGTGTTCAAAGTATAGCCTGGTCGAAACGCCGAAAAGTTGGATGGTTATGTCCAGGAACTAACCAACAACTGCATCCAGTCAGTAGGTACATACAACCCCAATTTCGCTGGTGTTCTATCAAAACCTACCTCCAGTGAGCAGCCAGGTCGGAAAAGTGGGTGAGACTTGCCAGCTACCGTAGGGTCTGTGAATAGCATCACGAAATTGTCTTGGCGCATCGCTATCTTTTGAGTCGCCGGGCTTTGACCGGTAAACTTCGTGTCCACGTAGGATCGATCCTCAATATGTGTCTCTTCACGTGTGGATAAACGGAATTGATGACATAGAATGATATTCAAAGCTCAATTCAAAGGACCGCTTCCTCTGGCGACTTCGAAACTACGTAGTTGAACAGTAGGTTAATTACGGTTTTCGAATACCGCGTCACTCTCAGAAATTAGAAGGGTCAAGCCTTGTGCAATTAGGAAAAGGCTAATCAGCTACCCTGGAATATAGGTAGTTTTGGCTCAGTAATCATCATCCGGTCTCATGCACCAGCACCTAGCGGTGGAAAGATGTGTATTCGACCTCTGCCTGAGCCTCTCTTCACAAATTTACGATTGAAAGGTCGTAGCAAAATCTGGATCATAAAATTGTAAAAGTATAGTTTCCTTGTTTACTTCTATTTCACTTAGAGCATTTAATACAATTTCTGCTTCTGGCGCCTGAGCAGCATTAACCGAGCAGCATTGCCCGAGCATCGGGTTCATGATGATAGGATTCTCCTTTACCCATGTGTAGAGAACAAATTGACTGCATTAGCGGCAGAAAATCTAAAAGAAGACATCCAGATGCATCAACGGTTCAAGTCACCTTGACTTTAACTTGTCCGCATGATTTCGCACCCGAAAAGCAGGCGAGGAATGCCGATTAGGGTGAATGAAATACGACAGAAGCTAAGTAACGGGTTTTCTATACAGAGTTTGCTTTCATGAATGATAATGAATAATGTGCCCAGGTCTAGGCAATTTCTCGCATTGTTCTCTACTTGGCCATTGATCAAGTAAACACCTTTCGCGGACTCAAGTCTACTACCCGAAGGTACCGAGAACCCACCCACGATGACGAGGGATTTAATCCCGCGAATCTTTGTCCGTATTCAGTGGATTTCAACGCATCCTCCACGTGGGTCTGCAGGCACGGGCAGTGCTGCCAAATTTGGCGGACGGGAGAAGGTACATGGGGTGCGCTCGTCAACTGACAGGGGAAGGAGGAGCAATAATTAGCGCTCCGAGCGCTAATTATTGTAGGGAGGTCCCTACAGGTCCTGAGCTAAGCGGACCGCACCGTGGTCGCACTCACGTGATCTGGAAATAACTGTCAGGTCAACAAAATGGATTGGGCATGCCAAATCTCTCACTCTCAACAGCTAGGGCGTGTTAAACGAGTCAGGGCAACTTCAGGCACTGCGCCACGTCCCAATTCGCCCACGCCCGTGTCTTTGAGGGTTTAATTGAAATGTGATCATACGTAGATGTAAATGCCTCACCCTTGTCCTGCACCCTGCAAACACTTGCACAGGGGAAAATCTATAAGAGGCTTTGCGCATCCTCGCAAATGGACCTTCATTCGAGGACGGTTGGTCAGGCGTGGCTAGCAGTCGACTGCAACACTGTTTTCATCTTCTCAAACTTTGAGTATCATGCCTACCTTGATGCCGTCCGTGCGTTGGAACGCAGTCGATGAAGAGTCAGGCAACCGACGCAGCCCTTCGCAAGTACAGTCGGAATTGCCGATCTCGAAGAGCGGCGCTCTAAAGAGGCACAATAGCTCACGTTCTATTGATCCTGCTGCCGCTATTCCCATTGAATATCGAAGCGTGTAAGGCGGACTACACTCCCTATCCAGAGGGAATGTGCATACTGACAGTCCCAATTAGTTCCTTCGAGATCGAGGATGACGGACAAAGGCAGTGGAGATCTAAGCGCAAGGATCATCGAGAGAAACTGGCAGAAGGTGAATACAGCAGTTTCTGGGCAGAAAGCCAAGACCATGAAAGTGCCATAAGAGGTATTAATATCTGGAGACAGAATGGCAACACACCGACTGGCATACTCTCGCCGTGGAGGAAGTGCAGAAGCAATTAGAGGCAGACACAGTATCAGGTCTGTCTACAAATAAAGCGGCGGAGCGTCAGAAACTTCACGGACTCAACAAAATTTCGCCACTCCCAAATCCTTGGCTGTGGAAGATATTCGGCTACTTCTTCAAGGGATTTGGTTCTATTCTTCTCATCGGTGGTGTGCTCGTTTTCGTATCATGGCGACCACTTGGACAACCCCCTGCGGTCGCCAATCTTGCGCTGGGAATTGTTCTCATCGCGGTTTTTATGATTCAAGCCGCTTTCAACGCATGGCAAGACTGGTCCTCCTCGCGAGTGATGGCATCGATTACGGCCATGCTCCCAGAATCGTGCACCGTTCTTCGCGGAGGTTCTCGGTGCGAACTCAGTGCCACGGACTTGGTGCTGGGTGACACAGTCTTTTTGAAGCCCGGAACGAAAATTCCAGCAGATCTGAGATTCGTTGAGGTCTCACACGATTTGACCATCGATCGATCTATTGTCACGGGTCAGTCTCTAGCAATCAGTGCCTGGCTCTTTTGCATCATGGCTAAATAGTTACAGGCGAGTCTAACCCGGTCAAGGGAACCGTGGACTCCACATCAGAAAACTACCTCGAAACGCGGTGTATAGGTCTACAAGGAACCCACTGCACTTCTGGCACGGCGACGGCAATTGTAGTGGCCACTGGAGACTCTACCGTGTTTGGGCGGATCGCCAAGCTGGCCGGTGATCCTAAAACGAGCCTCACAACCATCGAAAAAGAGGTATTGCGATTTGCACTTCTAATTTTCATCATAATGGTTACTTGGATTGTGGTTCTTGCGGCGGTCTGGTATGTAACAAAACTGACAAAATGGCCCAAAAATCTTCTTGAATCCACAAAAAACTAATTTGTGTCTTTATACTAGGGGTGGTTGGCTCCAAAAAGCTCATCCAGACTACATCAATGTACCTACACTGATTGTTGACTGCGTTAGTGTAGCAATCGCCTATATACCAGAAGGTCTCCCGATTGCTGTCACTTCCAGCTTGACAATTACCGCCAACTTGCTGAAGAAGAACAAAGTTCTTTGCAAATCTTTGAAGACAGTGGAAACTCTCGGTGCAGTCTCAGTTATTTGCACTGATAAAACTGGCACATTGACACGGGTAGGGAACAAAATTCAAATCGGAATGACCAGTGACCCTCTGACAAAATGAACACTTAGAACAAGATGGCGGTCACAAACTACGCCGTCCACCCAGTTGACGTGGACCTGAGCACATCTACAGCGGAAACCACTTCTCGAGTAAGCAAGTCCGGTCTCCAGCAGCTCCATGCTTTATCGGGACTCTGTTCTGCCGCGGAATTCGACATTCGCACCCGCAGCCTTCCCTTGAGCGAACAAACCATCTACGGCGACGCGACAGACCAAGCTATCCTTAGATTCTCGGAGACGCTCGGTTCGGTATCCGAAATGAGAGAAAGCTGGAAATCAGTTTTCACACTGGGATTTGATAGCAGGAACAAGTTTATGATTAAAACTTTTACGCCCGCTAAATCCGAAAGCCCGAATTTGTCTCTCTCGACAACAGAAGCATCAGCTTTCCGATCCAAAGATCTGTATGTTCCCGAAGCAACCTTACCGTCGCTGTTTCTAACAACAAGCAATAATTAGGCTCTTCACAATCAAGGGTGCACCGGATATTCTAATCAAGCGATGTTCGCATGTTCTACGTTCTGATGGGGAGATTCAACAGATGGGTGAACATATATCGCGTATGGTTGAGCAGAAAATCGAGGAGTGGTCTTCTGATGGGAAGCGCGTCATTCTCCTCGCTCGCAAAATCCTGGCGCATGATCACACCTACGCAAATCCGTCGGCACAAAATTACGAAGCGCATATGCTTCACGAAGCTAAGGACGGGCTTACCCTTGTTGGCTTAGTTGGTCTGATTGACTCCCCTCGCGCTGAAATCCACGAAGTTATCAGCATTCTTCGGGGTGCTCAAATTCGTGTCTTTATGGCAAGTGCCATCCGCGAGCTGATGATTTATGCTCCAGCTAACAGTTTCACAGGTAACCGGAGATTTCGGCAAGACAGCTTTGGCGATTGCGCGTCAGTGTGGTATTGTGACAAGTGAGCTGGTAGACGATGCGTCTGCGCTTACTCGGAGCCCAGTCTCAAATGAGAAAGGCACTAATCTTCCGCGCTCCGCCATTCTCCTCACAGGAAGCGACTTGATGGCGCTCAATGGTTCTCAATGGCAGCAGCTTTGCATGTACAGAGAAGTGGTGTTTTCTCGTACCACTCCGCATCAAAAACTAAGAATTGTTCGTGAGCTCCAATCAAGAAACGAGACCGTTGCCATGACCGGAGACGGTGTCAATGATGCGCCGGCTCTCAAGGCTGCCGATATTGGCATCAGTCTAGCGAGCGGTTCAGACATTGCTATCGAAGCTGCAGACATGATTCTTCTGGACTCCTTCTCTGCCATAGTTGAGGCTGTTCGATATGGCAGAGTGGTGTTTGACAATTTGAAAAAGACTGTGACTTATCTTCTTCCCGCCGGCTCATGGTCGGAATTCTGGCCAGTCTTCACCAACTTGATTTTCGGAATTCCGCAAATTCTTTCGTCATTCCTTATGATTATCATCTGGTGAGTCCCTGCAAGATTCATCTGGCGTGATTAATTGCTAAGCTATCCTGCAGCTGCTTTACGGATTGTGCTGCTGCCATCGCCTTGGCCTACGAGGCGCCTGAGGCGGACGTCCTACATCGCCCTCCGCGTGATCCTACAAAGACTCGACTCGTTGATTGGAAACTCATGTTCCATTCCTATGCAGTGGTTGGAATGATTGAGACTATTTGCTCATTTGCCATGGCTTTTTGGTATCTCGAAAGAAATGGTATTCCTTTCTCCGAGCTCTGGTTTAAATTTGGCCAGCTCCCACCCGGTTTGGACGAGGAATTCTACAATGCCCGCATCAATGAGGCAAGCTCGGTATATTTCATTAATCTCGTCATCATGTGAGCGCTCTTGACCAGAAGAAAATTGCCTGGCAATTTTACTAACTCAATGATAGGCAATGGTTTAATTTGATGGCGGTCCGCACTCGCCGTCTGTCAATCTTCCAACACCCACCGGCATTCAACAAGCAAACTCAAAATCTCTACCTGTTCCCCGCCATTGTCTTCTCTTTGGGTATTGCGGTGATCTGGTTGTATATTCCGAGTTTACGGGTGGTTCTGAGTACCTCTCCTATTCCCGTGGAGTATTACTTCCTTCCTGCCGCGCTGGGTCTCGGACTTTTGTGTCTTGATGAAGTGCGTAAGGCAGCAGTTCGCCGTTGGCCTGAAGGAGTCATTGCCAAAATGGCGTGGTAATTACATTGAGTATTCTACCATTGCAAGCCTGCTCTGGCCAGCATCGCCTCTTCATTATGCCAATACTTTGACCAAATAGCACCTAATAATATCATTTGAATTCTTGAGTGTTGACTTATTCGGTAAGAGGTATATTAGTGGAGATCTGTGGGAAAGCAGTATGGATGCACTTCTTCTTTCCCTTCTTTACAATAGCTTACTACTTGATGTAACTAAAATGGACAGAAGTCTGATCTGACTTATGTCTCGTCGTAGACAGTATGAAAAGAAAAGACCCGCTGCATAACAATCCGCAAAAAAGGCATGAGGATCAGGGACCAAATCCAGATTCAATTGTCATTGCATGGCATTGTCTTACATACTAGTGATGGTACTCATGTGCTGCCAGCTCACACCGGCACGTGTCACGACTACGGAATCAGAGGTCGCTATTTCTAGGCATGGTATATCGGAAATTTCGGAAAATTGTGAAAGAGGAAAATATACAACACTAAAACGAAATGAAAAGAACATACATGACACGACTGGAATGGTGTTAGAGATTTAGACCGAAGAGAGCCCGTAAGCTTGAAAATCCTTCTTGTCGATCGGAGGGTAGATCAGCTTTTCAGTCAGGTGAACAAAGATGTACAGAAGCCTTACAGGGAAAGAATTAAATAGATAGAAGATTTATATAGCAGGTTCAGCTAGAAGGCTTAGCTGTCGTGGGGGCGGTAATGTTGGCACGGAGGTCTTCCAATCTCCGTCTTTCCACTTGTTCCAGACTACCAACCCTCGGAAGGAGGAAAAGGAGGAACTCTAGGGGCCTACTTTGAAAAGAAAAATATGTATTAACAATATATCTTTGGCCCCGCTTCGAAATGAATAGAGTTTCCAAAATATTATCTGCACTATTCTCGAGTGTACTAAATATTCTGTATCCAATGTGAAGTGAGTATTTTCTAACGAATAAGGGCCAAGAGCAAGGTTACTATCCAAGGAGGCTGAGTAATGGCGTGCTTTGCAAAGCCGAAAAATTCTTTCGCTCTAATACATACGAAAAAAACTCGCCTAGCTCTACCTTTGCAGATTCTTCTCCGATACTAGACTTAGGCTTTATGGAATAGAACTCCTTTCATCGCACGAGAATCCGTGTCTCCCTTATTACCTTTATCCACCTATATAGCCTTTGAGGTCCGACCCCACTCCTTTGGGGCGTTTTCGGACAATGTTCTGAGCCGTAGATCATAGAAGAGTCTAGCCATGATCGCAGTATAAAATTAGACTTCAGTCTGCATAGTCTCATTCATTTTCATCCAAATTAACCCTCTAAGACCTTGTCAGATGCATATTCTCACGCTGTGGAGCTATAATCCACGTAAAAGACTTCCTGTAGTTTTTCTTGGGCTGGTTTCTCTCAGGATCTGTGATATATTCTCAGCTCTATATCATTTTGATCGAGGAAACAAGTCATTGCAAGATAAAGTAGAAGACGAGGCCTTGGTGGATGCTTGAGATGAGCAAGGGAAGGGACGCAGGCAAGAAGAGAGAATGGACCGCATATGACCTTTCGCGCCAGTATCTTGCATGTGTAACAGCGTCCACTAGGATTCGCCTGGTCTTATCACTGTTGTTCTTCGAACGCGTAGGATCTTACTACGCGTATCTAGTAGGCGGTGAGAACTAGCATTGGCGGTTAGAAAAGTGGATTATCGAGGTCAGGTCCTCCGATTGTCGAACTCAGCTATATCCTGTTCAGAACTTATCCGTACTCGATGTAGGTAGCCAAGTCATCTATGTATGGATAGAAAGTTGGGAGCTTGGTAGCATGTACAATTTGACTTTCGAAAATAGAAACCCAAATTTCAGCCCCAATTTTGGACAAGAATCTGCTAGAGTGCCTTGTCAGCTTAACCTTCCTTGGCCCCAAAGGCTTGTTGAGGGGGGATAACGGATAACGGGGTCAGAACTAGACCGCCAGCCAGCGGGGCCAGAGAACGTGTGGCTGGCCAAGGATTTATAAGGGGCCACCAAGAATAGCATCTCGAGCCCCTGACCGAACCGTTGCTCAGCCTCACGCGGCTTACCGAACCCAGTTCGGTGGCCTTAATTTGGCGCTGTTCCAGAAAATGGCACTGTGCTGGTCTTTTGGCTCTGATTGAACTCCCCATTCTTGTATTTTGACGCCCCTGTGCGGTTTCGGCTACGAGACGCCTTTCAGTGCTTCAATCTGAACATAACCATGGCCTTTATGGAATTACCATCAGAGTTGATGCAACAAATTATCCCATACACTCTACCAGAGGGATTCGAGAACCTAGCATTGACATGCAAGCTTCTCTACACACTGTGTAGTCCCTTTCTCGAGCACCATAACAATCTACGCTTTCATTTCCGGAAGTTCGAATACAACAAGACGAACAAAGACTTCAGAGAATTCAGATATCATCACGACTTGCTTCGGTTCCCTGATACAGCGACCTCGGCGTATAGTCTAATCTCGCGAATTGCTATCGAGCCAGTTGTTGCCAGCTATATTCTTGAGGCCGACTTCTCCCTTGATAGCCGTATCTATGATCGCATTCCCCCGCCGTTGCGAGAGAGGACATTGCATGAAACACGGAGAGGGCGAGGCGAGGCCGTGTGCCAACTCTTCGCAAAATCATTATACTTGAGGCAAGCGGAGCTCGACTGGGAGGAATAATACAACACGATGATGGAGGATGTCAATAGCTGGCGCCGGTCGGAACATGCTGCTGCCTTTCTCCTGACACTTCTACCAAATCTGGAGGTACTCACGCCAGATTTTTCCGGTTTCCGGTCCCCTGCAAGCCAAAAGCTCATTACTACCATTCTTGAGGTTGCTAGGCAGAATCCGCATGGCAATGCCAGCCTTGCCAAAGTCAACGCTTATGGTGGGAGCTGCGATATTCCTTGGATTCCTTCGCTCCTAGCTCTGCCGCGTATCAAACGGTTTTGGGGCACGGACATATGGGCAAATACGTGGGTCATAACATCAACGAGTTTGGATATCTCGAGACCGGTTCAAAATCGACGCTCGAGGTAGCAGGGTTTACCGATGTGTCTGCTGATCTCGCGGCTCTTACGAGCTTCCTGAAGTATGCCCCATGTCTCAAATCTATGACTTTCTGGCATACAAATAAAGCTCACGAAGGCCACCAAGATTGGGATCTATGCGGATTCGTCTCAACAGTACAGCACGAGGTCGGCAGCTATCTTGAACACCTTGGTGTAATCAATTCTGAGTCACACTGCTCCACAACCTCAGAAAATCCAGACCTACGTGGTTTTGAGCGTCTGAGGCGCCTCGAGCTACCGCTCGATATCGTTCTTTGCTATCTCAAAGCATTGGATTCAGCGGATAGTGAGAGTTTGGATCCTGGGTCCTTGCTTAGTCGCATAGTACCCGCCTCTGTCTCTATTCCTTCCTTACTATCGCCCGGAAAGAGCCCCCATGACAGGGCCCTCAAGCTCCTCTTCCGGGACTTTGCCAATCAGAAAAAGGTCCAAACCCCAAACTTGAAGGAGATTTTGTTGACCTGTCCCGACGACGCGGATGTTTCATACAAAGCACAATGTGAGAACCTGAAAGCAGAAGCTAAAAGGGCGGACGTGGACTTGACGCTATCGGAGGACCCGTGGTCAATTTCCACCGTCGGCCTCGACGGGGACATATGCTTTCCTTTGTACTCATAAAGCCACTCCTTGAATACTCAACACGAGGTAGAAGCTGCGCGCGATTTGCTGGATCTAAACATTCACTGGCGCATTTGAGCGACTGGTCATTGCCAGTTTTGAGTGCATCCTCCAGACACTTATTTGCCTCTATATCACCGGTCCTTTTCGTTTTTATCTTCCCAATTTAGTTCAACGAACATTCGTAAGCATAAAGTTAATCTCAATGCATCTGATTTCCATTGTTGGGTTCTGTTAGGGGCTCGAGATCGTTGTGCTCGGGAGAGATCCACAATCATGTTGTATGAAATATAATAGGTCACCCTCGTAAGGAGCGAACAAACAGTATGACGGACAAGATCGTCGATCGCAATTTGCATCTTACCTATGCCGTACCTAAGAATAGGATAGACAGATGTCACGCATGGGACCCTGGCGGCGGTCAAATCTGGTAGGGGCCAAAAGCTGAATATGGGGCGGGTCCAAGATGCGAGACAACATCACACTTACCCTGGCCTCTATTATTCCACCAATATACTCCGTAAATGAGGCGCAGTCATGCATCTTTTACCTATTGAAGTTGGTTCTTGGGTGCTTAAAATTACATATACGGCCCCTTCGTCTCCCGTCTCCAATTCGCCCCGCGTCACACTATACTGTACGAATCGCCGCTTGACCATATGGCTTCTTTGCAGCGAAGTATCGAACCAGGCCCCCTGCGAAGCTTGGATTGTCGAACGAGAGTAAAGGCTGCATATATAAGTAGCCTTCATTGCTCACCGAGAAGGGTACACATCTTGAACAATCGTTCGGTCTTTGTTTCATTGTCGTGGGCACTTCTGTCAGCATGCGTCCAATCCTATACCTTCTACCCTTCTGTCTTGTGGCGATTGCCGCTCCAACTCCCGCGAACTCTGGAGACGAGAACGATGACCGGAAAAGTGAGGAATGGGACGGAGACATGATTGAGAATAAGGACGGCCCAACTGCTGATGGAAGCCCTGGCATTGGCATCGAGTTTGAGACCGGAATGTTCTATTTCAGCAGTCCCAGCTGCCCCGAAGCCACCGTGAACAATGCAAAGAAGAAGGTACTTGCAGGACGAAAGCAGAAAGTTGACAGCGGCAAGTCGCCCCTGTGGATGTTGACTGCCGACACTGGAGCAGGTGAAAGAATTCTGCAGGTGGAGTACATTATTGATGGTCAGCAAATCAAACTTGGAAGTGGGCAGGCAGAGAAGGTTACAAAGGAGATCATTGAAGACATTGTAAGGATTGCACTAATGTGGCTCTCACATCTTCTCGCTAATATACACATTCTCAGACCGACTGGCAACCCTGGAAAAAACGGACAGGAAAAGACCGAGTGAAGATTGAGGTCGAAGATACTCCGTGCGACTTCTACATTGACGGATCACACCCGACTTTTGACGTATCAAACGTCTTCTGGCAACCGCAGATTACCGCACCTCTACCGCTTGAGGCGCTCTACGTCCTTATGAAAGTCCGCGCAACCTACAGTCTGGTCCCAGAAAGCAACGAATACTTCGACATCATCGGAGACGGCCCAAAAAGCCTTTTTGGAACTCAGGTCCTGGTCAACAAAAATTACTTCAAGAAGAAGCCGAACGGGATCGATGGAGCCTTGCTCACTGATGATACCCTAGCATTCTTGATCCTTGTCTTGACTTACGCCAAAGCAATTGCCAAAAACCCTCTGAAAAGGGACGAGAGTGTTAAGTTGCGATCAGTATTCATGCCTCGGACTGATTTCCACACTCTTTATACAAAAGTCAAATCTCAACTTCCGGGTGATCTTTGGAATATCATCAATACCATTTCATGCTATACGCCAATGAATCCAAGGGAAAAGGATCCCAAAAGAGTCGATCTGGATAAACTTTAGTAAGTCAATAAATTTTCACCACAGCAGTGTTAGTTCTAAGAAATATGTAGTTTGGATTCACAACTATGCAGAATTGAGAATCATAATGGCAAAAGGACCGTTGTTCCTGGTACGACGCTCG
Organism: Penicillium sp. PF2412A; assembly: GCA_023626555.1. NCBI lineage: Eukaryota > Fungi > Ascomycota > Eurotiomycetes > Eurotiales > Aspergillaceae > Penicillium > Penicillium sp. PF2412A. The sequence goes on along the minus strand of JAMAHA010000023.1, from coordinate 14,431 downwards.
GAAATGCGAGACTCGGAAGTACAACTATCGAGGACTGGATTAGACATCTCGACAGGGAAGACTTGCTTACTACTTTTGACAAAACTATCGACGGCTCCATTGGTGGCCTGGGGTCCAAGATGGAGAAGGTTCTTGGAACTAGTCGCGAGGTGCCCTTGTTTGAATTCCGAGATCTGAACCGGCTGGCGACCTTAGATATGGCTCATTTTGCGAGAGACGCTGACGCCAAGCTTAAAGCGCTTCACCAGAAATTTAAACAGGCGCCGACAAAAGGAAGATAGGCGACTGCCTTCAGCGAGGTGGAAATTTAGGCACTTCCGTCCCCATCAGAATAAGCCTTTCGATCTGAAATCTTTTTCCAAGTTGCTTTCTATTCGTCTTGTATTAGAAGATATTCTCCTATCTTCTTATGTTAGGATTAATTACTATATTGTGGTATAATAGCTTATGGTAAAGTTTCTAGTAGCTATAAAAAGCCTTAGGCTAGTGTGATCCCGTAGCCGCCCTACGAGCTGTCCTCCGGATCTATGACCACTCCCGATCGGCCTATTAGAGTGTATCGGCCTTTATGTCGTATCTGTCCCAAAACCACTGTCTCGAAACCCTCGAATTCACCATGGAGGCGAGCCGCTACCAAGAGACCTACCATACCCTCTCGTCCCGTACCAGCCCCGACGCTTTGACCGACCCCGACACCCGTGAATCACAACATCTGCTTATGCTCTGGCAGCGATTAATGACGGCGAACATTCTCCCTGGAGCGCCTCAGGAAGTGAATCTGTCAAGTGAAGTTCGGGATGCCCTGCTTCGATACGGCGATGTCACCGTCCCAGACAATCTCATTCACGCTCCGGATATCAAGACCAAATTGTTAGCATAGTGATCAAACCTATGAGCTACCATTTATGGACAAGAACTTGATGCCCTACTAGCCTTAACACTGTCATCATTCGCGCACACGGGAGGCCAAAACACCCGCCAGAGATTAGCTGTGTAGAATCACTCACTCTCTATCATTCTAGCCCTTGTGCGAGATTAAAGTCACCAAGAACGAAGAAAATACTCACTACCTGTACGTCCTTGAACGACTTTTCAACAAAAAGGCATCTATGAGAGTCCTTCTATTTTCTCTTCAGACCGCTTCAGTTTGGTTTTGATTTCAGTACAGTATCTTCTTCTAGAAAGTCTTACACTTGACTTATCATCTTTGCATAGGTCCCATTCCATTGACCGCAATACGAAGTTTCCTCCATTGCTCCAGCAATGTGGCAATTTGCCTATTCCTCTCGGATGCTGACACTGACGGATTGTCAAGCGACTGGTGTAACAGTGGCGATGTAGCCGGGCGACTAAACAGATAAGGTTTTGACTATTGATATTAACTTTAATGCAGCGCTACCCGGAAATATAAAAAAACTCTTCGACGTAAAGGTTTAAATATCTAATTTGAAGGGAGTATCCGTGCCCTTCACTACGCTGTGGCCCACCCATGCGCGGAAGCGGATGGGTGCGCCACGCTTCCATTGAAACCACGCGTTCTTTGAGATTTTCGAATACAACATTCAATCAACTATTCACTCGCCACAACATGCCACAATCTGCCGATTACGATACTTGGGGAAGTGGAATTGTTCACTTGAACTAGCGAAGGAGAAACTGAACAACCATAGTAATTCCCATGTCGCGGATTAAACACCAGCGTTAATGTACAGATTTTGGTGTAGAAATTTGGATGCTCAATTTCCTATTCTCATTCTATGCCTCGACCAGAAGAAGTACATCGACCGCCAAAAGCCCGAATCTCAGGGACCCAACTAGCGAAGTCCAAGAACACTTACAAATATCCTTGATATCGGCCCCTGAATTTATGCTTGTGAGACTCGAACTGGCAAGAAGCAAGGCATCAGATGATCTCTCCCCGACAAAGCAACTAGTACACCAAAATCTCCTCATCTTTTCCTCCCCCGTCCCTCCATTTCTTAAGGACCTTCTTCATATCCGCCACGATATTCTGAGCGTAGTCAGGCCCAGCGGCCCCGGCAGGCAAATCCGCTGGGTTCCCCCTCACCCAAGCAACAGATTCTTTAGCAACACTCGCGAGTTTCTTCTTAAGCTCTTCAACCTGGTGAGGCTCATAGCCGCGACCGAAGATTACCGCGCGAGGAGGCCGGCTATAATTGTGGGTTCCGATTTCATTGGGGCTCCGAGACTGAGGATCGCGACCTGCAAGCAGATGCGGGAGCTCAGCCTCTACAGCCTCATATGACAGAATGAAGTGGATGACTGGAGAGCATTAGCACCATACTTTGTTTATTTCAGGAATGTATATCAAGAACCTTCATATTCAGGCAGCAGGTGCTGGGAGATTGATTTCCCCATCGCGGGTATTTTGCCGCAGGCAACTACTGGCATCGGCTGAGTGAATGAAGACATGTTGCAAGAGCTGTACGGTGTACGCTGCGGATGGAGGTATTTCGGAGCATTGGAGATGAAGAATTATGGATTAAGCTGAGGTCGATGATTCAATTTATATTCCTCGTTGCGGCGCGCTCGGTCTTGATGATGAGTTGATGACGTTCTGGACGGAGCATTGTACAGTAAAACTCCTTGAGCCGCTTAGCCATGAACTTTGGGCGCAGTCCGGGCCAATCTTGGCGACCCACCGATTTTTCGATTATTCAACAGTCCCGACACGCCGACGCCCCGACCCCAAGGAGAAAAGCAACGCCGCCACGTTCTTTTCGCGTCCTCAGATTATCCATTACTTCACTGCATGTCTTCATAATAAAGAGAAAGCCTCAAAAGCAATACACGATGGTCGAAGCAATGACTGACGCCCCCGCGCCTCGCAAGAGAGGACGGCCACGAACTGTGACGGTCGATCAGCAAGTTCCCGACGTGGGTACATACCGAACAACTACAGAGCAAGTAGGAACTGACTCAAGGAATCTAGAGACGTCGAACGCAGCTTCGCGTCGCACAGCAAGCATATCGCAAGAGAAAAGAGACCACGATCGTTAATCTGCAATCTCGCGTACGGGAACTCGTGTCGGGCATCGAAGACCTCAGCGAGTCGTTCCTTTCCTTCAGTAATCTTCTGTTCGAGGTTGGGACCCTCCAAAATCAGCCTCGTGTCACAGCTGCTCTGCAAAAACTTACTCAGCAATGCGTGTCGCTTGCCAAAAGTGGCTGCGACGAGGCCGAACAAGCACCAGCAGCGCCAGCGGACGTATCGCCATCGACATCTCCCACAGTCAGCGATACACAAGACATAATCTCAAATGACAATCCGCTCATTACGCAACTTGGTTCATTGCCAATAATCGGTGACGCTTTCCAGTCCACGTCGGACCTCGCGGCTCAATGGCCTGGACTATCACAACTACCCCATACGCCACCGTCCCAAGAACAAGCAATTCCACCGTTCGGAATACTCTGGTCGTCTCCGAATATCCCTTTCTCATCCATCCCTAGTCCCGCCCTGAATTTCCCGACCATAGTATCGCCCGATAATCTAAAGCAAGGGCGCTGGACACTCTCACACCGTCTGGTCCGGCAATGCTGCGAGACTGGGTACTATCTATTAACAAGCTCATTTGGAGACGACCCAAGGGTCAAAGCAATCTTCGGCAAACGATTGACCCTCGACGAGCGCAACCGCTTCATCTCCGGATTCGTCGATGTCATGCACGACGAAATAGGGGACACGATCGAGTTGAGGACAAAAGTTCTCAATTCAAGGAGGAATAGCTACTCGTCTGAACAACTCACCGTTTCCTCTCGAACGTGGCAAATTGTCAATGAATCGGGTGCTAATGAGTGGATGGATGCGAGTGGTGTGCAAAGGCTGCTACAGCAGCGAGGGATTCGTATTCAGGACCCGAGCTCGCCCCTCTCCGGTCCGCGGTTCAATTCGGCTCCGCAGTTCAACGTAGCGAGCTTCATTAAATGTGAGTAATGCCGAGATCCGGTGGTTTTTTGTGTCTTCTTGTCCATGTATTTACTGACCTTGTTGTAGATCTTTCCCTCGGGCCTATCTGTCTCGGTCGCGGACCAGCGTTCCGAAGGCGCGATGTTGAGAATGCTATTCGCCTTGCAACTCTTGATGATCCTTGGGTGTTTAACGCCGTGTGCGAAATACCATGAATTATGTATAATAACATTAATTGTCTTTAATGTATATAATCTCCGCTTACTTTGCATGATACGACGATTACAAGCAGGATTCCCTGTGGACTTGAGGAAATCCTTCCAGTGTATATGTTCCCTATGTCCGCAGAATTTCTTAAGAAAAGCGCCCTTTGCATCCCGGCCCTTCATTTCCTTTGAAATTCTAGGGCCGGACTCCAATATCACCTATATTTTCCATTTACATTTTCTCCCTTTTTGGGTCCATAAATGCGCAACCACATTCAGTCACGTCGCCGCCAAATAGAGACTCTGTCATGGATCACCCCATTCTCACCCATGCCCACAGTGTGCGTGCGCTCTGGCTGCCAGTGCGCCACTCTCTCCAGGCCCGCCTTGCTGCGCTCTTGCAACGGGTCCGCATCGACAAGACCCTTATCGTTGTAGGAAATATTCTCACCGGGGTGGCTCAGGTGCTCCATATAGGCCTCGGAGGGAGAGGCAAATGGAGGGCCGGGGGCTAAGGGGTCCTTATGACGAGGAGACTCCAGACAGATCAGATTACCTGCAGGTGAGGGAGCAAGGAGCTCTGTGTGTCGGAGAGCCCACTTAGGACGGAGCTCTGGGTTTAGAGCACAGAAAAACTAGATGGTTGTTAGAAAGAAAGACCAGAAAGAACCGAAGGATCCAGAGCGGGTAAGAAATGGCACATCAGAAGTCCAAAGACAGAGAGTGAAGCATCCTGCAGGTCCCCCTGTAGAATGCAGAGTACAAGTGGAGAGAAAAAGAGTAATGATGAGATGAGCCCAACAGCGGCAGTTAGTATACATACCGTGTAATCATAAATAACATCAAATCCATTTCGAGGTACTCCAATTTCCTTCAACCAGGTATCATTAAAGAAATCCCCCTGGACGAAAGTGACCTTCCCTTTCCCAACTTTCTCGTCTTGCACACGGTACTGGCTATGGTTCTCCGTCTCCTCCTTCTTGCACGCATCGACAGCCGTGGCGCTGCACTCCAGGCCATAGGCATCATACCCAAAGCTCGCCAGTAAGAGTACATCGACTCCACGTCCACAGCCTGGCACCAGGGCCTTCCGCCTCTGACCGTCCTGGGCGATAGGCCCGCCAATGGTGCCTACTCTCTGGACCAGGGAGTCTTCTAGCGCAGGGTTGGGGAAGCCACGATCCCAGGGCAGATTATCACCCTTGTCCCAGAGGGAGGCCCAGCCCTCAATATACTTGTTGTCCTGATATTTGGACCAGTGTGCTTGAACATCCTTGGGATCAATTTTGGTAGGAGTCGTCATGGTTGTGGGGTGGTGATGTAGTTGTAGTTGTGGGGGGAGGCAATTGGAGGTGCTCGCTGTGGCGTGGCAGTGATAAATAGGACAGAAATTAGAAATAGTACAGAGTAGTCAGAAACTATTAACTAACACTGGGAAGTAAATAATTTTCGGTGCACGGCGTCTGTTCTACTTATGCCTTTCTAGCCTCGTAATTGAGAATTGAGTGTCTTTACGCTGTGATTACGAATCATTGTCGATAGATAACCTCAAACTCCGACCGTAAACCAATAGTCAATTAGGTGTTGGGTCGAAAGTTAATCAATCTTTAACCTGTTTATTCATCATGCTAAGAAAGATCTGTTGAGAAAAGTGGAGGTTTCTATTACCGTGGTATAGGATTGGCCTAGGCGGAAATCTCGGGCCCGCCGTCCTCTAATAATTACGCCGCTCTCTTTTCCTAGTTACTATTCTCTCGCCGACATCTCCCCCCTTAAAGGCTTAATTGTCATTCGGGCCGAAAGTCAGGGCGTTATGATTTGCAGCAACGTAGCCGGGGACCAAAAATATAAGGTTTTGACTAATGATATCAACTTTAGGCTAATGCTGCGCCGCCCGGGAGTATGAATAAACAATTCCACGAAAAGGTCTAATTTTCTGATCCGAAGGGAGTAGTAGTTAGTTAGTCGTGGTGGCAAATTAATAACCAAGCAGATAGGGTAGTTAACAACAACTTAGGATCAGGCAAAGAAATTCCTATAGAAGAAAGATGGGTATGACCATTTGGGGACGAGTTGGTTCAGTCGGTTTTCATTGACGCACTGAATTGATTCTAGTCGTTCGATCATCGTAGCTCGCAATGAATGTGATTAATTAGTCAGTCAAATGTCGATCCACGGCGCTAGAGTTTATAAGGTTAGACCCGTCTAAAGGGTCTCCAACAATTAAGCCCCGCTAGTCATCGGATCTAGTCCGTAATAAGTTGGTGCGTTGGTTAACTTAACTAGAGCTAGGAATGTATAGTAATCAATCCGAGCGGATATGCCTGATGATTCAACAAAGACGGTTGAACTGACTGTAAACCTTAATGCACGAGATGTTCACTAAACACCCCATCCGTCGAAAAGATGTCCCATCCTCTTCGTTCAGCTCATTAATAAAGGATGAGACAGAGGGCTTCCTTGGGCTGTGGGCCTTTGAGTCGGATTATTAATCGGAAGCTTAGTTATGAGCATATATCTTATTACTTTATTGTTCTTACATCTTGTGCGGGATGTGCTACTCTCCCACCGGCAACTTCAGTCGTCTTATCTCCAGCCTTTTTTTCCATCGAAGTTATTCTGCTTTCAAAGTCTGGCGAATTAGCGAATCCGAAGAACTACAACATGGAGGTTAATCGCGACCCCGAGAAAGCGATGTACCCGGCGAGTTCGCTCAGAATGCCCTCCGGACGATCTCCCTCCCCAACGGCGGACCCTATCGTCAGCTCCAGCGCGGAGCAGTCAAGCGACGAATCCGGCCAAAAGACCGACCCCCGAGACATCTCACAATGGCCCATCACTCCAGATATACTGCAAATACGACAACGTAACAAGACTAACGGTGGGAAATCGAAGAAGCTGGGTGTGACATGGCAGAACCTCACAGTAAAGGGTATCAGCAGCGATGCGCTTTACAACGAAAACGTTCTCTCTCAATTCAACCCATTCGGGAAGGGCAGTAAGAGCCCACCCCTGAAGACTATTATCGACAACTCTTCTGGATGTGTCAAACCCGGTGAGATGTTGCTTGTTCTTGGAAATCCAGGAGCCGGATGCACAACACTGCTTAGTGTTCTATCAAACCACAGAAATGGCTTTGCAGAAATTACTGGCGACGTCTCGTTCGGTTCCATGACCAGTCAAGAAGCCAAGCAATATCGTGGTCAGATCATCATGAACACAGAAGAGGAGATCTTCTTTCCAGCTCTTTCAGTTGGTGACACCATTGACTTCGCCACACGTTTGAAGGTGCCCTTCCACCTGCCACCGGACATCAAGAACGAGGAGGAGTACGCCCAAATATACAAAGAATTCCTCTTGAAGTCTCTCGGTATCACACACACAAAGGATACCAAGGTCGGAGACGAGTTCATTCGTGGCGTTTCGGGTGGCGAGCGCAAGCGAGTGTCCATTCTCGAATGTCTTGCGACTAGAGGCAGCGTCTTCTCCTGGGATAACGCTACGCGTGGTCTCGACGCGAGCACTGCGCTAGACTGGACGAAAGCCATGCGCGCCATGACAGATATTCTTGGTCTCACTACAATTGCTAGTCTGTACCAAGCTGGTAATGGCATCTACGAGCAATTCGACAAGATTCTAATTTTTGACAACGGCAAGCAGATCTTTTACGGACCTCGAGATAAAGCTGTGCCATACATGGAGGATCTTGGCTTCCTATGCGACCCTGCAGCCAACAAGTCAGACTTCCTCACGAGCGTATCGGTGCCTGCTGTACGCACAGTTGCCCCAGACTTTGAGAACCGATTTCCTCGATCAACAGAGGAGCTGCTCGCTGCTTATAACAACTCACCTATCAAGCCAAGGATGATAGCCGAGCTCGATTACCCTAATAGCCCCGAAGCTCAGCAGAACACGGCGGACTTCAAGGAACAGGAGTCCCAAGATAAGCATAAGAACCTCCCAAAGAAAGCTGCGGAGTCCGCTGGATATTTCCATCAGGTGAAGACGGCTACTATACGCCAATTTCAGATCCTCTGGGGCGACAAGAAAAATCTGTCCATCAAGCAAGCCACAACTATCGTTCAGGCGTTGATCGGTGGCTCACTCTTCTACGATGCTCCGGAAAACACGGCAGGCTTGTTCATTAAGGGAGGCTCACTCTTCTTCTCCCTACTATATCCTACCTTCATCGCTCTCGCCGAGGTTACGGATTCGTTCGTCGGCCGACCCGTCTTAGCCAAGCACCGAGACTTCGCTCTTCACCATCCGTCGGCCTTTGTTTTCGCCCAGGTCATTACCGACATCCCGATCATGCTCTTCCAAATCTCGCACTTTGGGATTGTGCTGTACTTCATGACTGGATTCCAGTACACTGCCCAGGCTTTTTTCATCTTCTGGCTCATCAACTTGATCTCGGCCCTGGCTATGACACAGCTGTTCAAGTTCATCGGTGCCGCTTTCCCGAATTTCGACGCAGCAACCAAAGCTTCTGGATTCACCATCGTCGCTGCCTTCACATATGCGGGATACATGATTCCCAAGCCCGACATGCACCCTTGGTTCGTTTGGTTCTTCTGGATCAACCCTATGGCCTACGCGTTCGAAGCATTGCTCGCGAACGAGTTCCACGACCAGGTGATTCCTTGTGTGGGCCCATTCCTAGTTCCAAATGGGGAAGGATACAGCCCCGAAACAGGAGGCGGACAAGCATGTACCGGCGTCCGTGGTGCGCCTCCTGGAGCAACCAGCGTTACTGGTGACCAATACCTGGCTTCTATGTCCTTCAGCCATAGCAACCTTTGGCGCAACTTTGGCATTCTCTGCGCCTGGTACGTTTTCTTCGTGGCAATGACCGTCTTCTTCACTTCTAGGTGGAAGCAGATGGGGGAAGGTGGTCGCGGCCTCCTCATCCCCCGCGAGAAGCAGAAGAAGGTATCTAAGGCCGTGGTTGCGGATGAGGAATCCCAGACTGCTGAGAAGCCATCCGAGAACTCCGGCTCCGATTCCGAGAAGTCTGACGCAGCCATCGACAACCAGCTCGTCAACAATACATCGGTCTTTACCTGGAAGAATCTGACTTATACCGTCAAGACGCCGCATGGCGATCGTGTTCTTCTCGACAACGTTCAAGGATTTGTTAAACCCGGTACTCTCGGTACTCTTATGGGGTCTTCAGGTGTAAGTGCAATAGCAATGCTATTGACAGATCAATATATGCTAACATTTTCACTCAGGCTGGAAAGACTACATTGCTCGACGTTCTAGCTCAACGCAAGACTGACGGTGCCATTCGTGGCTCCGTTCTAGTCGATGGTCGCCCGCTCCCTGTGTCCTTCCAACGATCTGCCGGCTACGTCGAACAGATGGATGTTCACGAGTCATTGTCCACGGTGCGCGAGGCTTTGGAATTCTCTGCTCTTCTTCGTCAGAATCGTGAAATTCCCCGCGAGGAGAAGCTCCGCTATGTGGACACGATCGTCAAGCTTCTAAAATTGGAAGATCTCGAGCACACTCTCATCGGTCGCCCTGGCGCCGGTCTTTCTGTCGAACAGCGCAAGCGTAAGTCTGAATCCATCGAACGGAGTCGACACAGACACTAACAATCTATCAGGTCTCACAATTGGTGTTGAGCTCGTAGCTAAGCCCAGTATTTTGATCTTCCTCGACGAACCTACTTCCGGTCTCGATGGCCAAGCTGCAAACAACACGGTACGCTTCTTGCGCAAACTCGCGGAAGTCGGACAAGCTGTCCTCGTCACGATTCATCAGCCATCGGCCGACCTCTTTGCCCAATTCGACACCCTCCTCCTACTGGCGAAGGGTGGCAAGACCGTATACTTTGGCGATATCGGCCATCATGCAAGGACCGTCAAGAAATACTTCGCTGATCATGGCGCACCGTGTCCCCGAGAGGCCAACCCTGCTGAGCACATGATTGAAGTTGTATCAGGAAGTCTCTCTAGGGGCAAGGACTGGAACCAAGTCTGGCTCAACTCGCCAGAGCACAAGAAGATCACTCAAGAGCTTGACACTCTTGTCGCCGATGCTGCCGCCAAACCGCCTGGAACTGTCGACGATGGCCATCAATTCGCAGCGCCCATGTGGGAGCAGGTAAAGCTTGTCACGCACCGCATGAACATCTCCTTGTTCCGCAATACCGAGTACATCAACAATAAGCTCATCTTGCATATACTCCTATCTCTTTACAACGGCTTTTCGTTCTGGTCGATTGGGAACAACGTCAGCGATCTCCAGCAACGCCTCTTCACGGTTTTCAGTTTCCTGTTCGTCGCCCCCGGTCTCATCTCCCAGCTTCAGCCTATCTTCATCGATCGTCGCAATGTGTATGAGACGCGCGAGAAGAAAAGTAAGACCTACCACTGGGTGCCATTCGTCACTGGGTTGATCGTTTCTGAGCTGCCCTACCTGGTCGTCTGTGCTGTGTTGTACTTTGTGTGTTGGTACTGGACTGCTGGATTGCCAAATGATACCAAGTGGGCAGGCAGCACATTCTTCGTCGCAGTAAGTTCTCTCTTCTTTGGTTGACTCCTCGCCCCAAACTAACAAACTGTCTAGATGTTTTACGAGATGTTGTACACTGGTATTGGACAGTCGATCGCCGCGTACGCTCCCAACGCAACCTTTGCATCTCTCGTCAACCCGCTAGTCATCACCACCCTCGTATCATTCTGCGGTGTCTTCGCTCCTTACTCCCAGATCACGGCGTTCTGGAGATACTGGTAGGCCTCGTACGACTATCAACACCCACGAGATCAATACTAACATCACATTTTAGGCTCTACTACCTCGATCCCTTCAACTACCTCTTCGGCGCCTTCCTCACCTTCACCACCTTCTCCGTCGATATCACTTGCGAACGTGGCGAGCTTGCAATCTTCAGTCCTCCTGCGAACGAGACATGTGGCGACTATCTCTCCACCTATCAACAAGGCATGGGACGTGGCACGAACCTTTTGAACCCAGGCGCTACGGAGAACTGCGAGGTGTGCCGATACACTACTGGACAAGACTACTTGAAGACACTCAACTTGAACGAAGAGTACTACGGCTGGAGGAATGCCGGACTGGTTGTATTGTGGGCTGGAGTGTTCTACGCCCTGGTGTTCTTGATGATGAAATTGCGAACCAAGGCGACGAAGAGGGCATCCGCGTAGACGAATGGTGTTTGTTGAAGAGTGAAAGATTGCCAAGATACCCTACTTGAAGAGTAAAGACGGAGTGCGAAGCCGAGCGGGTACGTGTTAGCTTTAGGTGTGGTATTGAAGCTGCACAAAGGAATATTCAAATCCTAGATCATAAAATTGCGTACTTGCGCCAAGCTTAGACTGTTGTTTGCGGCGCGAAGCGCCGCTTATACAATACGAAGGAAGTTCTGCCGGCAAAATATGGCGCTTCTGATTGGTTGGGTTGTAACGTTTTAATTAGCTATATTCCCCTTAATACGGGGCGCTAATTAGCCGAATCTAGCGGTATAGAATAATAGATCACGTGCTTGCAGACCGCTTCTTCGGCCTATATCGTCTTGAAGCTTGTCCCCGATCCTTAGCTCGTGTATTTCTCCTACGATAATAGGCCTCGTTTTTAGCTATCTTACCTCTATATTACCGACTTTACGCTATAGATTAGGAGAATTATATCTGTATAAACTACTATATAACTCGACCCTTAAGTATTTTCCGCGCGTTACAAGGGAGTAGATTTATACGTATATATCTCTCTTACTATTTGTAAGGGGGAGATCCCTTTGTGGTAACCCCCCGGTTAGCTCCCGGAAGGCCCTAGGCCCATAAGGCCCCGGTACCCGATATTATTAGGTGACCGCGGGAAGCCTAGAGGCCTTAGGTATCCCTTTCGTATCCGGACCTTATCTCCTCTCTGGAGTTATCAGATCCCTTATATATATCCTCTAGATCCTATAGGGCCTAGGGCCTTAAGGACTAAGCCCGGGTTATATAACCTCTACGAAGGTTTCGAACTTCTTAGATTCCCCTCCCCCCTCGTAAGTATAAAGGAGAGGGGGTTACTAGGCTTCCGTACAGGATCCTAAGAAACTATAAGATAGCTATCCTCGAGAGAACATCGAGAGATCCTTAAGAATTAGTCTTAATTTTAAATCGTAATCCGTAGCGTCTTCTTCTTCCCTAATAATTAACCCTCTTATCTATCTCGTGCTAGTAGATCTTATTATAATTCTAATTCTTCTCCCCTAATCGTTACTATAAGAAGATAGCGCCCTAAACCTATAGCTATACTAATAAGCTATAGGATCGCCCTCGCCTAGAGGATACTACTAACCTAGGAGCTCCTCTATTCTAGCTAGTAGAACCTACTCTAACCTCTCTCGAAGACTCCCTAGGATCCCCTAAAGAGGAGCCTAATAGCCCTAGATCCCTTGATATATACCTTATAGCGACCTAAGAGACGATTCAGAAGCTTAAGTAGCTTACTATCTTATACTAGTAGATCGCTAATCTCTAGATAGACCTCTAAATTAATAATCCCTAGCGGTTACTCTATAAAGACTCCGAGAAGGATAGATAGGATACTAAGGAGATTAGACTCTCTAATATTCCTATCTTCTCTAAGGAATTTATTCTCTAGAAGTATTAGGAATAGCTCCTCGACCTCTACTAGTAGTTTAAGGGAGCCCCGAGGAAATATAGTATAGAGAAGTATAAGATCCTCAGGGCTCTTATATATATAGTGAAGAGGGGAATGCTCACGGTAGTCTGATCTCACCAGACAGGTCGAGTTATAGAGGAACCAAACCAAACCCATAAGCGTACAAGTCCTAGAATCCTCCAAGGTAATCGTAAGATCCGATATTAGGTACTAAAGGCAGGAATCAAAAGGAATATAATATTATAAGTATAAGGGATCCGACTATAAAGACTATCCTGAATCCTCCGTCTAAACTATTAATTAAGTATAATAATACCGTTTCCGTATCCCGCAAGCTAGGTCCTAGATAACCTTCCTCGGCGGTAAGGCTCTTAGGTATCTCCTACTACTAAATATCCGCCTTTAAGTATATATAACCGAATCCCCTACTATATAATCTCCCTCCCTATAATTTACCGTCCCTTAGTTAATTTCCTATATTCTCCGATACTAGCGCAAGATCTCCTAAAGACCCTAGGGTTAGCCTATTATACTATATAAAATTTAGCGAAACTAATAGACCCTTCTCCTTTCGTAGGAAATAAGAGTATACGCTAAATTACTACTGTTCGGCCTTTATCGTTATCTTAAAGTGTAGTAGGTAGGCCTGTCTCGCCTGGTCGCGCTACTCCTAGATTAATCTGTGTGCTCGTTGCTAATTCTGGCTAAACAGAATATCTAATTCTTCGATAATAGTAGGATAATCCTATCTTTCGCGACCGATTAGCGCGTCTCCGATCAGACTTAATTCTAGTAACCGAATTAATATAGAAAAAGGATATATAAGCCGACTACTATATTTCTGACTAGATTATCCTAAAGGAGTCTTTTCGGGTAACGAAAAATCGCGATAATAAGCCGAAAGCTTAGACTAAGTACCTAATTTAGGACTATCTAGGGTCTTATAATCTTCCCTAATACTAATAAACTATAGTAAAACCGTTCGCCGAAGGTAGATCGCTAGTTCTATTAATCTATAAGGAAGGTATAGCTTCGAAATACGTATATCTCCCTATTTACAGATAACTTTTTCCTAGGAGAGACTAAATTTCTTCTTATCTTCCGCCGTCTATATCGTAGCCGATATCTTATAGATTAGATTATCTTTTTAGTAACTACGATCGTATAAATCTTGCTACTACTCTGCGAGATATCTTTATATTCTAAGTAGTATTTCGGTATAATTTCGCGAGTCCTTATCAGTCAAAGAAACCGTCCCCTAAATTATATTCGCTATTTATTAAGATACGAGAAGATCTATTATATTAATATTAAGATAGCGGAAAGCAGTCTGCTTACTAGGGTATATACTCTTCGCGTAGTAAGGAAACGAAACCAGTCGATATTAATAATCCGGTCGTAGTAGAACGTAGAATATATAGTAGGTATAGTCGCGCCGTACTAACTACTAGATACTACTATACTATATATTTTTAGCCTATCTAACCCTTAGTATATACTTTCGCGATTAGTAATACTAGTTATTGTAGTGGGGGATTCGGTTGCATGTACTTAAAGGCGGATATTCAGTAGTAGGAGATGCCTGAGAGCCTTACCGCCGAGGAAGGTTATCTAGGACCTAGCTTGCGGGATGCGGAAACGGCATCATCAT
>JAMAHA010000022.1:223640-356737 GCA_023626555.1 Penicillium sp. PF2412A | reverse complement strand
CACTCTTAATATCAGGCGCGCGATATTCAGTAAAGTATTTCTTTTCGCAGATCTCCTTCCAATTCGCATAACCAGTTGGCACCGATCCATCGTTTTCGGTCGCATTAACTGGCTTAATCTTGTCCGCCACTCTTTTGAACAAAGTGTAAACCGGCACACCCATAACCGTAGGTCTGGGGCTCGAATTCACAGTCAAAAGATGCCTTGGTCGTAGAAATCTTGCAGCAACATCCTGCGGTTGCCTGCGCGGAATCTCATGGTCGTAGCTGAATCTCAATTCATCCAAAATTTTCGATGTCTTTCCGTCTCTCGCATTTTCAAATGTTTTTGGTGCTTTTGCAGCATTTTCAAAGGGCACTGTCAAAACGTGTAGCAAATTGCAGCCCGCTTTTGGTATCGGCATCTTATTCAGCATACCCATCATACCGGAAGCATCGCCGATTAGGCTTCCGGATGTCCTAAAAAATCCACCTCCGCACTCGCAGATTCTGCAAAATCTTCCGGCCATAGCTGATGTTCCCAGACTGAAGTTTTCTCACTCGGGGAATATGCCTTGAAGACCAACTTCCTAGTCCGATCTTCCGAAAAGACAGCCATTTCAACAGAACCATCAATTTTCTCCGTAGTAGAAGCCATCGCGTCGCGTAACCAGATCCGTCCCAGAAGAATCTCTGCGGTACAATCCTTTGCAACCATGCAGTGGGAGTGCGTTGTAATGTCGCCGATTGAAATAGGCAAGCCTTCCGTAACTCCGTAAAAGGGACGCGTTCGGCCATCCACAGGCACCATATATAGCTTTGGATCTTTTCGAATATCAAGGTTCAACATGCGTGCCGTTTCTAAGGAAATGAGATTGACCGAAGATCCCCAATCAATCGTAGCTTCAAGTTCATGCCCACGCACGTACACCTTTGTACGTAGGAGTCCTCTGGCATATTCCTTGAAAGTACCCGAATTTCGCGGCGTAGCAATTCGCACTGATCTCCTGAGATCCTGCACCCGCGCAGTCACTTCATCCACTTTTGCAACTCGCTGAGCAGCAGCAAAGTGTACAGGCGCAGCAGCATTAGTAGCATTCGCAGTAATCACAGGTGCTGAAGGTTCGAAAGAATTCGCAATATTTCTGACTTGGCTGCGCAGTTGCGGTGACATAAACATCAGATCACCTAGTGTAATCGTAGGCGGTACAGGAACAGCTAGCAATTTGCTAGCAATTTCTTCCTTACGCTGGGCAGCAGCGTCTGCTGAAGGTTTCAGGCGCTTTTGGATAGGCATCGAAAGTCTCACATCCTGACTGGCTCTCTGGTTCTGACTATCCTGGTCTTGGATTTCTTCTGCAGAAGAAACTCGCGAAGAGGCTGGTGCCGCATCCGCCATCACATCGTCTTCGTCAACAGTCGCTGGACGATATCTGCTCGGTCGCATGCTGCGTACTTTCGCATAATTTCCAGACTGGTTGGAACGCTTGCGACCGGCCAGTTGTCCATCAATAGCGAAGACTTCTCCCTTGCACATTTCGTCTTCGCTCTCTTCCAATCCTTCAAAATCAGCGTCTTTTCCAAGGGAAATCCCTACCAAATCCACCTGAGTAGTGTAAATTTGTGGAGTGCAGTAAGAATAGGCCCCTGAATATGATTGAGGCGCAGCAATAGCAGAGACAGCGTTAACGCTTGCGCGTTGATTCTTCCACTGCTGGTACTGGTCCGGAACCACATCCTTCCAAAATTGGTCACCTCTCTTGCGCGCCTCCGGTCCATTCTCGCCAACCCTTCCGAGTACCACTCTGTTTAGTTCATTTCGGTGGCATAGTCCTTCATTTTGCATGCTCAGATAGACAGGACAACTGGTCACCCGATACCCTTCATTTCTACACCAGTAGCAACTATCCGGTAGCTGTCTCGCAGGTATATAAGCAGGGTTATTACGGCTGTCATTTTTCGCAATAAGATACTGAACCAAAACTCTTTGTTCATCGGTAGCCTTCCGTTAGTCCTCGATAACCTTTAGCATATTCACTGACAGACCATTAAAAGCTTTCGTCAAATTTTCTAAATCCTGGCCCCTCAAAGAGCTCGTAATCTGGTTCGCAGAGTCCCTATTTTTCGGAGCCTCTGTCACTTTCCGTTCACTATGCGATTTTTCTCCAGATCCTGCGTAGACCTAAATTCCTTTCTCGGGCACCACGTAGCCCATCGCGAGATCATAATCCTTCTAGTCTTGATTCAGATCCCTAGCAGCCTTTTCGATCTAATCAAAAGAGATCCGTCTTTTGCTCCTAGAAGGATAGTTAATATTGATTTTCTCCTTCTTAATCAATTTCGATCTTAATTTTTCAGGCAGTCCTTCGATAAACCAAGTGCATCATTCCAAATCGCTAATATCTCCTCTCTTTACTAGATGCGAGGAAACAGACGAAAAGGTAGTTAAATACATATGAAAATCGTCCTATTCGATACGATTTCTGCAGAAGCTCTGTAACTAGGTACGAGTATAGGTAGCCTACAGGCTATCTGTATCACGATACTGATCTTTGAAATCCTGGAAGAACTCCTCCTTGTTCCTCGCCTGCCAGTTAAAATTTGCCTCAACCTACACACGTTGTAGCTAACCGCAGTAATCTAGAAGGATCTCCAAAATTCGCGTATTATCTCTTATGTCATGACGCTTGCACATGCGCTCGAAACTGTCCAAGAATTCTGATATATTTCTGCCTTCGAATCGGGGCGCACCAGGGGTCCCTAGCTTAGGCATGGTCCTAACCACATATCGCAAAGCTTGTATCTCCAAATTTAGCGTATAAACTTGCGTTAGCATCGGCGAAGGCGCTAGCCTTAGCGGTAGTGGCGGCGGTGGCGGCACTCTCTCGTTAAACCCTTTAGGCGACCCTTTAGCAGACTCAGAGGGGGCTCGATCGCTAGGATCACGATAGGCATCGAAAGAGGTTATATTCGTAGGTATATCTAAAGATATTCTGTAGTTGTTTGGTTGTTCAGATTGCGATGATTGCTTTAGCTTCGCAGGCTCTGTCTAGTCCGGATATTTTTGGGGTTTTTTGGGTATAATAGTGTCTAGAGGAACACAACAAAATTCGCAAGGCGGTTGACTTTTTAAATTCAACGAAGTCGTAAAATCGGCAGCTAGTCTAGATAGTAGCTCTGTTCCTAATTCTTTTCGATTTTTCTTCTGGTTTCGTCCTCTCTTTTTATGGCCGTTCCTTTCTTTTTCGTCGCTTTTTAGTAGCGGTTCAGTTTGCGTTTTGCTCGCGCTTTCTTCTGCAGAAGAATTTTGTAACTGCTGTTTTAGCGCAGCATTCTCTTCTAGTAAGATCTTTGTATTAGCCGCCTATAGAAGTCTTTCCAGAGTGATAAACCAACACTATATAAAGTTCGGATAGACTAAGTTCATTTGTTGATGTAATTGGTCCGGAGACATTTTTAGCAGTCGAATCAGTATCTCGCGATCCTCTTGGTATCGATCAGCCAATAATCCGCGAATGAGCTGAGTATATCGATCGAACAAAGGTATAGTGTTAGCTGTAGGAGCCTCCGTAGGAGCAGCCCCCCGCATATAGCCAAAAGTCGCGTATTCAGCCATAATGTGAGCTATCAGTTTCAAATAACAGTCTCAATTTCTCTCAATTTTCGTCAGGGTCAAACGCGTTGCCCACTTTTTTTTTTTGCAGAAAAGCGCAGAATTTTTCAATCGCAGCGGTAGTCGTAACAGCAGCAGTCGCAGTAGCAGCAATCGTTCCAGTCGTCTCGGTCTCAGCAGCGGCAGCAATCTCAGCAGCAGTCTTAGCAGCAATCTCAGCAGCAATCTCAGCAGCGGATCCTTTCACAATCGCATCGTAGGAATAGTATGGTCCTCTATCTCAGCCACCTTTATTGCAAAGCCCCTGCGTCGGTCACCAATGAAGAGGGGAATGCTCACGGCAGTCTGATCTCACCAGACAGGTCGAGTCATAGAGGAACCAAACCAAACCCACAAGCGTGCAAGTCCTGGAATCCTCCAAGGTAATCGTGAGATCCGATATCAGGTACCAAAGGCAGGAATCAAAAGGAATGTGATATTGCAAGTGTAAGGGATCCGACTGTAAAGACTGTCCTGAATCCTCCGTCCAAACTGTTGATCAAGTATGATGATGCCGTTTCCGCATCCCGCAAGCTAGGTCCTAGATAACCTTCCTCGGCGGTAAGGCTCTTAGGCATCTCCCACTACTGAATATCCGCCTTTAAGTACATGCAACCGAATCCCCCACTACAATAGGTACATTGGAAGAGGCGTAGGCTGTTTTTTGAGCGCCCGTCCATATCAAGGCACTTGATCAAAGTCTACCTCTTTGGTGCTGCCCGTCTGGTATTCATCTACTACCCACCACCTATGCAGCATATACTTGGGTTTACTATATACCTTAGTCGTCACGGCCTCGTAGGTAGGTGTACACTCGACCCCGGAATACAAATCCAGCCAGTTCATGGCCAAATTGATGTTTGGAAGATTCCAGACATTTGTCATACTATCAATATGTACATATGTAGGGCTTGCCCGACATTAATACAGTTGACACTGGAGATTCCGTACTCAATCTCGGCTGCTTTCACCAAAAAAAAGAAAAAAGGAGATCGCCGACAGGATTGAAGAACTACACAGGCCCATGCTTCCAAGCAGTAAAGCAAGGTGATCCGGTAAATGCCATTCCTTAAATAGATTTCGCGTAGAATTTCCCCCGCTCTCGCTACTCTGCCCCCGGCCCTTTCACACATCACACGGAGTCTATTTAAAGATGACCTTTTCGACTTTTAAAATTCTCCTCTACCACTTGATTCAAGGTGCTCGGGTACTCGATCACTTCCACGACACCCGGGAATTATATATAGTGAGAGAGAAATATCGTCTTTCTACACGTAGTATTTAGATGCACACCTAGGTACCAGGTCCTGCGCAACCCAAACAAAGACCTCGTCGGCTCCTGTTCAATAGGTTGATGAGCTGAACACGCTCCGCTCTCCACTCAAACCAAGGTTCTCATTCTCCCAGTCGAGATCATCGGGCCCGGGATGTTCAAAAAATCAACTTGGCGATGGGATACAATGGGCAGGAAGATCATTATTCTCTCGAAAGGCCCAGAAAGCATGTCAAAGCTTGAATCGCTCTCATTGGGGAGCATTGCGCTATACTTCCCAAATGTTACAAATTCCATTGACCTCCCGGTCATACTATAGAGTTAGATTGTACGAAAGTGGACGCTCTTAGCATTCGACCCAAGACGCACCTGGTGAGTACACTGGCAGATGGTAGTTGAGGGTTATAGAACAAGTCCAGTCTACAGTCCATCCCCTCTTTGCATCAAGAATCTATCATTGTGATCACTTCGTCACCTCCAAGATGTTACTCGAAGTCTTGTGCGTCGATGAAAAGAGGTAGATGAAGACCGGTTCCATCGGGGTAGAGTCTTCATCTTTCAACGGATTCATAAAGGTATACATACCGCACATATTATGCTAATATGCCGGGCTAATACAATTTCCCTTGCTGCAAGTAAACTGAATGCTGACGAAAAATATAGTTCCACTGACTTGAAGGTTGGCTCGGTATCGCTGCCGTCTCTTGCAAGGCTCACCAGCCATTTTTTGTACGATTGGCAGCCAGAACACTAATAGTCAAAGTTTCTAGCAGAGGCATCATGTGTGGGTGTATCTATAAACGAAAGAATTATCCGACGCTAGCATGTTCCATCTCGCTCGTGAGCATGACCACTCTCGTTCACGCCCTGATCTAAATTCGCTGAGATGCTGACCGTCTGTTTTTGACACTCGTCATGTCCTCCACGAAAAGTATCGGTTGACTTCTCCTTGAACAGTAAATCGGAACTCTGTCCTTAATCGTCAGTTTTCCACTCATGTTAAAAAGATCTATTGGATATCTTGTGCGATCCCGCGAACTCACAAATTTCCGATTTCTTTCCTACAGATTCTGATGCAGGGGTCTTAGAATACCCATTCACGTCCGAAATCACGCCGACGAGTAAGGCGCAGCTTAAGTTGCGATTCCTCTGATGATAATTTCGCAGCTCCCCATCTTGATGGTTTCCCATCCTCACTGATTCGAGTCGAGTGTCGTCTTCATTGGAACCCCGCAAGATTGCATCAAACATACACACGAGGGAAGTCTCGTCTTTTCCACACCTTGCCAACATCGTCTCGATCAGGGATCACGAGCACAATGACCAATATGTTTCTGGCCCAGTAACTGGAAAAGAATCGGGTTAGGTACCGGTTTTCAGACTCTCAAGTCATTCCCGCGCAGTGCACCAAGCAGAAGCAATGGATCGCTGCAAGATTCAAATGTCGATCGAGAAATGAGCGCGGATACATCGAGCCTGTTCAGCTTGACAGTCCTATAATAAAACAGATAAATCTGCACCGATGGGTTCTGCATCGCCTGATAGAGGCGGATTAGGTAGAAGAAGTCTCTGCGCAATGTAGTCTGAAAGGCAGGTTCTGAGCTCGAGATCCCATAAGCCCCCCCAGGCGTAGGTAGCATAATAACAGAATTTAAAAACTAGTAGGTGATTCAAATTTATGTACATGTTTTGCAGTCTCTCGTAAAAAAAAGCAGAAAGAGTTGCAGGATCAGACATAAGGATAAAAAGAAATACGATCAATCTTACACGCAGGCGTTGCGTTTCATCCTTCCTCCTCTCTGTGATCCAGCAGGGGACCGCATTCCATCCCCCGCCATAGCCTGAGGAGGGCCCAGCATGCACCGAAATCCTCGGCCCACGCACGTTGTGTAGAAGAGGCCTGACTCAGGTAACACCGCGCAGCCAGCCAAAGGGGAAAATGTATGAATAATCGAATGGAAATGCAGCGAGTGCCATTGTCCACAGGGAATGCGGGGCGAGTGGCAACGCTTGCGATTAGAAAGTCTTTGTGCCTGAGCCTCGGCTGGAGCGGCTGAGCAGACAATTGGCGTAAAGTAAATGTTGGGCCTGATGGTTCGCCAGGTGTTTCACAACAAGAAACCCTGCACTTTTGAGTTAGAGCAATTCATGAGCGACCCCCAAAATTCAGCTCGAGCGTGTATCTGGCCCAGAGGGAGGAAGGCTGGTGGGTATCCATGAGGCAGGGACCAGCTTCAACTTGTCAGGATAAACAGGAAATACAAGGCCCAGCACGTTATCCTCGTAGGCCAACCGAAGAGAAGAAAAGAACGCAAGACAGGGTCATCAATTTTGGGATTACGAGCACATCGGCTACTTTTGGATTCAACGGCGTTTCAGCTCAGTGGCGAGGCAGTCCAGAATCTGTGTCACGTCAGTAAAATATTTGGGAAGATGGGGAAGCGCGGATACGTACCGTCTCGGAGACAGCGCCTTGATTGTACAGATATTTGGAGAGACCACGAACAACGTCCAGCTGTTCGTCAACAGTCAAGCCATTGATCACAGTTTCGATGATGTCCCCAACACTGGCCTTGTAGACAGCAACGAAGCTGTGGTAGTACATGTATGCGAAGAAGCCCATGATGAATTGGCAATCCATACGGTCAGTGATGCCACCGTGGCCAGGAATCGACTCGCCAAAGTCCTTGATCTTAAAGGTTCGTTTCAAGCCAGAGGCAAAGAAGCCGCCGAACGGTGCGATCAAAGAGGCAAAGGTGGCAAAGGCCAGAATGTGGAATTGCATCGGGGCAATGTGAATCGTCTTGTCCACGCCGAGCGCTGCTAGCGACCAAGGCTGAGGAACAAAGACTGGGTTAGGGACACACTCCAGACCGGTCAGGATGTTGGCACCGAGATCGTTGACGGGACAGATGAAGTACTTGGACTGCATCAGCAAGTTGGTCATGAAGTAACCAAAGATGATTGTGCAAATCCAGGCGCCAAGGAAGCCCTCCACGGTCTTCTTTGGAGACAGTTGAATGAGTTGGGTGCGCCCAAAAGTAATACCGCAGACGTAAGCGAAAATGTCATTGGTAATGACCAAAGAAGCAGGAAGGAAGAACCAGATCATGCCCTCAAAGATGTTGTTCATGACAAAGTGAGCTTGGACCACAATCAGGTAAAGAGCCATGTGAGTCCACGCGAACTGAGTGAATTGGAAGCGATAGTGACCCTTCTTCAGAGAGCCCACGAAAAATACAAAGCCTGCATGACCTGGGTCAGCCTGGGAACCAGCAAGAAATGCCGAGTGATAGACTTGAAGACTTACCCATCACGTAGAGGGTGAAACTGATGAATCGATGGTGGGTCGCGAGCGGGAGTAGAACCTTGTCCACCAACAGAATGTGCTTGAAGTAGTAGATCACACTCTCTCCGTACAAAAAGTACATGGTGGTTGCGAGGAAATACCAGTTCAGAGATTTGGTGAATCGGAGATTCTTCTCCTTACTAGGGACGTTGGCAATGGCGATGACTTCCTTGAAGGACACAATCTGAATCGCGGTGACCAGGCCAATGATATAGATGTGACCAGAGAACAGCGCGACGAAGAAGCCTGCGATCATGACAAAGGTCCATATCGTGCGCGTAATGAAGGTCTGCTTCTTCTTTTCATAGTCGGACTGGGGCGGTTTCTGAAAAATGCATAAATCACAGGGATTAGCCCATCGAAGTTCATCGATATTGAAAGAGTAGGTACAATCTCACCTCTTCGGTTATCGTGGCCGGATGCGATTCAGCGCTGGCCTTGGTAGGACTTGAGTGTTCCGAGGCAACGTCGCTGACGTCGGAGGACACACTCGGCCTCCGCTCGCCATTAGCACGGCGCTGAAACCGAACATTACGGCGCGACTTGGACATGACAGGCCAGAGAGAGAAAGAGAGATAGAGGGGGAAAAAAGGAAGAGAGGGGGGAGGAGGGGGAGGGGGAAAGAAGAAAGGGAAGATTATTATTTCAGACCAGATCAGGAAGAGGGAGGAGAGTGGAGTTGGTAACTTCATGAACCCATGTGAATCCGAAAGCGGTCAGCTTTTCAATAACATAACGTCAGCTCTCTCTCAGTGAACTACAAAGGGGAACATCTCAGTCAATTTCGTCGGAGAGAGGACTCGATCCAATTGAACGCAATTGAATTGCTCTTCAAGCAGCCCGTTCGACCTGTAAATGGCTCGCAGGAATTCCGAGTCGTCCCCAGCTTCGACCAGCCCCGACCTGTCAAGCCCCAGAATGATCGCGCCCTTGTAAAGCTCCGAGTCTCCATTCTCGTCTCCACTTTTTTCTCGTCCCCAAGATACTGTCGTCTCCGCGATCAAGCTCCGATACGCCGACAGTTCGAGATCATTCATGGCGGGGGCATGGAAGACATTGATGATGACTACTTCTCCGATGACCTCGATGCTCTGCCACCGGGCACGCTATACGAGCTCGAGCAGCACGCCTATCAGGCGACTCAAGGCGCCGCGGCTCAACAAGAGCAGCAGAGAACATTAGAAGAACCTCCTCAGCCCGTGCACTCACGACAGACCGCGGCTACTTTGAAGCCACCGCCCCGGCTTCATACCGGACTGACGAACGACTATGATACCCTCGAAGTAGGCGAGTTGGAAGCTGAGGTCTACGACAATGTGGACGGCCAACAAGCGTTTGTACAGACCCCGTCACGGGCGGTCTCCAATGGTGTATGGGTCGCTCACGACGCAGACGGTGCAATGGAGATCGATCACGACTATGGCCAGGCGCAAGTATACGAGATCAATGCACGCATGCAGCAGGTATGTTCTTAACTCCCCTCACCACTGATCGCACTTCCAAAAGCGAAACTGATCACGACTTGTGGTAGCTCGAACAAGAAAAAGAGCAGATGCGACGAGAACTTGCAGAAGCGAAAGCACAGGCCGAAACAAAAGCCGGGGAGATCGCGATCATCCGCTCCAAACAAAACCGAATGGTGGAGGAATACGATCGACAGTTGGCGGCACTGAGACAGGCTATGGCCGATCAGGAAACTACACATAGAGAAGCGGTTGATGCAGCCATGTCGGAGGGCAAAATGCTGGCAACGGAGAATTTGTTCCTTCAACATGACCTGGCCGAAGAGGTGCATCAACTGCGAAGTTATAAGACAAGGCATCGTGCCCCGGACAAGGCTGCACCCGTCACGCCGAAGAAGTCGCGGATTCTTCCTTTCCGCGATGGGTTCGATGATGAAGAGATAGCAGTTGTCTCACCGAGCAAGTCGGCGGCACGGTCCAAACGAGGCACGCCGACTGTTCCTGGGAAACGTAAACGGCAGGCAAGTGTCGACAGTCCAGTTCCATTACAGTTGAGTCCTGCCGGGCACATCAACACGGCAGATGCCCCTGCCGATATTTCCGAAACGGTCTCGGAAGAACAGCCCAGACCTCGGGATTCGATCACTCAGACTTATTTCGTCAAGCGAATCTTCAACCATCGAATGCTCCCGGGTCAAGAGACCGACATCGAGGCGTTTGCCAAGGTTTGCTTCCCTTCGGAGCCACACAAGCCCATTTCTGGGTTTATCATGGAGGAGCTTGCTCGTACAGATATGGGCGATTTTCTGCTCGAGTATATGTATACGATCGGAAAGCTGTGGCGACGAGCACTCACGGAGCGATTCTACAAGCCAGTGCCCCGCTTCATGGCTCTCACTCGATATGTCCTGATGATGGATGTCGCCCCTCTTCCTGGCCTGGTGGGTGCTCTGGTGGGTGTGCTTCAAGATTCGGTTGAAGTGAATGCCGTTCCACGATTCAAGTACTCTCCAGCAGCTCGAGAGAAGGCTCGTATTCCGAGATCAACACCACAGTCCGATCTGCATCTCGAAGTCGACTCAACGGAAGCCCTTCATCTGCTACACTACATATCATCACAACTACTGCATGTGAAAGGCGCGATGGATGACCTGTGGGCACACATCCGCTACACTTTTGTCCTTGTGATGCTGCATGGTTCTCAGCCACTCAAAGACATCATGGTCATGTTGCCATTTCTTTCTACAAGTATCCGCGCCAGCTCATTTGGCCCCATTATGTCATCTGAGCAGGACCAAGCAGACGTACAAAAATGGATCATCGATCGTCTTTCGTTCATGCTCAGTGAGGCAGTCACGCCAGATGAAGGCTGCGAGCCCTACACAGCACACGACATATGTGCAATGCGCCTTGAGGTTCTCTTGCTCTTGGAGTCTTTAGCATTCAATCCGCCCGCTCCGTCAAAAGACCATGGCAGTGAGATTATTGCCACACATCCAACAGCCTTGCCACGTCTGTTTCGATCGATGCACGACGAGCTCGATGCGCTTTATTCCTCTCCACCCGAGCAGGAACTTCGGGTAGCGATGGTCAATGGATTAATGCGCCTGATCTTTGGGGTCATGCGCCGCCACGGTCCATTAATCAACATGCAGGAGAAACTAGCTTCCGTGTCAGGAAGTAAGCAGAAGCACTTGGTGGTCCTCACGCGTCTGGCATTTTGTGATGGGTCAGTCCTGGAGGCGGGCATCGATGACGAGACAGTAGACATGGCACACGAGCTTCTGGAAGAGTGGACAAATCCACAAGAGGCAGAGTCCTTGGCCGAGGCATTCCCCAGTTCTCGTCGGGATTAGCGGTTGGCTTGAAGGTGGAAATTGGGATGGCGTTTAGCTCAGATCATGTTTGACTTTGGCTGAGGTCGATTTTAGGAATAAATACCCACGTGCACAATTTGTTTAGAAATTGAGTCACATTTTTTTTTGTCTTTGGTTGGCATCAAAATTTCGTCAATCAAGGCATGTTATTAATTGACATCCATTCTCAACAGGTGTGGCGGGAGCAAATATGAGAATACAGAGCGCGAGTAAACACTCAGCAGTCAGTCAGCACTGCTTGGATGGACAGCAGGAAGAGGGTAGATAGACGGACAGCATCAAAATGCGGCATTACCCCATCCGCACAGGGTCTTACGAGATAATCATTCTGAAGAAAAGTTCGCACATAGGCGAGAAAAATAAAGGCCACATTTCTATTCATCGGATAGAGGGAACCTATAGACAGCGTTACGGATGGATCAAGATCTTCATTACAATCGGCTACGAGGAATCACTCTTCTCCAAGATCGAGTCACTGACCCGAGGCTTGATGAAAAGGAGAGATATCCACGAGGTGGAAGGTGCCAAAGAATACGCCTGTCAGAGACCCGAAGGCCGCTGAACAAACTGTTCCGCCGCGCTGTGCAATGCAGGGACCAATCTGTGGTGGACCGCCTTCATGATCGCGGCCACCCAAACAAGGTAAGTATGAAGAAGAAAAGAAAAGAGGGGGAAGAGCGGCAGAGGGAGGGCAGTATTTATACCCTTCCTGGGGACGCTAGCGGTAAGCGAGCTGCAAGGGGTATGGTCACGTGCCTGCAGGAAGCACCAAAAGACGCCCGGCTGGTCATGTGACCATGAGTGCCTCAGGCAAAAAGGTGCTCGATGAGAGGGACCATCTGGAATGTCACGTGCCGAGCGGAAGTTTTGGGAGGATGAGAATGCCATGCTAACTCGGCCCCGGCGACGATCCCGCAAACACAGTGTTCTAACGTCGTGTCCACGGAGTTGTCATCATGAGGAACAGGGCCAGCACTTCATTATCGAAGGGGGTAAGCTCAATTACATCAGTCCTGGCGCCAACAAGCCAGTTTGCTAACTGAATCCGTCTACGCTCAAGAAAATCCGTCAGTCATGGAGCAAATATAACTTGTATAACTTGTCACGATTCCGCAACCCAGCGACGGCGAACCGAACATTCTTCCAGCAAAAATGGTCGGCCAAGGCTGCTGCTCGTGCTTACCACGGTGAGCAAGTTCGCGAGGGTCAGTGGAAGCGGATGTTCTCCAAGCGCATTCGCAGTGTTATTCCCATGAACACGGCCGATCTTGCGGCCGACGATGGATCCAAAGAATCTGCCGGTCGTGGTTCTGGCTTGAGTGAGAGCAGTGGCAGAAGTCGAAGCCGCCCTATTCCCTTCACGCAGATGGCCTTCGCCCCCCTCGAGCGCCGGCTGGACGTTGCCATCTTCCGCGCCTTGTTTGCCAGCAGTACGCGGCAAGCTAGACAATTTGTCATTCATGGAGCAGTGACGGTGAATGGACAGAAGGTAAGAGCAAGTTTAAGGAGACGAACAACTTCTGATTGCTCGCAGAAGAGTTGACATTGAATGCCGCGCAGATGAGACACCCCAGCTACCTCCTCAACCCCGGTGACCTTTTCCAAGTCGACCCAGACCGCGTGATGTACGCCACCGGCGCCCCAAAGACGGCCTTTGAACGACGTGAAGCCCGTCAGTTGAAGGCGAAGAGCGACGAGGCCGAGGCCGAGGTGGAGACCGAGCAAGCCGAAGCTAAGCCAGAGGTCACGGAGAAGGAAAGCGCCAAGGACACTCTCCGGGCGTTGATGTCCCAGGCTAAGACGATCATGTCGACCGACAAAGAGATTCTTCCTGCCAAGCGAAAGCAGGAATTGCGTGGTTTCCAGAAGGCTGTGCGCCGAGTGCTTTCCCGCTCAGACACCAGCACCGTCTTGACAGACAATCTGGAGGCCCAGTTCTCTCAGCTGACTCTCCTGCTCAACGCCAAGCGCGCAGAGAAGAAGCCTGCTCAGGAGTCTGGAAAGGAGACGCAAGATAAGAAGACTGCTGCCGCTCCGACGAAATCAGGTGATACCCCTAGCGCGCTCTCTGAGGCCTTCCAGGCTGCTGCTGAGGGTGGCGAGGTCGACACCTCCGAGTTGACGGATGAGGAGTTCGAAATTCTCAGACGCGCACTCACTCAGATGCGTGATAACCCCATTGATCACACTAAGCCTTATGCTACCCCTTGGCGTCCGCGCGACTACATGTCTCCCTTCGCCTTTATCCCGCGCTACCTCGAAGTCAACCAGAACATCTGTGCTGCTGTCTACCTCCGACACCCTGTTGCTCGTCCCGGTTCGGCTGAAGTGCCTACTCCGTTCGGCGAGTCGATCAGCACTCCGGCGTATGGCTGGTACTTGAAGAGGCGGTGGTAAGGGGACCGCATTCAGCGGCGCTTTCCTCTTTTCACATGCTTCGACTGTGTCTATGATTACATATTTTGCAACCTTCTCGTCTCGACTTTCCTACTGGGTTCTTCGGCGATCGCACTATTTCCCTCCCCCATCCCTGTCTGCATATATCTTCTGGTATCCTTCGAGGAACCACGTTTACTGGGGACATGTTAACAATGGTGTTGGCACTGATATTTGTTCTTTTTTCTTGCGACGGCTCTTATAGTTGGGATCTTTCGTGTCCCTGTGTACCACCACACCTAGTCATAACCATGAATTGATCTTTCATACATGAAGATAAATGTCATCTGCGAATGGCCGTACGTCACTACCGAAAGTACCTCCACTCTGCATCCATGTTCAGTCTGCCTCCGGGTTCCTGGCTTGAACAACTTGGTAGCGCAAGTAGGACTAGGTAGGTCGGCTTCATACTAGCGCGTTTCAGTTTAGCGTCCTCCTTTCCGAATATGGAACTATACAAGAAGGCTGGCTGGGCTGATGCTCCCTGTATAGTATCGATTGCAGTCCGTTCTGATGGACTCTCAAAGTCCTCGCTGCTACCTACTTAATCAATCCATGTTCCACCTACTAAAGCCTGGTGCTACCTACGGGTGGCCGCCACATAATACATGGCCCATACCGTCACCCGCAGTCACGTACTCTATATGTCTTCAGTACATACTGGACAGATGAACAATCTCGGCATACCGGGCAACATTGGCCGTTGATTCAGCTGGAGATCTACATTTTTAATGACTAGTCAGAGCAACTTATGCTGCCAATGCTACAAATTTCAAATCTAGACCATTATCTACCAGCACCAATCTCAGAAGTTGCTGTTTGTCTGCAAAGCAAATCACCTCACGAAGCTTTCAGTCTGCCTGGTACATCCCCCCACCACCCAAAGGACCTGACCGCCCGTCGGCTCTTCTGCCGATGCCACACCCGTGAAGACTAAAGGCGGTGAGGCGCAATGGCTTTCGCTATGAAAGATGGGGAGCGTCAACATCTCCGCTGGACCTTTCTTGCCGCTTCTATGCCAAGGTCAACAGATGTATTTCGAGGTGGCGAAGAGGGTACACTCGAATTTCCATCCACGATACGCAACACAATCCGGAACACGATCCGGAGTATGAGTCATCTGCAGGACGAGCACGACCCTGACGACGATGGCGAAACACCGCGCAAAGGATGGAAACGACTGACGACTAAAGAAGAGGTGACACTCTTCGAAATCTGCAACCGCCATGCGAGCAGTTTCGGGAGGCGCAGTGACCTTTGCAATTGGTGGAAGACCGTCGCAGCGGAGTTTTCCCACGCCAACGGGCGTCCATACTCATGGCATTCGGTGCGCCGAAAAGTCGAATCATCTACAAAGAGGCGCATTCAATTCCTGAGGGATCAGCAACAGCGTCAGCGCGATCTGTCTGGTGTGAACCCGGTGACCGACGTGATGAATCCGCAGTGGTGTGCCGTCCTAGATGCTTGGATTCCGACATGGCAGAATTGGGAGCAGGCCGAGGTCCGACGGATCGCGAGAAGAGATATGCTGTCTCGGAAACGCTCGCGCAGCAAAATAGAAAAACAATACTGGGCGTCTCAGGTCCAGATGGTCAATGAGACGGAACAATTCGACTTGACCTCACCCACTAGTCCTGGTGATACGGGGGTGGAGGCAAACGACCCGTATGAAGGTCCGATTGTCTTGGTGACGAGGAGTCCTGAACCACCCGCAGCGCCAGTGACGTCGACGTCGACGCAACCTGCGCCGGCCTCTCCAAATGTTGAGACGCCCTCGAATACAGGGTCCACCATAGGAGTCAGGTTGCCACCCGGTTTTGATACAATGTTCTCCAACAGCCCCTCTCACTCGCAGCCTCATAACAACTGGCCACCAGTATACCCGACAACCCCTCGACCAGAGCCGGAATCTTCAGCGGATAGACGCATGGTCGGTGCCGTACTCGAAACTCTCGGCAAGTTGAATAGACATTTGGATTCGGTGTCGAGCAATGGTGCATTAGCGGACGCTCGTGCGTCACCGGTGATCTCTGCGCTGGCACAGCCCACCTCTGACTCGGCCAGACAGAACCGGAACACACCACCCGGACAGCGCCAGTCGCCTTCCAACAACCTTCCCCCGGTAGATTTGGAGCGTATGAAAGAGCAGCTTCGACAGGAGCTGAAAGAAGAGTTTCGCCAGGAGATGCAAGAGCAATTGCGCCGCGATCGTGCCGGCTTAGAATCGAGATTGGACGCCGTCCAGAGAACACAGGAGATGATACTGGAAATGCTCAGACAGGAGCCTGCATGAGGATGGTTAACTCACCTTGATGTCTTCGAATCTTAAGAGTCAGGACTTGAGGGGCCGGTGACGAATGGCGTCGCTCTTCTGTGGTCTTAGCAATTGTTTTTTTATATGATACCCCGATTTGTCGCCAACCTTGGCGTTTGCGAAGCAGCATGGTTCAAGTCTGTCTTAACAGGTACAGAAATCAAACGTACCGAATGACTTTCACATTGTCCTTTCAAATTTGAGAATGAAACCTTGTCAGACTAGTGGATCATGTAGGATCGATCAATAGCTGATTATAATCCTAAAATGATAAGTCTACATTGAGCCCAGAGCACATAATGGAAGACGGAGGGGGAAAAAGCGCATTATAAAAAAAAGAAACAAGGAGAAATGGTGGTCATCGGCTAAATTACAGGTAATGGTAGGTGGGAACAGACAGGTGATGCCCTGTTCAGGAATAAAGATACGCCCAGGTGCCCCAAACAACATTGAATAAGCTCTCTTTCAAGCTCCTTTTGAAGATCCTCCCCTCCCACGGGGTTATATGAAAGAGCAAAGTCTCATACAGTCAACATGCACATCTAGTAGTAGAAGGTCTCGTCAACGGTACGGCCACGCATCCAGCGGGGCTCAGAACCGCGAACGTAGATGTCCTCGAAGAGAATGCGAGGGTTGGCCTCGGGGACGGCCATCTTCTCAGCCTCGGCAACCTCGGCGTCGACGTAGGCGCGAGCGGCCTTGTCGAGCTCCTTGAGCTCCTCCTCGGAGGTAACACCCCACTCGAGCATCTTCTGCTTGAGACCGGCGATGGGGTCGTTGGTGGAACGCATGCGCTGGATCTCCTCACGGCTACGGTAGGTGGTACCGGGGTCGGACATGGAGTGGCCACCGTAACGGTAGGTGACATACTCGAAGACAAGAGGACCCTTGCCGGAGACGGCGTAGTCCTTACCGTACTGAACGGCGGCCTTGGTGGCGAGAACGTCCATGCCGTTGACCTTCAGACCGGGGATGTACTGACCACGCTTGTAGTACTCGGTGAGAGCGGAGGAGCGGGCGGCGGAGGTACCCATACCGTACTTGTTGTTCTCGCAACCGAACAGGACGGGCAGGTTCCAGAGCTTGGCCATGTTGAAGGCCTCGAAGACCTGACCCTGGTTGGAAGCACCGTCACCGTACAGAACGATGGAGGTGTTGGGCTGCTCGTTGTACTGCTGAGCGAAGGCGAGACCAGCACCGACGGGCACCTGAGCACCGACAATACCGTTGCCACCATAGAAGTTGGGAGCGAACATGTGCATGGAACCACCCTTGCCGTAGGCAATACCCTCACGGCGACCAAGGAGCTCACCAATGATGGACTTGACGGTAGCACCGCGCATCAAGGCGAATCCGTGGCAACGGTAGGCAGTGATGACCTTGTCGTCGCGGTTGATAGCGTGCTCGATACCGACGGCAACGGCTTCCTGGCCGGTAGACAAGTGACAGAAACCACGGATCTTCTTCTCCTTGTACAGGCGGTCGGCGGCCATCTCCATGCGGCTGTGTCATAGAAGCGAGCTGTCAGAATTCCAGGACTGAATGAAGAATCATGAAAGAGTGAGTAATGGAGCCGGCGCATACCGCATAGAGACCATGTCGTGGTACATCTGCTTCAGCTCCTTCTTGGTGGTCTCCAGAGTGTAAGGAGGAGGGTCGAGCTCGTAAGTCTCGAAGCTCTCGTCAGAGAGACGGACAGTGAAGGGCTTGTCATCTTCCTACAGATTGCGCAAGCATTACCGTCAGCATTGGGATTTTCCAGGGCGTCACTGGACGATTTTTCCAGTTTTCCGGACGGAGATCTCAACAAACCTGCGGGATGTTCTCGGCGTGCGACGAGGCGGCATCGGTGGTGACGGAGCGACGGGCCAAAGGAGCGAAGGCCTGGCGACGCAGAGGCGCAGCCTGGCGGGCCGCAACACGGAAGAGCATGATGTGTGATTTCCTGGGGACACCCAATTGAAGATGGGGAGAAGGTGGTTGGAGATAGCGATACTTTTCCCGTAAGATGTTGGGAACGCAAACTTTCCCGATTACTTAAGCGCTTCCCGTTCGGGGGCCGCCGGTGTGGCTCCTGCAAACAGACCAAACCCACGGAGCTTGCCAGCTGCAAATGTTAATTTCATAGTACCATTCTTGCCGGTCAGAATTCTATCTTATAACAGTAATGCGGAGGCAGAGATAACTCCAAAAATTTCCAGCCTCATTTGGTATCATCCACTAGTGCTGGCCCAGGAGGGCTGTACGTCGTACAATTTATTGATCGCCTTGGTCTGCATTCGGCACGCCGCTCCGACTTGTCCGGCAATCCCAACAAGGCTTATCTTGCGGATACAGATAAGACTAGATCGTACAAGGCTAAAAAAAAAGTAGCAACTCTCTCCTACGTAGATATCTCGCTTGGTCTCGGGTTGAAGACCGATTTTTAATTTCTCCAAAAAAAAGAGCTTCAATCAAAAGAAGCTTCATGGAACTTCAAGTATAACGCTGGGCAAATGATTCTTCTTGCTGTGCGTCCTCTCTAAGTCTGAAATTAATCAACTGCCTCGATAGAGCTGGACTCTTTTGGTCGGGGAATTGAGAATGGTCCCATGAGCCCGTTTCCGAGACATTCGCAGCCAGTACGGCCAAGGCAGTGATGGTGTACAATCTATGAAAATGCCGAATGGATAAGGTTGCAGGTTCATTGAATCAAGGTCACTGCCCGAGCTTGAAACTTCCCCAGAGATGATTCTTAATCTCCCACCGGGGCATATATATCAAATGTTGACATGTCTGATAATAACCGCCCCAGAAACAACTAGTCTTTGAACTATATCCTCGCTTTTGCTGGCGAATTCTAGCGTGATAGGTGCAAATATGTGTAAATTTGAATGTATAGAGTCCGCCTTACACTCTTGGTCTCTGTATTTGTAAAGGTTCAATATCAAATGAAATGTTACCCTTGAAATACCGTGGTTCCAGCATCTCTACAGTCTCATATCCACCACTAAATCGGACAATCAACGAGCATTTCCCGGATTACAAAAATCGTACAGCTGACAATGTCAGTTTCCCAATCAATTACAGAATTGGTGTCTTTCTGGAACCTTCGCGCGGAGGACGGACTCAAGCAGAGAGAATCAGACACTTTTATTTGAATAGAATACACGTATTCAAAGCAAGTATCTAGACCTAGCGAAGATGACAAAAAGAAGGAAAAGAAAAAAAAAAAGTGCCCGATTAGGTAAACCCCCAGTGAGCCCAGGTGTACTTGGCCTGTGGACGCGGAGGCTATATCAACACAAATCAGAACCTGTAGTCAAGATACTCATGACCTACTGTTGATCACCTTTGTCTGGCCAGGATGAAAAATAAAGTGATTGTTCGCAAGAGGGCCGTATCAAAGTCTGCCATAATTCATGTCCGGTTTGCCCGATTCTTTCACCTATAGGGCCCTTTTTGCCATAGTCGAAAAGAGAAACAATGATGATTTTCCGCGACCTTCTAAAAGTGAAGGTAATTCTGTCGGTGTAGATTTTGAGGCGAAAGCGTAGAGTAAGAGGACAAGAGTGAGCCATGAGATCAAGAGAGAGTCTGTCAGAGTTTGGAACCGAAGATCATCGGTAAGCGGACACATTGAAGCAACTGCACAGTGTTGCGCTGACACGCAAACCTTCGAACCAGTAGGGCAGCCGAAAAAAGGTTGTTTAGCATTTACTTACTCGTAGCTTGACGTCTCATGTGACAAAGTTGATTTTGAAGTCTTTTAACAAACAGCCAAGCCATGCTAATGGGTCCTCTAGTCACCTGACGCAAGAATGAGATTTCATTGATGGTTGAAAGATCAAATAGCGGTATGCTTACTCCAGTGTATCCAGGTAGAAGCAAAGTTCGACTTAATCGTTTCGAGAAAGATGTTCTTCTTATGCGACTAACAGCACGGCGTGTATAGTGGTCTTGTAAAGAGTTTGGTCTTTGATGAGTAAGAGAGAATATCATTTCATTCACGCACTTGTATTCAAAGCTAATCAAATGCCCTCCATCGAATACTTGGTTTGCTCCAGGCCCAGCAGTCATGTGCCTAGAGCCTTTCGTCCCTAGTCGAGGGGCTCTCTTATCCTCTCTCGGAGATAGCTCAGATAGAGTCACCAGTACAGATTTCCCAATGCAGAGATTGTTCCATTTTAATGCTGCTTTCTTGCTTGCCGAAACTTGAGGTCTGCCGGAAGTCATTATTCCGGCGCTGCAGCCAGTGTATCAGCAGACTCACCGATTCTAGGTCTGAGACTATTGGAAGGGGATATTTTTCTAAGTCTTAAGCAGCGTGCGTATGTTGAAGTGTCTTCCAATATTGGAATGAATCTAGAATCGCTCCATCAAAGATTGAAGCGCAATACAAACCTTACCTAGTTTCTCGCTTTTGGTCTTATTAGACTCATCAAAGCTCTCCTGGCGTGGCAGTCAGGGAAGAGCAACTGGTACCTACTACCTATAACTGATGATCTCCGTCAATGGATGACATGAATTGAATTTGCATCTAGCCAAGCTCTCTCGTACTAGCGAAAATACGAAAATCCTAGGTGGAGAGGTTGAACGTGACAATATTCCAAGTTGAAAAAAAAGCAGACGTCCTTCGGCTCTTCCACGAGTCAGTAGTAGCTGGTGTCAGAGAGTTACGGGTAGAGGAAGCTGTTTTCGCCGTCCAGCCCCCACTGAGAAAAGCAGCTCGCAAACTGGGCCTACCGATCTGACAACAAGAGAGTCGATAATGCGCGGAAGCCTTTCCCCCTGTACAAGTCCGAGGGAGTCTAAGATTCGGTGGATGTTGAAGTAGGCCTACGTAGTAGAATTAGGGAGAATGCGAGAAGGTGATGTGGCTACTTCTGAAATTGATGGGGAGCGAGTCCCTACTAGATGTAGTCTATCTATACTCCATAAATGAGAGCGATGTGGAAAGATCACGATAGTAAACAGATGGGACTTTACTTGTGTACCTACAACGTGAAAGAGCCACAATGGATATGCGCTAGATTAAAACGTTAGGCCTTTCCCATAGACCATTTCGAGCCATATCAGGCACCATTTCGTCTGAGAGATACAGTGGACGAATGGATTTGTAAGGCTATTTAGATCCTGAGATCTCAAAAGGGTCTCCAATATTGGTCCCGAACAATTAGGATCAAGCTTTGGCTTATCTGGTATAAATGGAGCACAAGTTCCGTGGCTGAACACTCAGAGCCGTGCTCACTGAGCACTGCTCAGTGTCCGGCCAAAGGACATTACTTGGTATGGAAAGTTTCGTGGGATTAACATGAATTGTTCAATAACATGCGAGAATGCAAATCCTTAGAGCTAAAAGCTGATAGCACGAATACATGTGAGCACCAAAGCTCCCTCATATTGTCGATGTGCATCGAGTAAACTTACGACTTCAATCCGGAGACGAAACAAGCCCAGAGGGTTAGAGGTCCCCGAAGCCCAGGTACACAGAAAAGCAATGTCCATCAACTGGCCTCTCCACGAACCACAGTTCCATCAGGATGCGCTATTGAAGCATGAGCCTCTCACTGTGAAACCCGGTGCTCAATAGATCTGAGACATTGGGCTTGAATAGTCGTAGCTCCCGGATAAGCCGGCCGTCTAGCAAAATTTAATCCCTGGACTTGGGCGCTTGACCGACGGGATTATCGACGATTGATTGCTGTGGTGGACAGCAAGAGAAGCGTATAGATTAAATCCGCTCATCGCCACGTGCTTCCTCTTGAATGGGCCTTTCATCAATTAATTTCAAAGGGTGGTCGGTGGTATTCAGAGGGGATCCGGAGCTGTTCCCAGTTTAGTCAGGATTTGCCCGCATCCACAAATGTGTCACGGCTAGCGGATGGATCCCTCCCCTGAACTAGTGTCGTCCAGCTTCCGTATCAGGAAGTTAGGATTGACTGAGAGGATGGCAGTATCGGTGATCATCCATGTACTGTCTAAGTGCAGAGATGACAGATCTCGAATGTTGTTGCAAAGAAATACACTCACTCAGAAATTATGACAAAAAAAAGGGAAAAAAAAGAGAGACTCGTGGGCTCGATGCTGAAAAGAAGAGCAAACGCGACTTCCCCGTCAACGCGGACATTTAATAACTCTAACTCTGGGACGTGCAACATTTGGACCCGCGTTCTCCCAAAGCCATTACATCGATGGGATTTTGCACAATT
This sequence comes from Penicillium sp. PF2412A, assembly GCA_023626555.1. Taxonomy (NCBI): domain Eukaryota; kingdom Fungi; phylum Ascomycota; class Eurotiomycetes; order Eurotiales; family Aspergillaceae; genus Penicillium; species Penicillium sp. PF2412A. The sequence continues at coordinate 334,204 of JAMAHA010000022.1, read as the reverse complement.
TGTGAGCTTCTTCAAATACCCCCTGTAGTCTCGATCACGCAATTTCCTGGTTCGCCAACCTACAGAACAACTCGGACAGACCAACAGGGCCAGGCTTGCTTTCCAGGGGCCGATGGATGACGGATGACCACCCACAACGTTTCACATATTCTCCTTTCCAGTGGGGGTCAAGCCTAGGTCGCCATCGATGTGATACGCAGGGTGAGCACCTATCAGATTCAAAAACGCATCGAGATGAATGAGAAAAGTCTCCTAGTCCGACGAGACCAGGCCAATGCCACCGTGTCGCTTGAGTCAAAAAATGAGACGTCGAAAGAATAACCTGACTCGCCATCGGATCTCTAGCCTCTAGCCCTCGATCCAATCGTAAGCAGATTGTGGCCATTTTCGTGCAGTAGAAGCGTGATTTTGTCGCGAGCCAAGTGACTAGTTACCTTCCGGGTTTCTACTGACCATTGGAGCGGATCATTTTTTAGCGGCGTTCCGATCGAATGCATTAGAGCATTGACGGGGGGAGGGAGAAAGACAGGCCCGGTGACTCGTCGTCTGTCGGCCGGTAGATATCATTCGGAATGGATATTCCGGGGAATCAAATTGTTAGCAGAGCCAGGACCTTTGGAAGCATTAGTAAAATGAATGATGCGTCTCCTCATCTTGTAACGACTGCCGGGGCAGCTCGCGTACTCACGCCCGAGCATCGCATTGGGGGGGGTGCGTGAAGACACTACATTACAATGCCAAGTATCGAATCGCACTTACTACATTAGTATGTACATGGCTATACATGCCACTTGAATTTAAGTGCCAGTAGCGCGTTGAAACCACAGGATTGTCCTTTTTACAACCATCTCAGCAATCAAAGTGCCGCTGGAAGATTGGACCCTTGACCAATTTCATAACAAAGTCAATGCTGGATGAAAAAAAAGAGAAACAAAACCAAACCTCTTGGGCAGGCGGTCATGGTGCTCCTCAGGGCGCTATAACGATAGTCGTCTAACTCACAGGTGTCCATTCCATCCTCTATCACCTTTCTTACCCTATCTGGCGTATTGCGATTTGGAGCCTTCGTCCACAAAGGTACAGACAGACTTGACTCGGCCACTGCGCGAGGTAGACGCGGAACGCTTCCTTTTGCGTATGCATAAAGCAGGTATTTCAAGGATTACAACGCCTTCCTCCCTTCAAAGACACGAAGAAAATAAGAGAAAAAAAAAGAAAATGAACAATTATATTCTGTCGTGCTAGAAACCCGATCTAACCTCGCGATCAAAGCGCTGCATGAGCTTTTTGGTCACCCTGGGAAAAATGCATCACGCAAGATCTATTGTTGCGCAGAGAGTCGGTCACGGAGAGCCCACTTCTACTGAGACTGTTTGACATCAATTTCACCTTGCAGAATTTCCACACTGCTGATCTTTATGCCGGAGGACTTGAGGTGCGGGCAAAGGAAGAAGGGGATGGGGGGGGGGGGAGGACGGGATGGAGCGCAATTTTGGGGCTCCAAAGTTGGAGATGATGGGTATTGGCAAGCCTGAGCCGTTACTAGCTAAGCCACTATTCAATGCAGTGCCGGCCTGGGGTTGGTGTGTCAAGAACCTGATTGAGTAGTCGAGGATGTGCTAATGTGAGGAGAAGGCATGTAAGATGTACTTTGGTGACTAGTCACAAGCTGTTAGGCAAGACAGAGGTCTGGATTGTGGATTCTACGCTATGAGTGCCATCTGGGAGAGTGAGTGGCCGTGACCTCGAAAGAGGTAACAGGAGGTAGGTAGTGGGTTTCCTTGTTGAGAAGCCAACATGATGATCGGATTTGGGTTAAAGTCTTTGGTGAGGGGATCCTAACGGGCTGATTGCCGTAGTCTTGGATGCCCAAGGGGGCGTGATCCATTGGATAATCCACTTGGACCTGCTGGTCCCAAATACCGAATTCCAAGCATCTGGGTGCAGTCATGCCGGATGTAGACATGGCGCATGAAGGCGTGTGCTCTTCATATTTTACTACCATAATTGTCTGGGTTGAATTTTACGTGTCATATATGCACCTCAGACATGCAAGACGGTTTTACATTGTCCACTCTGCACGTGCGATGAAATTCTCCGACCTCATCTCTTCCTTCGGACAACGCCGTGGATAGATCAATTCTACCAAATCCAGCCAAGCAAGAGATTGGTCGGGGGCTTCCGGTAGTGCAATCCATCCTGCGCTGGATCTGAGATACGTCACGGGGGGCTAAGCTGGAAGGGCAAGACACGACGGATTTGTACGTTGTTTGCCCCCAATTCGCTTCTCTCGGGCTAGACTAGATCGTCTATCCACAAATCCAAAAATCCCGAGTGGTAAAACAAAAAGAAGCCACTCTGTCGATCCTTGATATCTGTTCACCGTGCAGCTCCACTGTTCTCTGGGGGCGGGAGCAGTTAGGTTGAAATTCTTGACTTTGAAAATGACTTTGGCATCTCCCGTGTGCAACATCCGATTTGTGGCGGGCACAAATTGACAGCTCGACTTTTCTTTTTCTTTAAACGGTACGGAGTGGCCTCCATTCCCTTTTCTTCGTTCACCTGGCATCGAACAAGGCAGGTGTCGACTTAGAGGGGGCATGACCCTGCATGAGCGCACCGCGCAACACAGTTGGAGAAATACAAGTCCCAAGTCTCCACAACTCGGACGGCATGGTATCCATATGCACGGCCGTTGCTTCGCATCGTGATCAAATTCGTACAATAAAGCAAACAATCCATTTTGGCAAAGTGACCTCCCCGAGCTCGATCCACCCACGACGAAATGATAAACATTCACACTGGAGACACGCCAACGCGTCAAGCTGGCCCAGTGATCTGCAAACCCCAAACAAAAAGAGTAGAAGGGACAAGAGAGCAATCTCTTCTAGCGCGACGGACGGTTCTCAAGGTGCCCTTGCGGTGGTCAAAAGCGGGCGATATACTGGCACTATTGCCTCAATCGGTGGGACGAGCACCCGACTGTGGGGAGGGATTGACATGAAATAGCGCCCGAGGCCGAAGGGGGGCGCGCGGCAGACCCTGCCTGGGCGCCATCAGAAAATGGAAAATCAAAAAGAAACTCGACGGTGATTCATGGTGCACGACCACGAGGTGTACCAACGCTCGGCACAGGGTCAAGTGAAAAAACTGGAAACCGAATGATGATCGTCCAGTCCCGACAGCCTGGTCAATCATCGTGGACGATCGTCATGGATGCTCGTCGTGCGGTGGTGCACACCATGTGCCCGTGTGGAGTCAATGGGTAGATCTCGACAAGAGAGGGGGCTCCTCTTTCCTCGCAGTGCCTTCGTTGTCTCGGTCCTTGGCCGCAATGATCTTCATCGTGACACAAAGCCATTGAAGATCCCGCGACCAATTTGATCGTTCTTGGCGAGCGCGTGCGCGAGAGATTTTGTATATTGTGATGTTCATGCGCTAGCTACATTGGCTACATTGATTATGGGGGGGGAGAATGCGCTCTTTGGACGCTGAACAGATGTAGCAAATTTGAGACTTGGGGTCATTTCTCCGGTTGCTCTGCCTGTTCCGGTGTCGATGAGCGCGCTTGAATCACTCTACGCTACTCATTGCAAATTTGGAGATGATACAGGAATGTCGCTCATCAGAGATCGGTTAGGAAATCAACCTGGACGAATGGACCCTTGTACACCATTGGCCTATAATATATACCATTTGGTCTTTTTGATGGAACACTGGTCGTATCAGGCTTGGAAGTGGAAGCAGAAGGACTCGAAATTGAGACCTCCCATATGCAGCCCAGCCCCAGCCTGGTCACGACGGACAGAAACCGTTGGATTCACGGGAGTTGGATGGATGCAAGGGATCGCCCTCGACCAACGAGACCCAATGAATCTCGGCACTAATCCCAATATAGAAACAAGTCCGGCCGTCGCTGGCCAGTTCAAGGTCATGTGACTGCAAAGGATGGAGCACCAGAGATTTAGAGCCTGCGGGAGCATTTTCACGGGTTGCATGGTGAGCCGGCAGTGAAGAAGACAAGGCGTGTTCAATCAATAGCTACCGGACCCTACAATCGATGTTCAAAGGACCCAAGGATCCATGAATCTTGACTTGGAGATCTGTGGCGATTTGCTGATGGCCACATATCCATTGAAGCACCCAAGAAGAGCATCCTCAGATCAGTCCGGCCAGATCCAGTTCTCTATGACTCGGTAAATCGTATGTCTGGTCCGAACGGCTAGATGAGTAAACTACCAGGCACAATCTCCTGTGTAACCACAATTTTCGAAAAGTCCCGACTAAAGTGCTCATTTTGGAATGACTCTCTCACCGAGTATGACATAGTACAAGACGCACATCGTCGTCCTAGTCGTGTTTAACCCTGGAGGCAGACGGTGCTGTCTAGTATCTCTGGTATCGGCCGCCCGATTGCCGTCACTTCGAGTCTGGCAGTGCATAGCAGCACTCTCTAGTCTAAACACGCTAGTCACTCTACAAACTACTATTAATTGCCTGCATACTTAGTTGCAACACTGATTCTGTCAGCCACCGTGATCCACTCGGATCTCGTCTATATCATACGTCACGAATATCATACGCTTGAAGATGGACCCGAGAAAGAGGAATTCCAAACAACCGTAACATCGGTAGATTGAAGATCCAAAATGCCATTTTCCACACACGCACACACATGGTGGAAATGTGGTATCTGTAAATGATTTACTCCGCCGGAAGTCCACTCTTGAAATTCCCCGAGCCAAGGCTTGCTTGCTAGCCTTCCCAGCTCAGAAATCAATATCTTTTCCCCTTCCCGCCAAAAAAAAAAGAAAAAAAAACATACGGACTGAAGGATTAGCACACCAGCTTGAAATGAAGTAGAAAAAAAAGTAGATCGTGATAGCGTTCAACCGCATAATCACGCACTGGCCGACCTCGAGTTGCTTTGACTGGAAGCTGGAGCTGGAATTGGAGCTGGAGCTGATGAGAACAGAAAATCCGAAAGTCTGGGTCCCACGTTCTCCGTTTCAGGGCGTTGGTCCCTCTCCGTCGGTGCCCGACAGCGTGTGCTGATTGCTCAGAGTTGCGGAGTGTCGGATTCCCGTTGTTCAGTCAGCCATTCTTGCTTTTTGAGTTTGGTCACATTATGTGTTTTGCTTGATTTTACTTTCTTCTTTTTTTTTTCGGTTCCAATGCAAAGAGAAAATTTCTAGAACTTCTCTGCATCAGACCCGGCGTCCATTGAAATTGGAATTTGGAACGGGGGGGGGACAAATTAAATTCCCGTGTATTCACCTATATCCAAATGCCGACACGAGCCTACATCTTTGTTCTTTATTTTTTATTTTTATTTTTATTTTTTTTGGGTTACTACTTCTTCTGCGACCATAGTAGATGAACCCTTCTGTCATCTCGCCATGTTTTTCAGACTTGTGATTTTGATGGTCTGCGATGGAGCATCCTCTGGGTTTTGTACCGACCCAAAGCGGGAGTTTCCCCGACTGGTGGCTAGGACAGACTCACAGATGCAGAGCACACGGACCAATCAGCACAGACTCTTCACTCAAGAACTCTTCAGACCTGGAAATTGGTCGGTGTTTGTGCTTGACGAAGAGACGCAGGGTTATTATTAGAGTTTCCAAAGACACTCGTGTGGCTTTGGTCTCAAGGACAGCGGTCGTTTTCTACATCATTCCAGTCGAGCATGGACATAGCTCCAACAATAATGTATCATTATATTCATCTCTTGGATACACGGGGTCGGGATGCCGTCATTCCATGAATACTTAATTTCATTCCCTTCCTGACGGGAGGTCGATTACACTTTCGCTTGAGGTGGACTCATTGGAACCACCCAGTCGACTCAATCTGTCATAGTTTTGACTGACAAGTGAATGACATGCTGATCTTTGAGCGTCTCCACACCAGACTTTTCTCACTCCCACGCCTCATGAGAATGCTGGTCCCATTGAAGGACCCTTACGATCGATCGACGATATCCTTTGGCGAGGACCTGTGATGCGATTGCAGAGCTTCCGAGGGATCACCCCTGGTTTTGAGATCCTCTCTTTGAAAAAGAAGCCGTAGAATTGCCCGGCGTCAAAATGTCAACAATGCAGTCCTTTAACCGCCTCGAAGCGCAAACAGACTTTCGCTTGCTTGTCTGGCGTCCAGACTTCGAACCTAACTTGGAAATTAACAAAGCCCAACCGGTGGAACGGACAGCAAGGTTTGGCGCTCCTTTGACGGGAATTATTTCGTTTCCAGAAGCGATGGCTTTGAATCGACACGCCATCGTCTCGTCTCGTAGAGTATACGAGCACTACAGTATGTCTGATCGGGGCCCTCTACGTGATGCTCTTTCAAATTCGCCCTTTCACCTCACATTTCATGCTGAAACAATCCAGTGCTATGAATATCTCACTTTGCACTCGCGGGGGCCTCGGAGAGGTCCCTGCATGGCAATTTAGGAGGAGTTCATCCACTGTTCAGGGGGGGGGGGGAGCGGGTTCCGACGGTCGCGTTCAACTTCAGGCGCGTGCATCCTCCCGCCCAGTGCAGTCCAGTGTCTAGCGAGTCCAGTTCATGTACAAAGTCCACTTCTACTTTAGATTCTCCACCGTGTTGGCGTACTGCGTCCGGGACTCCACCGGCCCATCGGGTCCGTCACTCATCTATTTCCGAATCCATGGCTCACCCGCTCACTAGCGAAACGAGCTCGGCACGATGGGTGGAGTCCCCCGATCGCCTCTCCAGACGAGGAGAAGCGGACAGGACAGTTGTAAAGAGAAGCGACTCTGCAAGTGGTGCGCCGTGAGGCCAAGAAAGCACCACACGATCCCCTGTCTTGCCCTTCCCATCAATGCTTGAGAGGGCCGTGGGAGATCAAGCACGGAACCATCCAGCCTCATCGTCTCCTCGGACAATCGACTCAACTACTGGTCATTGGTTTGGTTGGAAAGTCATCTCACCCAGACCCTACCACGAGGATCTCCTTGGTTTGTTCTTTGTGGTCTTCCCTAATCTTGGTGTGATTCTCCTTGGAATCGTAGGTATCCTTTGCTCCCGTTCTCTTCTTTTTTACGTTTTCTGATCATTTATCCATTTTCTTTCTCATCCGCAAAATCAATTTCCTCCCTTTCGACTTTCTATCATTGACACAGAGAAAAGCCGTTGACTGTAGACTCGTGCCAGTAGAATTCGGTGGATCTCCTGCTTTGAGCCAATCATGACAGTCTGATCCCAGGGGTCCTTGTCACACTCGTGACTTGACTCTGGAGAGGTGCAGTGGCCATGTTCGATGGAGTCTGCATCGACACGCGCACTTCACTTTATCCTCCTGGCATGGCCTCGAGCATTGGAGTGCATCGCCCGCGAACTTCTCACACAACTGGCCACCCGCCCGTCGGTTTATGGACAGGTGATTGTGCTTTTTGACAGTAGCAATCGGTCATTTGCCCCGGAGAGCGCTTGCTGCGCGCAGCAAGCGCTCTCCTCGCCTTCTCCAATGTTTCAACAAGTGGATGTCTGCCACGTTGCTTCCACGGTCTCCTTTTGATGAATAGGGTGCAGGGAGCATTGGGGGTGTTTTTTTTGTTATCCTCTTGCATCATTGTTCGGACTCTTGCCGGCACTGGACCTGCAGACTGACTGATGTACTCTGGAAGTCACAGTGTCTGTGTGGGTGCTGCGTGACATGGGTGGTCCTTTGGTCTCGGCATTTGGAACGATGCCACCGAAGAATCTCGCGAGCATGATCGATTTCGGGGCTTCGAGAAGCAACCCGGTTTGTTGTTTAACATTGGACGGCTTGTCGCCTGGCTGGATCATCCTCCCAGGTTGTCTCTCTCATTACTTTCCTGCCTGCTTCTAGAGTCTCGGATTCAATCGACTGAACTCCTCCAGAATCCCGTAGTCGACCGGTCCTTTCTTTCTCTCGACCGTAGTTCCTGGTGCAGTGCCCTTTTCGGCGTCCGGGCAGATTGGAGTCTTCGTCCACTGTTGACGGTACTTCCGCGTCCGATCATCCGTTCGCCTGCCCTGGAAATCCAAAAATCAGATTACCCACCATTCAAATCTTTCTGCATCAGAATCATCAGGTGGAGGACCATCCACGCGCTAGTTGGGATCTGGCCGGCTCTGATTCCTGGATTCCGCCATGAATTCACCATTGAAACATTGAATTACTGTATGGATTTTTTTTTTTTTTTTCAATTTTGATTTGGATTGGATTTGGGATTTATCCCATTTTATTTTATTTTTCCCCATCTCGATTTTCTTTCCCCCCCCCCCTAAATCTTTTTCGATTCCGTTAGACTTTGGGGCGTTGAGTCTCAATTTTTTTCTGCTCCAAGCTCGTCTCGTTCTTCGGGCCTCGTTCTCATCCGGTCCTTTCTCTCCTCCCCCCCCTCCAACCCCACCTGCAGTGATCTGACCATCCCATCGTCCCTTGTCGTGGGTGTTTGGGAGAAACAACTCCCCCCCCCTCTTTCCCATGTGGAAACCTCGACTATCGCCCAGATCGGAGACTAAGACTGGGAGTGATCCATCCTCCCCTCAACCCTCTGAACTTGGCCTCCTCGGACGACCCAAAAAGAAGCAATTCGGGCCATCGCTGTCGTCGGGTATGTCCAATGTCTAGTTCCACTTCACACCAGTATCTTCTATTTTCCAGATGCACTCTCTTCCTGCTCCTCCTTTCCCCTCCAATCTGAGCCATTCATTCTTGCTGCACGTCCTGCCGGGGCCATTCCTTCTTCCTCACTTCGCCAGGTCTCGTCGCACGAGAGTCGCCTGTGGAAAAGCCTGAGACCTCCAAGCGCCGGGTTCTAGACGTGCGCTGTCGGAGCCTCGTACTAGGTCTTGTCATTGTCTCTCGCCCTCTCCCTCTCTCTTCCTCTTCCTCTTCCTCTCTCTCGCACACCCGTACACATCCTTACGCACTCTTTCTCTCTACCTTTTTTTTTTTGCCGTGAGCCAATCCCTCTTTTTCTATCTCTTGGGCCTGCTCTCTTCTCGTGCCTTGTCTCTGCCCCCATTCCCCGGGCGCCTCTTCCTCCTGCCACCCATCACTTGTGCATTCATCTATAGGCCGCTCGCCTCGCTATTGCTGGGCAATTGCATTCCTGCCACTCGGCGCATACAGCTGCCCAGTGCTCAAACCCGAGACAAAGACAGAGACGAAGAATTGATCTTCCCTGTGCTCTCGTCTCTGCATTGCACTTCCTCCCCTTTCCCCCCCTCTTCCCCCACGGGCATTAGCTCAAAAGAAAAGACCTCGATCGCTTCCACCAGCGCGTTGCATGATTACACCCAGACCTCCATTCAGGAGCCTGGATTTTCGGCCCGTCCGCGCGCATTGCTGACGGCCCCCTCCCTTCGATGACGTGCAGAATTCCAATCGCGACCAGATACATCGTCTCGCTCTACGTTTCGTTCTTTGCGCTCCTTTCGCTCCAAATCAGATCGTCCTGGGAGCAGTGCATCTAGTCATACCGACGCTTCCCGTCCCTCGTCGCGCTTACGAGGTCCCTCTGCCCTAGCCGGGCCAGCGTACACGCCTCCATCCGATTCCACCGGACAGTTGGCTCATTCTAATCGCGCTCGTCTCTCCTTCAACTCTCGATCGGGAAACTCGACAGCCGGGGTGATGGAGGTTGATCGCAGGCAGACTCGGAGGGAGCGAACTTTTGTGGGCAGTGAATGTGCCGTCTGTGAGGAGCCGCTCGAGCACACATTGCGGGGAGAGCGGGTCCTGCAATTCTCCTGCAGTCATGTCTCCCACGAGGCATGTTTTTACGAGTTTATCAGGGAATATGAGTCGCAATACTGCCCAACGTGCAATGCGCCACTTGGCCTAGATACGAGTCGCGGTGGGAATGTCTTGGATATCGGTTCGTACAGCCCTTTGCGCCTGTGCCCGCCTCCGCGCCCGGCTCACCCCCCGCATTCTTGACGTGAAATCAGTGCTGCTCGCATGAGTTCAAAGCCACAGATTGTTCACTCGGAGTAAGAATCCACTCAGCTGACCGGGAACCTTCTTTGCCGCATAGAAAAAATCAGCAACATTGTGCGCTCGGTGACCATGAGCGACACCGCAACCCTGCGGAGTGGTCTCGAAACCCCTACACCATGGGAACAGTCGTCCGGCCGACGCGCCCCAAGTGACGGCGCCAGCCGTATCACCAACGCACAGTCCGCGCCCTCGGTCCCTTCCACCTATGTTCGACGCGACAGCCGCGATGCGGCCATGCAACGAGAGCGGGTTGAGCGCCTCACTACAGGTGCATCGACCTCCATTGCCGAGTCACGGCAACGACAGCATTCTCGAAACGGAAGCGCAGCCGGCTCGTCTGGCGACTACCACGAAGGCCAACACCCGAGTAGCGGACGACGCCACGACTACGACGTGCAGGCCATGGAATCCGAAGTGAGCGCTCGTCCAAGCGTGGCCAAAAACCCCATTCCCGCGCCCATCGTCACGGTCCGCAGCGAGTTCCCCACAATGAATCGGTCACGCCAACAGCAGACCTTGACCTGTCTCATCACCGTCGAAGTGCCGGAAGGGAATTGGCGCCCAGCCGTGGACGACTTGAGAGCGCCGCCTACTGCAGATCCTTCGTTGGTGGAGGAGCCCCAGTCGGCGCGGCTTGGCGGCTTCTACCAGGACGCTCGGTTCGACACCCGGTCGATTCAGTATGAGCCTACTGAGAATCTTGACGAAGTGGCGGAGAATTTGAGGAAACGAGTCGACAACTGGCACGGTCTTGAGTTTTCAAGGTTGGTAGCCCCTCCCCTTGGGCAATTACAAAGTCCAAAGTTTCCATCGGGAAGCGGACAAGAGAATCGTGCCGTGGGATCGGCGCAAGTGCTAACGCATTCTACAGATTCGGTAAACTCCGACTCCACGGGCAGATGCGCGTGGGCAAGGACCGCGAGTCATGGCAAGAGCTGGAGTGTTACCTGTTTGCGGAGATGCTCATCTGTGTGAAAGAGAAGAAGACCCCTGAATCGCAACAGTACGAGGATAAACGCAAACCCACGCGCTGTACGCTGAAGGGTTCGATCTTGATCAAGAAGCACCTGAAATCGATCGATGCAGGCACCGAAGAGCCGATTCTCTCCCTCAACCTCTCCGTCAGCGAGCTCCCGTGCTTTTACCTGCGCTTCCCCAACCGTCCTCAACTGGAAATCTGGCATCGGGCATTGACTGGCGTGCATCCCGGGGAGATTTCGCCCCGCTCACAACACGACTACGACTACGATCATTTGGGAGCCGAGGAGGATGACTACAGGGGTGGGCGGATTCAGCGACAAGGGTCGCTTACCTCGTCCTGCGGTGCAGGCAAGTCTAACAACACGACTCTGACCGACTACACCACCCCCGACGCCGAACGGCTGCCTCTCGATTCCATCCACATCCCTATTGATATCGTCGTGGTCATTCCTGTTTCATCCTCTATGCAGGGCTTGAAAATTACCCTTTTGCGCGATGCCCTTCGATTTTTGGTGCAAAGTCTCGGCGCCCGAGATCGCATGGGCTTGGTGACATTTGGATCCAGTGGCGGCGGTGTGCCTCTGGTGGGTATGACCACGAAGTTCTGGAACGGTTGGGGCAAGGTCCTCGAGTCGATCCGTCCTGTCGGCCAGAAGAGTCTGCGCGCCGATGTTGTCGAAGGTGCCAACGTGGCCATGGATCTGCTCATGCAACGCAAGTTCAACAACCCAGTCTCGACTATCATGTTAATCAGCGACTCATCCACCTCTGATCCTGAGAGTGTCGACTTCGTCGTCTCCCGCGCCGAAGCTGCCAAGGTCGGCATCCATTCCTTCGGTCTCGGACTCACCCACAAGCCAGACACCATGATCGAGCTGTCCACCCGCACCAAAGGCTCTTACCTGTACGTCAAGGACTGGATGATGCTTCGGGAATGTATGGCTGGCTGTCTCGGTGCCATGCAGTCGACCTCGCACCAGAACGTCAAGCTGAAACTTCGGTTACCCGAGGGGTCCCCGGCCAAATTCGTCAAAATCAGCGGTGCTCTCCATACGACCAAGCGGGCCACCGGGCGAGATGCAGAGGCTGCGTTGGGAGATCTCCGATTTGGGGACAAGCGTGATGTCTTGGTGCAACTTGTCATTCAACCGGACAATGCTACGCAAGAAAGCATGCCACAGGACCCCTGGGAGAGCTTGGTTTCAGGGTTAGAGGCCCTCGGTGGGGGCATGGATGGCGATGAGCAGCGCGTCATGAGCGTCGAAGAGGTTCCATTGATTCAGGCGGATCTGACCTATGGCGACCTCCTTCGTGATGGTCACCTCACCCACTCGCCCCGTCCCTCGCTTTTGGCCATCACCATGCTTCCACCCAACCCACGGGCTCGAAACCAGAGGTCATCCACACCTCCCATCCCTCCTCACCCTTCAATCGTTCAACGCCGCATGGAGCTGTTGACGTCCGACATGTTGACCAGAGCCTTGACCCTGGTCTCGCGTGGTCAGCAGGACCGTGGTCAGCATCTGCTGAACGAGACCCGCAGTATTCTCAAGGGACTTGGTAAGGGTGGACTGCCCCCACTTCCCCCCGCCGCTGCCTCCAGGCAGGGAGGCACCAGCGACGCAGGCAGTATTCGGGTTGAGACGCCTACGTCAAGCTCTCCGAAATCCTCTTCTTTCGTGGAGAGCCATGCCTCATCCGCGTCAGAAACTGCCACCATCACTGCCTCGCCAGCCGTTGATGGAAATACCATGAGCGCATTAAACGCCGACCTTGACGCAGCTCTTGAATGGATCAACCATCCGGCCGTTTTCAGCCGTGACTCTCGTAAGGCCGTCTTGCAAAGTATCGGGGTGATCTCCTCTCAGCGTGCCTTCACTTTCCGCACGCCGTCGGAAGCACACTGGGCTCAGCGCATTCCTGGTATTCGTCGTCTGACAGACAAGTCGAGAGACTGGCGCGAGATGGGCGACGATGCCCTGACTGAAGAATAGTGGGGGGCTGCCATGAACACTTTCCCGAATTCCCGACTTACTCGTCACGCATGCGCTTCTATTTCATTCGCTATCCCGAAAATATTCTTTCCTATTGTTCTGTTCATCATTGGGTCACCGGCGCCGGCTCTTATTCTGCAAACGCGCATTGTGATTATGCACATGCACCATCATCGCCTCCGGGCCCGATTTCTCTCCTTCGTGGGAATCCGATCTCCTTTATTAGCCTTGTTTGTGATCGCTGTACTTCCTCCTCGCGCCCACATGATACCACTTTGTTCCTACCGTGAAATGTACAGCATGATACCTGGGTTTCCTATGTTTTTTTTTTTTATTGGCTTCCTGTCCTTCTACACTTTCATTGTTTCTTTTGATCTTACCACTCTTGCTCTTGCCGGCTTAGGCATTGCATCCAGACATTTCCTTTCCGTCATCTCCTAACGGGTCTCGAGCCTTTTTTTCCCTAGACCGGGAGTGATCCTTCCCCCCCCTTCCCCCTTTGAATCTCTCAGACACGATTCTCTTGCATCTCTCGACATGAGGCTCCTTTCTTGTGGACGAGGGTCTTGATTTTGGTCCCATTTCCATTGTTTTTTTGCCTATTCTGTCTTTGCACTCGTTGAGAAACATGACGATTGGACTTGATTTTATTGAGCCAAGTACTTACAGCATCTAATGTTCGTTATTTGTTACGGCTATTACACTTGAACATAATTCTATTGATATCTCTACGTGAACAATGACGACGGAAACCTCGCATGCTATCCTTCTAAGCATCCCTCATACTCTCGAAAGTAGTTCAAGGTCCCGACTTTGTGTAGAAGAGCCCTTCAGGTTGGCACATGGTAGAAAGTGTATGTATTTGCGTTTGAGACGGCGGGAATGAACCTTCAGCCCGGTGGTCAGCCCTATCGCCGACGGTGGCTCTCTTATCACCGAGGAGCTCGGCCGGAGACCGATGAGCTTCGCTCCGTTTCTTCCTCTGATCCAGTCACCAACTGGACATTTCCGATCGCACAACCACTTTTTGAATCTTTTCGTTGTATATTTGAATCGCAGGGTTGTATAAAGGAATGTTCCGACAAACATCCTCAGCATTGCGCACTGCGCGAATACCTCTTCTCGGCCTTCCCTCTGGATCAGCGCATCTCCGCATCAATCCGCGCGCATCCCACCTCAATCTACAACTCGCATCAAGATGGGCCTCAACGCGCACACCGCGACAGCTATTAAACTCCAAACCACCTTTTCAACTCTCTAAAGCACTGCATCACCGACGGCCTTTCGCAACGACTCCCTCTCGCCTAGCGCGCAACACCTACAACCGCTTCAATTCGTCCCACTCCGCTCGACCCTCCATCTTCCACACGCTGGTTTCACGCTCCAAACCACACCATTTTGTCCTCATTGGTCTTGGTATCTCGGGTATCTATCTATATAATACAGAAGTCGTTGAAATGACCGGTCGCCGGCGGTTCAATTGCGTCTCGCACGAAGCAGAGCTGAAGATGGGACTGCAGAGTTACCGGGAGGTTCTGGCGCAGTCGCAGGGCCGAATATTGCCTGATAATCATCCGGTAGCGCAGATGGTGAACCTGGTGTTGCAGAGATTGATCCCACAGGCGCCAATTGAAGGTGCCGACTGGAGGGTTCATGTGATTCTGGATGATGAGAATGCGAATGCCTTTGTGCTTCCTGGGTAAGATGACACACACTTTTTTTCTTCTTTGAAAGTCTCGGATACTGTTGAGAGAAAGGACAGCTCTGCAATGTGGAGCGTGAGGTTCCTCCAGTCCAAGATGAACGTGTATGGTGGCTTTGGTGCTAACTGCGTGGTATTCCAACTCTATAGTGGCAAAGTCTTCGTATACACGGGCATTTTACCGATTTGCCAGGATGAAGATGGTCTTGCTGCGGTATTAGGTCATGAGATTGCCCATGTTGTGGCCCGACATCCGGCGGAGCGAATGAGTAATAGCTTTTTGACGCTCGGGACGGTGTTTTTGATCTCTCTCCTCTTTGATGTTTCGGGTCAACTGTCGAGTATGTTGGTCAATTTGATGTGGAGCTTGCCAAATTCACGAACACAGGAGGTAAGTGTGGCTGATAGCAGATTTCTTGAAAGGTGGGATGCAGACTAATGAGTGGACTCTGTTAGGCCGAGGCAGATAATATTGGATTGAGTATGATTGATCAATGTCTGAGAAAAAACAATGTGTTGCATACTGACGAAGATGTGTGAATCAGTGATGATGGCCAAGGCATGCTTCAATCCCGAAGGAGCTGTGAAATTGTAAGTCAGAATTGCAAGTCTTCACCAAGAATGGCAAAGACTGACGCGCCAATCTCTAGATGGCATCGAATGCAGCAGCAAGAGAAGTCTGCACCGCCGCAGTTCATGTCCACTCATCCTTCTGTAAGTCTGTCGTTGTTGGTCTTCCCGAGTCATTTTTTTCCTGACGTTTTTGCGACAGAGCTACAATCGTGAAGAGGCCATTCGGGGCTGGTAAGTACTTTGAACTCAAGATTGATGTTTTTTTTGTAGATTCACTGAAGTGCTGATGATCGATAGGCTCGAGAAAGCCGAGACGATTTACGCCGATAATGGATGCAGTACGTTTGGAAGTTATAGTATGTCCGCCGCTGTTTCTCGGGACCTGTTGATCCAGCAAGGAGACGTTATCGTGTACTGACTGAGTGCAGTGCCAAGCTTTAGAAAAGCCTATCAGACGCAGAGCTCGTATGGTTGGTGATGAGGGAGAGGCCTTCTGACTATTTGAATTGTACAATATGAGTCGTGATTGCATGGTCCATCTCCCTTTCTGTTATTAGTGCCCGCTGGGTCTCCCGAATCTATGAGGGTTAAAGGAGTCTGTTCTCGAGGCTGTTCATTTGGCACCCCAACCTATCATTGTCAGCATATACACATATATCGCTTATTCGCAGAGGTCTAGAGGGCATCATGAAAAAGTCTCAGATCCTCGTATTAAAATGGGAGAAATCATGTGTGATATACTATTGATCCTGTTCAATTCGTACGCATAACTGGTTGAGGCGGTCAACCAGTCTGGCCGACAACTGGCGAGCTCCCCTCGTGCAAACAGCGCAAACCCACCGCACCCCCGTCGAGCTCCAAAAATTCCCCGGCACCACTTTGAGAAAGCCCATCGACTCCCTCATCACCCTCACATTTAGTCGTTTCCACATCGGACGCGGCCTTTGAAACAATGTCGCTATCACTTCCTGGGCCCTCCCAGCAGGGTCTCTTCAAGGCCGGGTACCAAAGGTATGTTCAAAAGTGCCGAAAAACAACTCTATCATGCCGGAACTTGCATGCCACCGCACCGGAGACAATGTCCACCTCCTTATCTGCCCGCCGCAATTGAGAACGTCAATAATTTACCACGAAGGCTTGCTGACAATTAGCCTCTTTTCTTTAATCATTGGACAGCCACGATGCTGCAGATGGCGCTGTCATTCGCAATATTGAGGCTTGCCAGGCCATTTCTGGCACTGTCCAGACCTCCCTGGGCCCGTACGGCCGCAACAAGATTGTCATCAACCACCTGCAGAAAATGATTCTGACTTCCGACGCTGCGACGATCCTCCGCGAACTCGATGTCGTGCACCCTGCCGCTAAGTTGCTGGTCATGGCGAGTCAGCAGCAAGATTCCGAAATGGGTGACGGCACCAACTTGGTCATTGTTCTGGCGGGTGAGCTGTTGAAGAAGGCGGAGGAGCTGATCCGCATGGGTCTGAAGACGAGTGATATTGTGTCGGGCTACGAGAAGGCGCAGAACTTTGCCTTGAAGGTTCTCGAAGGTATAGTCAATTTGCTATGATCAATGTTGCGCTGTGTTGATTCAAATGGGCTTGTCAACAATATTCTGGTGCACGCGAGCATTGAAATGTGTGTGTGCTGACTTTTATACTTTGTGAAACAGATCTCGAGGTTGATCGCCTGAAGGACATGCGCTCCGTGCCAGAGCTTAGCAAGGCTCTCCGAACAGTCGTTGCTAGCAAGCAGTCCGGCACTGAGGATGCCCTCGCCGCTCTGGTCGCAGAGGCTGTGCTCGCCGTTCTGCCCAAGAACCCTGCAAACTTCAACGTGGATAATGTGCGTGTCGTCAAGATTATGGGTGGTAGCTTGGAACAGTCCAAGGTTGTCAAGGGTATGGTCTTTGGCCGTGAGCCCGACGGCATCATCAAGAAGGCCCAGAAGGCCAAGGTCGGCGTTTTCAGCTGCCCCATTGATATCTCTCAGACCGAGACCAAGGGAACAGTCCTTTTGAAGAATGCCGAAGAGATGGTCAACTTCACCAAGGGCGAGGAGGACCGTCTCGAGGCCGCCATCAAGGAGTTGTACGACTCCGGCCTGCGTGTGGTCGTTGCTGGTTCCAGTGTCGGTGACCTTGCCATGCACTACCTCAACCGCTTCAACATCCTTGTGATCAAGATTCTCTCCAAGTTTGAGCTCCGTCGTCTATGCCGAGTTGTCGGTGCTACCCCCCTTGCCCGTCTGGGTGCCCCTATGCCCGACGAGATGGGCCAGATCGATGTGGTCGAAACGACCGAGATCGGTGGTGACCGTGTCACTGTTTTCAGACAAGAAGACGCCAACGCCGTGACCCGCACATCAACAATTGTTCTGCGGGGCGCTACCCAGAACCACTTGGATGACATTGAGCGTGCGATCGACGACGGTGTCAACGCCGTCAAGGCCATCACCAAGGACCCCCGCCTGGTGCCCGGTGCCGGTGCCACCGAGATCCAGCTCGTGGAGCGTATCTCCAACTTCGCCGACAAGACCCCCGGTCTTCCCCAGCACGCCATCCGCAAATACGCCGAGGCCTTTGAGGTGATTCCTCGCACACTGGCCGAGTCTGCCGGTCTCGATGCCACCGAGGTTCTCTCCCGCCTGTACACTGCGCACCACCGTGCCAACCCCGACGCCGAGGAGGGTAGCTCCGAAGAAGAAGAGCCTTACTGGACCACTGGTGTGGATCTGGAGGTTGGTGACTCTGACGGCACTCTGGATGCCGTGGATGAGAACATTTTGGACCTGATGGCCGCCAAGAGCTGTGCCATTCGATTGGCCAGCGAGGCGGCTCGTACTGTTTTAAGCGTTGACCAGATCATCGTTGCCCGGCAAGCGGGCGGGCCAAAGCCCCCTGGTCCCAACCCTAACTGGGATGAGGATTGATTAAGATGAAAGAGCTTGGAGGCGTTGCAATGGCTTCCAGACCGGCGGTGTTGATAGATCCACATGATATCATGAGAAAAAAAAAGTGGGCGCCTGTAAGGTGTGTATAGCTGACTACAATAATACATCATTGAAATCCGGTCAATGGATTCCACCATTGAAGTGCTCTTTTCACAGACGATGAGTATAAATGAGCATGAAGACTGCAATGTTGTATCTGTATTGTAGATCTCTGGTACGAATAGGGCAGAATACGCCAACTGGGGGCGGATGTGACAATGTTCGGATTCATTCGCAGGTGAAATCTTAAAATCTCAAAAGGTCACATCCCATGATTGTTGCAAAGAGTTTTACTAGAAAGACACCGTAGTCACTGAATTTACAAATTATTCCAACATTAGTCCACGTCTCATAGAATTGCTCGAGGTTGCACCCATTTGATGGACGAGAAGTCAGCGCGGCGTGGATGGATGATGGAGAGCATGTGATTACATAAGTCAGATCACGTGATACCCAGATTTTCCCCGAAACTCTTGCTACTCTTTTCGTTTGTTACTATCGCGGTTGAAGCAGTGCTGTTGTTCGCCCTCAACTCCCTCCTCGTTGCATTGCCATTCTCCTAGCCTTTACCCTGCCCACACCATTCTCCCATCATAATGTCTTTCCCTATCCAGGCCGCGGCTCGCAGCTGCCGACAGCTCTCCGGCTCCGTCCGCCCATCCTCCCTGCGCATTGCGACCACATACACAGCCCGCACGCCTAGCTACCGACGATGGGAATCCACAGAGGCCGCTGCTGCCCCCGTCAACCCCAAGATTGCACAGATTGTTGACCAGATCTCGACATTGACTCTGTTGGAGACCGCCGATCTTGTGTCTAGCTTGAAGGTGAGCGAAATCAGCCTGGATCCGTTATGATTTGGGGCAGTGCGATTTCGCGACGGGCTCAATTGAATTCCGTTGCGAAAGCAATCTTCTCTGCTGCATTCGCTTCGAGTCTAGCATCTAATGCTCTTCTTGCTTCTAGACCCGCTTGAACATCCCCGATCTCCCCGTTGGTGGCTTCGCCATGGCTGCTGGCCCCGGTGGTGCTGCTGCCGCTCCTGCTGTTGAGGAGGAGGAGGCTGCTCCCGCTGCCGCCGAGAAGACCCTGTTCAACATCAAGCTCGAGTCCTTTGAGGCTGCCTCCAAGGCCAAGATCATCAAGGAGGTCAAGAACATGCTTGGTCTGTCTCTGGTTGACAGCAAGAAGTTCGTCGAGTCTGTGCCTAAGGTCATGAAGGAGTCTGTGCCCAAGGAGGAGGCTGAGAAAATCATGGAGACCCTCAAGGGCCTCGGCGCCAAGGTCGTTATGGAGTAAACAACGAAAATGCACTCTGAACGGAATATAAACAACCGAAAAAAAACACCCCCCTTTCGAAATCCCTGGGAAGGCGAAACAAGGACGATGCTCTGATTCATCAATCCGATCCTCCTCCTCTTCATCCTCTTTCTTCTCCTCATTCTTCTCCGTCTCCTCCTGCGCTCTGCCCTCTCCTTTCTTCTTGTTCGTTTTATTTTCCACGGCTTGCGCATGTTGCAATGGAGGGGTTTTTTGGATTGTGATCGAGCTTCGAGGGCTGTTATACTACTTTCTTGAGCGTTGTTAGGGCTTGGTCGTGTGAAGGGCAAATTTTAAATGTACATTATACGCATCGTGATATAGACCCGTCTGATATCAAGGGTTTGATTTTATTTGACTCACGCACCAAGGCATGTAATATTATAAATTTTAGCAATCGATACGAATGTCGATTGACCTTTGCATCATAAGGTTCTGAGGTAAATAGCTCCTCCGGGCTCTGATCAATTTGGTGGTCTGGAATTGAAGATTTTCGGAGGTGCCAAAGCGGAGCTGCAGCTTGACTTGGCCTCCGCTTTTCTCCAATTTCTCCATCCTCCGACGCCGAAGTCTCTTTCACCTGCTTACCCAAACGCCGCTGAATTGCTGCTGAGACAGTCGCACAGTTGATGCGATGGCAAGACCATCCCCTGCTTTACGTCAATGGCTCAATCTCCGCCGAAGTCTCTCGGGCGCATCTCCCCGTGCGCAAAATCTCCCCGCGAACGGTCTCCTCCCACGCGCAAACCTCCTCTTCCCGATCTCGAACAATGACCCCTGTCCTTCGAGACAAGCCTTTCATAGTAGCGCTTGTCGATTAGCGAAAACAAAACGCAGTTCTGCGAAGCCGGCCCCCTCTCTGCAAAGGAAGAAGAGAGCTCAAGAAGCTGGACGTTCGGCTACGCGACCAGTCATCGATGGCATTGGGGTCGTGAGCAACAGTGGCCTCTTTACAAAGTCAATCGAGATTGACAAGGCGCGGATTATTCATGATTTTCTTGAAATATCGCCACTTCTCTATAGAGATGCGGTGGCAGCGGAATTGCTTCCGGGAGTGAGTATTCGGACCTTTGAGGACGTGATTATCAAGATCCTCAAGGGAATGGAAGGGCCTCCAAATGCCCAGTTGATTCGGTCTATATCAAAAGGTGAGATTTTCAGCCTGTCATGGCTCTCGTGAGACCGTGCAGAAAAGAGAAGAGATATTAATCCCGCTTGCTCTACAGACGTCGACGCAGTCTACCGCATTGGAATTGTTGGCTCCGCGTGGCATCACTCCTCGATCGAGTGGTTCAGTTCTTCATGCGCATTGGCAGGCGCAAGAGCAGCCATCGTTCTGCTCCAGGCAAGATTGGTCAATTGGACGCACAGTCCTCCGCAAACACAGTGGACGGAGCTCGTGAAGCAATTCTCCGATGAAGGGTTCCCACCCGCGATGATCCTCCAGGCCAAAATCCTCGGCATGTGCGGACAGTACGCGGAGGCCTTTGAACTCATGGAAAAGAGAGTCTTGCCGTTCCTGGAGCCCACACGTCGCCGGCCCCCGTTGTTTTTGGATATCACCATGGACGACGTATTTGAATCCCCATGGAGAGTCTACGCCTTACTTCACGCCTCTTACGATGACGCCTTTGATTCACCCGAAAGTCGACAGAAAGCCGACGAGGCTACTCGCATCGCAGCTCTGGAATACAACGACCGCAACGCATTGATTGAATACGCCTCGATCATGATGGGCGAGAAGAAGTACGATAAATACGAAGAATCCATGAGCAAGGCCGCCACGCTCGGGAGTAAAAAGGCTATTCTGTATATCGCCAATTTCTACTACCAGGTCTATCTCGGAAGATTTCCGACCGCCGCGAATGTACACGCCTCTGCTAAATCACAAAGTCAAGATCCGCCGCCCGCCGAGGTGACAACAAACGCATCAACATCCTCGGATCAGCCAGGTCCAAGTTCGAAAGCAAATTCACTGACATCTGTTTTTGGCTGGATCTCTTCTTTTTTCAACCAATCCATTCCCCGCCCAGCTTACCGCAACTTGGCGCTAGACTGGTACTACTTGGGCCACGCTTATAAAATTCCGCAGGCCTCGTTCATGTTGGCACTCATGGCGCACGAAGAGGGTGAACCACTCGAGGACAGTGATTTCCTGATGGATGACTGCAAATATCTGGATGATCACCCTGAGTTTGGGCCCAGAATTGCCGAGCTCAAGGAGAATTGGTATAATACGCAATATGTACCACGACTGTCGAGCAAGATGTTGACTGTACGATAAATCGATTGTGATGAGAATCTTCAATCTGATAAGAACAAAATAATTTCCATTCGAGACAAAGACTTGCCATGTACCAAGCTTATTGAGCAGGTTCCGACTGTTCATTGAAAACAGCTTGCAGATAGTGTAAACTAGTAAGACTGAGGTAGGAGTATTTACCTACCTACCTACCTACCTAGAGCAGGTACTTTCTCCCACCCATCATCATCATACGCCTGGGTCGACTCCCGTCCATCCATATCCATGTTCAGCATGGCTACCTGCAACGCAGAATATCACTTCAAGTGAAGTTGGTCAGCTTATCTGATTACCTTAGGTAGGTATCTGACAATCGCACCCAACGGACCTGGAACGCCCGTGAGATAGGAAATCCCAAACCTCAATGTTGACGACTGGCGAAGAAACCTATACATCCAGGGCCAGCGGTGAGAAATCCAATGATCTGGAGAAGATTCGACACATGTACTAACCGGGTAGGTAAGCCTCTATGTATGTTGATCTACTATGCACGTAGACGGGTGGGTGGGAGGTCCCGGGAAGGTAGCCGTGATATACGTATATATAGTCCACGCATGATTAAAGTGTATGGAAAAAAGCACGCGGAGTGATCAAACCTCGAATACCAAATAGGGTAAGATTGAGAAGTGTGATCAATCTGCTGTAGGTATTTACGGCTGGCTGTGTGCCTAGGGTCCTCTAGATTTGCTTGATTACACCCAGATACAACAATAAGGGTACATTTAGAAGAAGGGGTCGGGGATGGGCGACAAGCTGGAGAGGGGAGAGGAGTTATGTACCAGCATGGGTAAAAAAAAAGGGAAACAAAGATGAAAAATGTTGATCCACAGAATGTTCGTCTTTCTTCATTCGAATCGCCCAAGGGGCTTCAAGCCCACATTAGCGAGGTATACTACGGATCTCTCAAGATCGAGAAGGATCCACCCTCGAACAATGTAGGAGTCTATCGGAGTACTCTTGTGGAGGATAAATAAGCAAAAAAAAGAAAGAAAAAGAAAGAAAGAAAGAAAAAAAGGAAAGACAACAGCAACCATCGACTGAAATAGGAAAACAGAAAAAAAAGATCTGGTATCACCAAAGCAAAAAAACTTCAAAAAATAATCAGAAATCATCACAGACAAATCATTCCCCATAGTCCACTGCAACCCCATACAACCTCATTCACATTCGTTTTCTCCCCTTACCTTTGCCCTTTCCGCGTGTTTTCAATTCCACAAAACCAAGTTCCTTCAATCCCTCAACTAGGAGTGACGAATCGCGCATGCCGGGAAAATCCTTTGCGGCATATACTCGAAAGGGATCCGACCATACCTCTGCCAGGATAGGCATGGATTGACCGGTATCTTCGACAGAACCCCAGTTCATCAGGCGAAATTGCAACCGATAGAGCCCGGCGGAACGGATCGACAGATCTGCAAAGATGAAAAAGGTCGCTGGTTGGTTGAGTTTGGATGCATTGCGTAGATGTTGGGGCCGTCCGTGCGGATTGAGGGCGCCATGCTTGAAATTGAGGTCCGACAGTGAACTTGGATGAATGGGGGCGGAGATGGGATCGGGATCTGCGTCCACGTAGAATGGAGACATGAATGCCTTTCCGGACAGCAGAGGTGTGGACGGAGATTCGTCCGAGTTGAGGAGTTCGTCTCGAT
Source organism: Penicillium sp. PF2412A (assembly GCA_023626555.1). NCBI lineage: Eukaryota > Fungi > Ascomycota > Eurotiomycetes > Eurotiales > Aspergillaceae > Penicillium > Penicillium sp. PF2412A. Next base: position 310,698 of record JAMAHA010000022.1, on the reverse strand, counting down.
CGTGTTCTGAAGATTGGACTCCGCCATTTTCTGCGGAGGTGAACGAGCTCGAGGAGTCTGAGACAGGGAACAGTAGACAGCCGACTGTGAATCGAGGATCCTGCAAGATCTCGAGGTCTTCCTGCGCCGCCGAATCAAAGTCCGAGAGAAGAATCTGGATTATCGGGGGTGGGTCGATTGGCCGCCTGTCTCGATCACCTGCACCGCAAGCTCGCGCAGCTAATGGTTGCTGCCGAACATGGAGACGAAAGCGAGTCTGCGAAGATGGACGTCGCGGCTTGGGACCTGGTGACGATAATTCGGGCTCGTGATGGAGGAGCTTGTCAAAGCCTCGAGGGATACTGTAACCGGGCTTCTTCAAAGGCTGGGCTGGTTCTGCGTGACCATGTTGAGTCCCGTCGGTGCCCTCTAGGGTCATCGTGACATTCGTACCGACTTGAGGCTTCCCCGCACCGGAAGGACTGGGCATTGCAACTGGAGTGCCTACATGGTTACTACGACATTTGGTGTTGTTAGTCAAGGGGCGTTTTCCGACTCATAGTGCATTCGCGATATGGGACAGGGCATCGCCCCCTCCCTATTCCGCGGAAAGCCAAGATGCCGGCGTTGAGGGTGGAACCTGAATTGCAAAGGGCCGAAGGAATGAGAATGACAGTGGTCTTTTACTTTCAAGCTTGACCATCAAAGACAGAGGAAAAAAGAAAGGAAGGAAGGAAACATTACTGGTTTTCAAGATCGTCTGATGGCAAAGAATGGCAAGCACTTCCGCCCGCATGTTTCACAATGAGACTAGTTTCGCCGCTCAGCGTATCCCCCGCCGTCCCGTCCCGAGAATGGTGCTGTTGATAGTGAGGGTGTTGAAGTGTCCGCAACGGTATTGACTCTGAGAAAGACTGTCTCTGTCTGGTTGTCGATATCCAGTGGTTTGATGAGAGCCCGTACCGTTGGTCTTGGGCCCTCTCATGTATGGGCACAGACGCTAGCATCGGATGGTCATTGACTGGTGTCGTCGATGCTGTCATTTCATAACCCGCATTTTTGAGTTTGTGCTGAGAACGTGGCTGGCGGGTTGCCCAAGCGGCTTGTCGGCTTTGTGGTCGAGCACTGGAAGCCAAATTCGCTTCAGGCCTGTCTGGCAAAGGCTGATTCGCACCGTGCGCTGTCAAATTGGACATCTAGCGTCGAACTGATTCTCATGCGCTCAACGGGCAAAAGCTGGTCCAGGCTTATGATGATATGGCACCATAGATGTGTTCTGCAGAATAGCTTTTCTCGGGTGTGCTCTTGATCGGCCTTGATTCTCCCTCAGGTGAGCAGGAAGCCGTCCGGTCGTACGATAGAATGGTTGGCAAGGAAAGAGGAATGGGGCTCGATGACCAGAACCCAGATTGTGGGGTACTTTGTCACCTCGTTTATAACATATAAGTTTTGACCGTGAGTGAGCCCAAAAGTAAACGTCCAAGCCATTCGTTGGGGATGTCAAGGATGCATGTTCCGGGTCATTTAGCAAATAAGCATAAACCGCATCTGATAAAGTATTCAGTCAGATGGCGCAACTAAATCGTAAAGCCATCCACGGTGAAATCTGATCGTCCGATCGTGGCAAATAAGGCTCGCGGGACGATGGAGATCGTGAAGGAGCGTGCAAGTGATAATCTCCGTGGGAATCACAATCAATTTGTGGTTTGCCTACGGATCAACCCGCTTCTGTCCCAGCATACTGGTATAGGCGAGGTCGGCATCAAGTTCAAGTCCCGCCTGTGGGCAGAGAAGGGCTGTGTCACCAATGTCCGATCTCGTGGACCGACCAATCACCATCCGTAGCAATGACAAGGGGTCCAGAGAAAAGACACGATAACCATGAGGAAGTCTGATGGATGTAAGGGATACTCTCTGGGAGCGTTGAGATCTGACTACGATCCCTGAGACAGCCGTCGAGCAGCGGGTAGGTCTTGGTAGAGCAGTCACGACACACATCGGTCATTCAAGCCAGCACAATCTTGCTTTGACTTTGTATCAAGAGCGGCCAAGGACACTGATCGAGGCTCTACCACCTGTCGCACGAGTTTGGGTGAGTCAGCATAGAGAGAGCTGGCAGTATCCATCGGGGGGCAAGGAGACTTCGCCTGGAGAGGTGTAAGCTTAGCCCACCACCGAAGACATGCGAACAAGTAAGAGGCAAGAGGAGCCCAGGAACGGGCCGAGCGGGCTTCACAACGACTCAAGACGGCAGATTTGACGGTGTGTGGGCCCACTGTCGAGTCTTGTAGCCACAAAGTCTCATTAGACGAGTGTGAATGGTTGACAGCTTGACGCTCGTTACAACAAGACCGAGGGCCGCCCACAGAGCCAAGGTCTGGTGAATGTGAACGTGAAAATGGATGAGTAATAACAGCACGGCGGACGACACCTTCCTTGCACCGGTGCCAACCTACTCCCTGGTAAGCTCGACCGGACCAGTGCGGACGATCGTGGAGGCATCGTATAGGCAAAGAAGGCTGCTATCCTGGACGGTACCACCCCGTGGACTGCGACAGAAAGTGCCGACCGAACGAGGCCGCGTTAAGCGATCGGCGTATTGAAAGTGAAGTCTGTCGACTCCTCTGCTCAAAGAGCTAGAGCGCTCCTAGTGCCACTGCACCGTGAATTTGCGGGCTCCACCGTGCCAGTCTCTTGGGACTCGGAATCCTGGTTTGGAGGAGGCACAGACAGTCCTGGGCTCCAATCGCAATGATGCGGACAGCCTCGATGGATTTTTGTTGACGAATAGCGTACTCGAACGTCGATAGTCCAATATTTCAAAGATCAGTAGATGTGCTTCTTCACCTTGGAGGACAGGAAGGGATAGGACGATAGGAGGTACGAAGATCGTATGATGGAGGGGTAAAAAGAAGGGAAGAATTGTCGAGGGACGGAGGAAGAGGTCCAGAGCGAGAAAAAAAATCATCGGAAAAGGTGACACGGAAATCAACAGTACCTCTATTGCAACTATAGCCATTGAACCATGTCCACTCAATTTTGCCACACATTCTAGGATTTATCACGGAGCAATCTCAGTGATGACTCCGAACGAAATGGACGATGATCACCGATGTACCGTAGATCCTTATTCGCATATCCTCTTGTGTTCGAAGTGTGACCGCGGACACAGGCACAGACCGACAGGATTTCAACGGGAATTAGCGATGGCTCCCGACACTACCTATCAATTACTTCTATAGTAATTCTCTACGGAGGAATCTCGAGCTCTCTCCCAGTCTTTCTGTCTTTGGGCTTGAGGAACCATTTGTTAGTATATAATCATTCACGAGAGACATATGCACATGCATACGTCCACATCTCATCTCATCTCAGCCAAGGCTCGTCCTGGAGACAAGCCCCGCGCACGATGGGATCAATCAACGCGGTCACTACGTCAGCGGCGGCTTATCCAGTCAGAATATAAGAGGTCGGGAATTGCCAGGGTGGACGATGATGAAAAGGACGACCAATGTCGCTTGACTGGCGGCATTGAAAGTTTGGTCCAGGGGCATTTTACCAACGACGAAAGACGGCTGTTATTCCGCCCCACCACAAAAAGCTGTGACGATGAAGAGCCATGGCACAAGGCCACTTAGGGATCACGAATGACGATGCTGAGCAATGGAGGCATCAGGTCTGGCTCTGGCAAGTACAGCCCAGCTGACTGTTGGCGCAGGGATCACGATGCGGCCGTCAGATTGCACAGACCGCTGCCCGAGAAGATGCCGTTTATTGAAGACGTAAAGCCTGAAAAACCCTCAGGGGACTATCAGTGGCTTGTGCCAAGGTGTCATCAGATGTATCATTATCTCGGTACTCTGGTTTTTTTTTTTTTCTTTCTTTTTGCTTTTGTTGGGCGGTGGGGTTGGAATTCATTCGCGTCATGTCCTGAGTATCCAGGAAATGGCTGAAGGGTCGTGTTCAGGGAGGAGTAGACCGCCGGTGTGATGGTGGCTGTCTGAGTCTGTCCCCTGACGAAAGTTAGTAAAAAGACTCCCGAGAGCCGCATTGGTTTAGCGCTGGCAGACTTGAACTGCGCAATCATTATCCAATAGAAGTGGACTCAAATGAGGCTTCCTTCTCCGCAATCGTTTGCCCTTCCGCAGAACGGTTTTTTCGGACGCACCGAGAAAGCCATGGGGTTGATACTCTTCATGTGTGGATCTGACCAGGACAGCGTGGACAAATGCTCTTCATCGAGTCAAGGCGGTATAGACTTTAAGGTTCACAATCCGATCATAAGTGGGACAAGACGACCGCATCTATAATCGCCCATTTATGATCTATCACCTTGATCAATCAGGACATACCAAATTTCGTTCACATGAACGTCCACTCCAGGCCTCCGTCAGAGAGCGGTAACGCTTCCTTTTCTTCATGAACAAAAAAAGAAAAAAAAAGAGAAGGATAAGCGGATATGTCGCGCTCTGCGACTCTCCCTGAGAGGTTGGACATCAATTCATAGACACGTCCCAGAGCGTCCGCTTGTATAGCACGTCTTTTGGACCGCATCCTAGACCGCTTGGAGCGACAGAAGTATCTGCTCGTGGCTGGGCTAGGTGGCCTAATGGCTTTGGCAAGGAAGGGGCTATGTGTTGGTCCACTGGATTGACGATCGACCAGCCACGCCGTCGGTCCATCTCAGTAGTAAACAATCTGCTGATGACCGATACATGATCATGGCGAGCGGCGTGAAGATCGTCGCCACCAGCTCGCTCGAGCAGGAGATGGTGGTGGCAATTAGGTGCTTTCCGAAATCTGCATGCGTACCCGATCGGCAAGCTTAAATTCGATCAATGAAGAAATTTAAAAGCCTCGTAGACCGTTCGTCCAGTCCACGAATGAGGCCGTCGGGCAAGGGAAGGATGCCACTCGATAGATGTCTCACCTGACGGGGAATCTTCGGGGATGCGTGTGTGCGTTTGTGTGACGAAGGGATTGGACATGTTCAGGAGGGTGCTGGAAACCACTGAGTTCATGCATCTCTCCTTGTTTTGAGGCAATAGAAGGGAGGCCGACAGCGAGAGGCTGGTCAGTGGCTAGTCGCGGGCCAAGAGCAGGTTCACCAAACGCCATGTTTGACCAAAAGGCTGTGGGTATGCTTCAGTTTCTCTTACATTTGCGACAGTCAAAGCAGTGATCTATGGAAGTAGCGGTCCAACGCGGGCGGATGTTGTCTCTTTTGGGGTCGTGCGTTACAGTTTCATGCGTTGTCGCACCCTATGACACCAAATCGCACTTCATACTGTGGGGTGATTAATGACTACATCTTTTTCTGATATTCCAGATTGGGACTGGAATCCAGGTCCAAGTAATACGAACTAGCATAGTCGGAAATCCGTGACTGCCGTCCAGAAGAACGTTGCTTGCGAGTCGGTGCATGCGCCGGCTCGATATGCAGGATCGATCCCAAGGGTGCGCTCAATGGCGTCTGGCCCCGATCGATGACTCCAAACGCTCGCCCCACATACAAGGCGATCATGCCGCCAAGTTGTCGATCCCAAGCAACGATATATCCTGACTGTTGCCAAGGGCTTTGCTGGTCGACACGCATATACAAGCTCCCCAATTGTAGTAGATGAAGGCACTTGTTGTTATCTTGAGGCACACCTTTGACCACCGCGCGAGCACGAAGAAGACCAAATAGGGCGGGAATGGATGTCGGTGGTCGACCTGATAAGGTTGGAAATGGCCTTTCCGAGATCTCCAGAGGCGCCTGCTCAGGATTCCACTGGAACTCAGTGGATGCAAGGATGGGTTTCAACGTATTGTGCATTGTCGAACTGGAAGGCTGGATGACAACATGCTGGGGGCAGCCGTCTTGTTCATTCAGCACGTCGACGATCTTTTCAAGGTCATTCAAAGACTTGGAACAACCGAGGCTCTGGATAACAGACCAAATTCGAGCCCAATGTTCATACCCGGCACTTTCGCCATCGATAGTGAAAAGGGGTTGGTCTCGGAAGACTGTCCAAGGTGAGTCAGGCGCGACACTAACGTGGACTTTAACCTCGCTTTGCCCCTCGACGTGCTTCCATGTGATTCCGAGTCGCGATTCCACATCCTCAAGATACGTTTCCAGAAGCCCCTCGTATTCACAGCCTTGGATCAGGTCAGGGATCGCCTCACTGACGATAGGGTCGCCAAGAAGAACCTGGACATCTGCAAACGTGGAGAAAAAGGGCAGGTTGTCCTCACTCCTCTGAGCAATTTGCTCCAGAAAGAGTGCGGCTTCCTCAGAGTGCCTAGCTCTGACCAACGCGACGATTAAGTTATATGCGTGATGGCACGAAGATTCACTATCTTTCGTGTATTTAGACAAGTATTGCTTCCAAGAGCTGCACAACGCATCCCGGCTGTGGAGTTTGGCAAGTAAACAAAGGTACGCTGACCAACTGTTCCGGTCACCATCAGGTGACGCATGTAGAATCTCGTGGAAATTCATTCCCTTAGAAATGCTGTAATCTCCTTCTGAAGTGAGTGTTGAAAGGATGAACGCTGTGTCATAGTTAGGCCTGGCGAACAGTACTGACTCAATTGACTCGTGTAGGGCATGGATGACAGAAGCACTGCTGGAAAATTGTAATGGAGGCCCATTCAGACTCTGGCGAATACGAAGAAATTCTTGGAAAGCTGGCATGGCCAGATCAAGAGCTGCGTACTTGAGGCCCAGCGTGGTTCTTAGTTGAGGAAGTTGAAGACGGGCTAGACGGACATGGACGTCGCTGAAAAAGGAGACAAGCTCTGAGTATGAGCTATGCTCCTCGCAACGTTGCATGACTTTAGAAGCTTCAAGGTATTTTTGGAACAGTTTGGCACCATAATCGTCCACCAGTAATCTCTCGGAGATTTCTCGCAGGGTTGATAGATCATTGACTGAGTAAAGTCTCATCGCTTCCTCTTTGCGATTCGTGGGATGGACGCCTTTAAGAGAAGCCCACAATGCGGGGTGTGGACTCCCTGAGACCCATTGAGAATCAATCAAGCTCAGAATCTCCTTCTGACGAGCCGAATGAAGATGTGCTTCGCTGTTGTGTTGATTCGAACTCGTAAGAAGACATCGTAATAATTGCGTGGGCGACGGATCCGCCGACGAATGGCCTGGTTCGACGGAGGAAGAGGACAACAACCGTACTGCTTGTCGTCTGAAAGTGATTCCTGGGGCAGTTCGCCCAAAAGACAAAAGCATCTGTGATGACGGGCTACCCATCTTTGCCCGCAAGTCAACCACACTTTTGCGACAGATTGAACGCCACGATAGGAATGCGGAGAGGCCACGACCCACGGCCCGAGTGGAGATGGGAGATAAACAGCCGTCGATAAGGGGCGCTATCTGGGGTGGCAGATTTGGGCGGTGCCATCAGGCGGTGAACCTGATGTCATCTCATCGCCAGACTCTGCCCGTGTACTACCTTCTCACCCGGCCGATAGCCTTGCATTGATTTGCAGACGTCATTACATTTGAACACGACTCACGATGCCCTCAGCATCACCAGAACCAGCGTCCGCAAAGAACGAAGTCAATGCCGAGAAGCCTGAGAATGCAGACACATCCGCCAAGGAAATCCTTCCCGAAAAGACCGAAAATGACGCTGCGGCCAAAGCGAGGGAGAGAATGGAAAGGTTCAAAGCTCTCAAGGCCCGTGCTGTAAGTCAAGAGAGCCCTGGAAATTTCTCAAAACAAGAAAGGATCTTAGATTCGGCTCACCCAAGCGAGAATTGCGACACTAACGAATTTCACGCAGAAATCCGGCACAGAGCGCAACCTGAAAGAGACGGCCGCCGAGACACAGCGATTAGCTACCGATCCAGCTCTGCTAAATAACCTCTCCCGCAAACATGCATTTGCCTCACACAACCTTCTCAAGGCAGATACAGAAGCTGCCGGAGAAGATTTCGAACGGAAGCGAGCGTGGGATTGGACTGTCGAGGAATCGGAAAAGTGGGATCGGCGAATGGAAAAGAAACAGCGGCATCGCGATGATGTTGCGTTCCAGGACTACACGCAAGATGCTCGTAAGGTTTACAAGCGCCAGCTGCGTGAACTTCCGCCGGATCTTGAGGCATATGAGAAGGAGAAACTTGCCGCCATCGAGAAAGCAGCGGCCAATGGCGATTTAGAGATCGTTGAGACTGAGGACGGTGAAATGATCGCGATCGACAAAAATGGCAGCTTCTATTCAACTGCGGATAGTGTGGGCTTCACCGATAACAAGCCAAGTCGCGCAAATGTGGACCGATTGGTGAATGATATCCGCAAGGCGGAAGAGGTCCGCTTGAAGAAGCGCAAGGAGCGTCGCGGAGACGACGAAGCCGATGTCACATACATCAATGAGAAGAATAAGCAGTTCAACCAAAAGCTGGCTCGATTCTACAACAAGGTACGTTATGCGTCCACCTCTGAATCATCGTTCATAAAGGGTACTGACAATCTGGCAGTACACGACCGAGATCCGGGACAGTTTCGAACGGGGTACTATGATCTAAGATGGAGGGATGGAAACAAGAATATTATACATTCGCAGTTGGTTTCCCATCGTTCGTGGCGCAAGACGACCACCCCTTCCAATGAATCAGCCACCTCTCTCTCGTCAAGAATGACTCGAGACCTTGTTTTCCAGCGAGTTACGCAAAGGGCACACACTTGTGTGATATGGCGCTCAACAATTCTAGAGCATCGTCTTTCTCCACGCACTTGTCGCCAATTGCTCGATTTGTTTTGTGCCCACGGGTCCTATAATGGACTGGTCCTCCAGAGCTTCTACCACTGCCTCGCTCACAACATCAGCCTTAAGTGGCTTCTCAGTCATGGATCCCAAGAAACTTAGTCGATTGCCGACGAGGTTGTTGATCTCTGACGCGACAAATCCGCCCAGGGCAATCGGCAAGGTGAATTTTCTGCTCGAGTCGTACAAGAAGCCTGGTCGAATGAAGATGCTGCGAAGATCTGGCAAAGAGGATGAAATAGCGTCCTCGGCTTCGCGCTTGGTAGTGATGTATCGAGCAGGGAGAATTGGTGCTCCGCCAGCTGCAGAAATATAGCAAAAGGTTGGGACGTGCTCATTTGAAGATTCCTGCGCCAGCGCGATAGCTATTTTAGTGTTAGCTTGTCCGCTGCACGTCCAAGTGGATCAACTTGAGATTTCTTTCTCCATGTCTTTATCGAACCGTACCTGAATCTCGATTCATCAACTCATAGGTCAACTGGCCATCTCTCTCCTGGGGCTCAAGAGGCTCGCCTTCTTTTCTTTGCAATGGGTTCTGGCTCCCCAATTTGGAGGAGCTGAAAGCGCGCTGTAGACCACCGACAATAGGCTCCCGGCCCTGGACTACTCCCTTGTAGTCCGCCTCGAGCAAGATGCCCATCGTGTGGACCACGGCAGTAGCTCCAGAGAGGAATGGCTTGTACGTTTCCGGCTTGAGGATATCAGCCTTTGCCCACTTCACGGAGCTGGCCCAGCTCGGCCGCTCCGTGGAGCTTGTGACTGTGTCCCAACGAGGCTCGCCGGAGCGACTGCATGCGTGTTAGGAACTGACAGGGCGTCGGATGGCCGAGAAGAGCTTATGGCCCATGGTGGTTTTTTTTTTGTTAAAGCTGATGGCTTACCTCAGTGATGTAACATCCCATCCTCGTGCAGCAGCAGCTTTGCAAATTCGTGATCCTAAGAGAGAGACGAAAGTCAGTATCATGAAATTGAAGGTCTGTCCGTTTCTGCCGCGAAATTGGAATCCGCATACCTAGAAACCCGCTTCCTCCCGCAACGACTAGCCTTTTTGAAGCCATTGTGACTCGTGTGTGATTTGGGTAAGAAGATGGAATAGACGAGCTGCGCTGCAAGTCAGGTTTATCTATGTTAAAGTTGGGGCCACGATCGATCGATCGATCAAGAACTGTTTCCCAAGATCCGGAGCTCCATATCTGCAGGTAGCTCCGGTATGCCGTCACCACATCACATGATCAAACGGTCCAGGTCGGTCCGATTTCCGATCTCCGTCCCGCGTCTCCTGCATTAGGCGGTCGCGTCAAAGCTGTGCGAAATCAAAGATTGGACTGTTCACTGTTCAGTCTCCCAGTTTGTTCGACAACACAGCCAACATGCCATCTGCAACTGGTAATAAGCGCGTCAAGGTGAGTGAGATACTTGTCACGTCCTTTGTAATTCCACTGCTTCTGGTTTGGCTGATCTCCTCCACTCCTAGGGTATCTCCGTCTTCCGCCCGTTCATCTTCGGCAGCGAAGCGCAACCCTTTGATCCCGAGAAGCGACCCGCCAATATCCCCGCCGATCATACCCACCAATGGCGCGTCTTTGTAAAGGGAATCAACGATGAAGACATCTCATACTGGTTGAAAAAGGTCCAGTTCAAGCTGCACGAGACCTACGCACAGGCCGTCCGCACCGTTGAAGCCCCCCCCTTCGAAGTGGTAGAGACGGGTTGGGGCGAGTTTGAGATTCAGATCAAGCTCTACTTTACACCAGAATCGGGAGAGAAGCCGCAGACCCTGTGGCACAGTCTGAAGTTGCACCCGTACGGACCTGATGCCGAGGGCATGAAAGAGCGACGGGACGTGGTCATCAGTCAAAACTACGAGGAGGTGATTTTCAACGAGCCGGTTGAGCCTTTCTATGAGATCTTGACTGGTGGCCCCTCGGCTGGTACTCCTGCGCCATCGCGTGGGAAAGGGAAAAACACGAAACAGCAGCAACAGCCACCACCGGGACGGACGGCCGAGATTCCGTTGAATGATACGCCGAAGAATCCCTATAGTCGGGCCACGGAGGCGAAGGAGCTGGATCGGATGGCGGCAGCAATCAAGACGGTCGACCAAATGATCAAGGAGGAAAAGGAAAAGCTGATCGAGCGAGAGAAGTACCTGGCCGAGCTCAGGGACAGTGAAGGCGTGCCCACTGCTACGAAGAAGCGATGATCGGTGATCGGTCTGGTCGCTCCTTTCCTGCTTGATCGCCACCACTTTTTGAAAGCAGCATCAATGGAGGGGTTTTCATTCATCCATTCTGGCTGAGGATGTCAAGTTTGCGACAAATTCTCGATATGCGCGTGCGCTGCCACGGGTCCCAGGGTTTATCCAAACGTATGCCTTGGGATAGCTATCTCCCGATTCCCATTGTCGACTGCAGCCACCAACCCACATGCATAAAGGACTTGCTCCGGAGTTCTGCGTGCCTCTGTGTCGTGATATTCTACGATGCTGTTTCCGGGATTTACAGAGCAATTTTCGGGTGTGGATCCTGCAAGATTTCAGCCATCCGCACGACGTTGAACAAGAGCGCTGGGTCGCTGATCGTTCCCATCAACTCGCCAACCTCAAGTGAATCTTTTGGCGCTCAACAGCCAACCCATTGTCAATGGTCTTTCCATCGCCTCTTGACGACTCATGCCTCCAAGTCCGAAATCGAACGGGCGGTCCCAGATACTCGGCGTTGCGCTGGGTCTTTGGTAAAACGCTGAACTTTCAAGGTGACGCTGCCGGGTTGTGTATGAGACCTTTGACAATAACAGACATAGCAGACAGTCGAGCTCAAGAATCATAGAGATGGCTCCCTCGGAATCAAGGTCTGCTTTATTTGCATTTTTCCCCGCCTCGGATCCATCGTCTTGGATAGCGGATGACTGGTGCTTCATCATTTTCGTAGACAAATAATCCATACTGTGCTCTTTATCTCATCCACGACAATACTCCGACCCGCAGCACTACCGAGTTAGTGCCCAAGTATATGTACTAGCTTCAACTTTACTACATAATTGCCAATTACCCTCTAGGAGATACCTAAACCCCTTGAATATATCTACCAATCTTATCGTCAAGTGGAGACAGACCTAATCGCTGACACCTGCACGGATCACCGACTGGGCTTCGGTCCGTCTGTCTTCAGCCTCTTCCGCCGCGGATGCAACTCTCCCGTCTTCAGTGTTGAACCTTTTTCAGGACTCAGCCTATCCATGAACGATTCCATTTCTAGGGAGAACGGTAGTCTACACGGTTTGTATCATACAAGCACTACGTTTAGCCAGTTGTGTAAATGCATCACACTCAGAACGTCTCTTGGCGGGCAGCAACTCATTGACTATGAAGTACAAACAACCTTCTGTGGTAGAATATAGTCGGTGATTCGATCTGACCAGCCGCTCACACAACACAAGCCCAAGCAGGTGTTCGAACCGCCAAGGCCACGCCCGCTTTAGGGCTTGACGCTAACCTTGCGCCAAAGGTGGAATCCAGAATCGAGAGCGATTCAATTTTTTTTGTATTACCTATAGTTTGACTCGTTTTTCTTCAAATTCTCCCTGCTCTGTGCAATGCCTCATCCCATAGACCGGTATACATCAAGAGTGCGTCGAACCCCCCCAATTCACTCCAGCCAGGCCAACTTTCACCTTGGAAATAGATTTGAGGACTGGGAGGTCGGCCAGTTGACTCCCAACCAGGCGGAAAGGCTCATGGGGTTGCGGCGGCATTCTTGTAGAAAGAGTGGGTTTCCCCCCTCCTTTTTCTTTTCATGAATGGTGTTTCCGTGTGTTGCGACAAAATTAATGAGAGAATGGCCCTTTCCCCTTTCTATTTACGATATGGAAAAACATGATCTATGATGCTTACCGAAGTGAGTGATATACGTTGTTCCGATTCCCCGTTCTCTCCCCTCGTACCTATGCATCGGGTTGATAATCAATTGGTGCAGGAGTTGAGGTCTTATGAGTAGGGTCTGAATCTCATAAAACTCTGGATATATATTCTATAATCTGAATGAATTACACTATCGGCCGAGAGAGCATTAACACGATCAAGTGGAAAATCCATTACTAGAATCAACCCAAGACGATTAATAAAGACGGGACAGAGTGCTCATGGTCCCCCCGAAAAAAAAAAGAAAAGTGCCGAAAAGACAAAAAGTCTAAATCTAACCATCATGAGAATAAAATGCCCCCGAAACGCTTGGTCGCCGTAAAAAAAAAATGATGTATCGATAAAATGGCTCCAGAGAGGGACCCCATAAAAATAAAGGCCCCAAGTCGATCACAAAGAAAGTGACGGACCTGTTGCTTCCATGTTCACGTTCAACATGTCGCTGACTTGGTCGTGTCCCGCGTGTGTTTCAAGAAGGGAATCAAACTTGTGCCTCCCGTACCAGACAGCCCCGTGGAATTGGTCTCACTTGACCCTTTGGCTTGAGCACTCGCTGTAGCCAGATTGACCGTGTCACCAGACTTGACCTTGAGGTCCGGTGGAGTATGCTTGCGGGCGGGTACGATAATGTACCGCGACACCATTTGAATGTGAGCATCTCGGAAAGATGTCAGGGCCAGGACGGCGGCATTGTACGCTTCTTTCAATAAGGAGTCGACCTGAGGGGAGTTGACGAATGGGCGGATGTTAGAGAGTGACGAGAGAGCTTCCAGAAAGCGCTTGTGCGAGGCTGGCATGTAGTTTCTCATTTCCTGCAATGAGTCAAGCAATTAGTCATGTGTTTCATGCTTGGATGTATCCTCCAATCTGCTATGCCTGTGCTTCTGCATTTGAATGCTTACCTGAATGTAGCTTGTGCCTGAAGACTTCATACTTGTGCCCCCCGTCGCCGAGTGGCTGACTCCAAGGAAAATATCAAAGGTCTGAATCAGAGAGCTTTGGGCATTGCTGCCACCACTGTATTGGTGCCATTCCCCATCACCGTGGCCCACATCGTAGAAGACGCCATTTGGCAAGCCGGCAGCAGCCATGTTTTTGCTACCTGCTAGGAATGGCCGGAGCTGATGGAAGAAGACATGCGGCTGGTTGTGCTCATACATCCGGTTGAGTGTCCTGGTCAAATCTGCCAGACCATCGGTGAATCGACAGAGCAAGGCTGTCAGCCGGGAGGTATCATGGGCAGTCACAGCCTCGATAGCATCCAGCATCAATGGGAGCAGTCGAGCGCCTTTGGCCTCGATGGCAACTGAAATCACCATGAACCATTCCTCATCCTTGGTGCCGGTGAAGGAAGTCAAAACGGAGAGGTGATCTGGTTCAGTCACATTGGTGTCGGAGATACTGGTGAAATTCCAGAGCGTGACGGCTGCGTAAGTTGCACACGGCGGAAGTCCAAGGGCTCGGGAGATCTCAAGGAATGGCTTCGAGATGCAGGGTGGGAGAACCTATTGAACACATGTCAGTCGTTCGTACCCAGGCCAAAAAAAGAAAAATAGACACGGAAAGAAAGAAAAAAAAAAAAGGGGGCAACAAGAGCGAAAGCAGTGGTTCGCTGCTCGGAGTGATACGATAATGATGCGTTTCGCCATGAAATATGGGCGCCGGGATGAGACGAGAAGTGAATATCAACCAAAGGGCCACTTACGTCTTTCGGCTTCTCACCTCCCCAAATGTAGGCATGGGTGAGAAACCCCAAGATAGAGTATGCCCGCCGCCATTCAGCTTCTGACTGCAGCCATGTGGTTGTCAAAACAGGCAGATCATCAACAAGGTCTCTGATCTGACCCGTCTTGATCAAAGTGGGCAGCTGGCCGGCGAGCTTCTCCCATGGAGCATAGTAGTTGTGAGGCAAGATCCGCAAAGGCAGACCAGTGGGCAGGAAGCCATGCACTGGAGAGACTGCATAGTCACCAAGATGGATTCTGGGCGAGGTAATCATTGTGATGCACTTTCACTCAAGATGAAAACAGGACGAAGACGGGAGTTTTAAGGGGACGACAGGCTTGATCTGGGCGAAGACGTATAGGGCACGGTGCTGAAAATAGGTAAACAGAGACACACAAGGTAACCCTAACCTGACTACGAGGGGGGGGGGGTTCAAAGTTGGAACCCAAAAAAAGAAAAGAAAAATCTGAAATTTGGTCTCAGATTGAAATGTCTTCGTGTTGATTTATCACATTAATAAATGTCTGCTCCATATCTTCTGCGCGGATTTTGTCCGGCTGGCTTCGGGTCTTGTATACGATCCGGAATCTGGGCGGATTACATTTCCGTGTTCCGGGTCTACGACGACGGCTCCGTCATGGCAACAACCTTATCTGACAGACAGGTATACTTGCGATTAAAAAATGGTCCTGTGAATGATCATAGGTTCGATCAAACATTTAGATCAAGTCAGTTGTGGCATTCCTGTGAATCATGCAAATCAAAGCAAACTTGTGGAAAGCTCAATGAACGCATCCATGTACGAGCACGTCATGTAGCGCTGTGCTTGACTGCAGCACTTGCCCAGAGCACCAATCGTGTTGGTTCTCAACCACACAAATGATTTTTGCAGAACATGTGTCGTAGAGTGACCTGTACGCCATCCACGATGACAGGATAACTCTCACTCAGCGCTAGTCTGCAGGTGGCCTGCACATAATCCTAGTCATGATTGACTAATGAAAGAATGCAGATCCGGTCACCGATGAATGGCCCCGTCCGATCCCCTAAGAGCGTACGAGCGTAAGAGCACAATGGCACTCTGATCGGAGATCCTCGCCTATTACCGCAATAATGTGGAGACGGAAACAGGAGGCGGAAGCGGAAGACAGACTATCCGCCTGGCCCCCCCCGTTCACTGCGTTGCCTCTGATTTGATTACTGCGAGGGCCCTCAATTATAAAATGGACCTGTAGCATGTGTTGTTCATCTCATTATTCCGACTGCTGACTTCCCCCCTCTCTCATCTGTAAACCAAAAATATCTTTGGTGGACGCAGTCGTATTTGTGATCCTTCTTCCCCTGCCTGCATCCTATAATCTACCCCAGACACGTCCCAATTCAAACCCACCTGCATCAACCATGACAGCAACCAACGGCGTCAATGGGGCCAAGGCGCCAAAGCCTACATTCCCTGCCGAGGCAGCTACGAGAGAATATGCTGCTTCACTCGACAAAGCAGACCCGCTGCGTGCTCTCCGTGATGAATTTATTATCCCCTCAAAAGCCAATCTTGCCACGAAGAAGTTGGCAAAGCCAGGTAAGCATCAAAACAGTCGCAAAATGCACCGAGTAAGAGATCAGAAAGAAGAAGAAAAGGGAAAAGAAAAAGTAGCCGGTGGGGAAGATGTTCCTTTGCTGACATGCGACAAAAGGTCTCTCCTCTGATCCGAGCATTTACTTCTGCGGTAACTCGCTCGGTATTCAGCCCAAGGCGATTGCCAAGTACATGGAAGCTCAGCTGGACACCTGGGCATCAATCGGAGTATGCGGCCATTTCACAAAATTGGAGGATTCTCCTCTTTCAGAATGGCAGCTCCTCTCCGAGCAGGCGTCGGCATCCATGTGCAAGATTGTTGGCGCTGCACCAGACGAGGTCGCTGCCATGGGCACCTTGACAACCAATCTGCATCTCCTCCTGGCCAGTTTCTATAAGCCTACCGAGTCTCGGAAGAAGATCCTAATGGACTGGAAGGCGTTCCCCAGTGATCATGTGAGTGTACAGAATGGCGAACATCTACGCATGAAAGACCCTTTGGGTGCTGACCAGATGAGATAGTACGCCATTGAGTCGCATATCGAATGGCACGGACTCAACGCCAAGGAGAACATGGTCCTTATCGGACCGGATGAGGGCACCTATGAGGTTTCCACCGACAAGATTCTTTCATACATTGACAAGCACGCTGGCGATGCTGCCGTTTTGCTTCTTCCGGGCATTCAATACTATACCGGCCAGTTCTTCGACATTCCCACCATCACCAAGTACGCTCAGGACCGAGGCCTGATCGTGGGTTGGGATTTGGCCCACGCTTACGGCAATGTCGAGATCAAGCTTCATGAGTGGAACGTTGACTTTGCTGCCTGGTGCACGTACAAATACGGCAACGCTGGACCCGGCGCTATGGCTGGTTTGTTCGTGCATGAACGCCACGGCAAGGTCGACTACAGCGAAGGCGAGGACGCCCCTAAGTTCCGTCACCGTCTGACTGGCTGGTACGGCGGTGATCGCTCCGTTCGATTCAAGATGGATAACAGTAAGCGCACTCACCTGTCTCCCCCTTTCCCCCTCCCTCCCCTTTGCTCCTACAAAGTCTCTTTTGAAATAAAACCGCTGATCAATTCGCAGAATTCAAACCCATCCCCGGCGCCAACGGCTATGTCATTTCCAACCCTTCAGTCATCGATCTCACCACCCTTTGCGCTGCTCTCTCCGTCTTCGATAAGACCAGCATTGCTGACCTCCGCCAAAAGTCGTTCAAGCTGACTGCATACTTGGAGTACCTGCTTCTCAAGGATACCACAGATGCAGACCGCCTATTCTCCATCATCACCCCGTCCGACCCGCACGCTCGCGGTGCTCAGCTGAGTGTGCTGCTCAAGCCGGGGCTCCTGCATAAGGTGGCGCAACGCCTGCAGGACGCGGGTATTATCTGTGACAAGCGGGAACCGGACGTGGTCCGAGTGGCTCCCGTGCCTTTGTACAACACCTTTGAGGAGGTGTACACGTTTGTCGAGGTGTTTAAGAGTGCGCTGTCCGAGTAAATGGAATAAAAAAGAAAGAAAGAGAAATCTCTCGATGGGGATAAAAGTCTTTGGAAGGGACATTTGATGTGATACGAGTATAGATGAACTTGCGCTTTTTTCTTTTTAGTTCATTGCTCTTTTTACCCCTACAAAGCGACGCCCTTTTAGAATCTGTATCGGTTGTTCATTTGCTTGATCAAGAAACTCTAGTATATATTTGTATAGGATTTTCTTCCATTCTTTTTCTTTTTTTCTTCAAAAAAAGAAAAAAAAAAAACCACATGACAAGATCCAATGGAGATGTACCTCGGGAAACCCGCCAACAATAGACACAAAGCAATTGCAGGGCTACTACCTCGATCATCTAAAAATTGCCAATATTCGTCCAAGCATCCCCACTTCGCAAAAACTCCTGACCCTGCGAGAAGAAGTTGGTCGCCAGGATGGAAAACTCATCATTCGTCAACGTGAGTTGTTGCGGCGACACAACCGAAGTAGCCGCGTAGTCTGCAAACCCCGCCGCATTGCCCGCAAAAGTCCCGGGGGATTGCAAACTCGCCGGCCGCTCCTCACCAATACGAGTCGGGGCAGGAAGAGGTGATGTCTGCGAGACTTCCGGGTTCGTCGTGGACGGACCCGCATAGAGCGAATCGCCGAAGAGACGACGTGCAGATGCAGCGTCGCTGTTGGATGAATACTCGAGGATCTCCCAGAACTTGGACAGGTCGATCAGCAGGCTTTGATTTTCGGCGCTTGGGTCGGACTGGTAGGTTGCTGAGACGGCGTCTTCGAGATGTTGAAGTCGTTGTGCGAGGCGAGCCATGTGCGGCCACTGTTGGCCGAGCTGTTGGACGAATTTGACGCATTTGGTGAAGCGGTCGCGCTTTTGTTCGCGGATGGTTTCGTTGTCGGTGAAGCTGAGCTGCAGTTCAATGGTGGCGACGACCGCGGCACTGTAGCCCAGAAGGGGATCTGAGACAAAGAAGCCCTTTTCTTCAAAGTAGTTGATAAAGTGGATGATCCAGGTGGTGTGAGAGGATATCAGATCAGACGTGTGTTGAAGGAAGATTTCGGGAATAGTGCTTCTGAAGGTCCGGAGACTCAGTGACAGTAGGAGCGGGTGATTGAGCAGACAGAGCATGGTATGATACATGAATTGATTCAGGAACCATGGGCCCCAGTACTCACGATGAGCTTGCAGCTCCTCCAGTGACCTATCGCTGAGATTGGCTGGCTTGAACCGATGTGTGAGGGGCATTTTGGTCTCAAGGTCCATTTGTAGCGCGATGATCTTGGAATACTCAGAGTGCGGCGACCAAGGGGGCACCGTGCTCGGTCGTCCATGAAGACGGACATATCTTCCCGTGCGCGCAAATGCCTCACTGAGCATGATCACGTAGGCGAGAATCCCTTGATCTTGAATGTCAGTTCGTCTCGTTTGAGGGTGCGTCGGACCTGGAGAGAGTATCCGCGCAGGACGGGAAGGACTACGCGGGTATGCGAGCCCTCCAACGTCCGGTAGGTCAATTGAAAAGTCTCCGCCGTGAAGTCGCTTCAATAGACAGATGCTCCAAAAGCATCGCCGCCGTTCCTCTCGACTGATGTTGCTTATTGGAGCGCGCGGCTCCTGGCCGAGATTCGCACATTGAGCGAGATTCATGGCCAAACTGCTGTGAATGCTTGAGCGATGTGTATTGCCATCTGTGAAAGTCATTCTTAGCCAGAAGATTCCCAGCTTCTCAATCTCAAGATTCAAGGGATCTGTTTCAAAAACGAAAACAAACGAGGAAGTCTGGCAAACAGACGCCACAATCGGACATACTTGTAAAATCGACCATACTCAAAAGACAGAGGCATTGGAGAGTGGAAACCTCAACCGGTCCTTCTGAGACTCGCTTCATGACGAGCCCACGCGCAACTTCTGCGTAGCCATTGACTTGCTCAGACAGATTTGAAGCGCTGCGATGAGAGTTTGAAAATCGTAAACAAAGAGCCAAGATGGCATAAATGACCTCAATATCTCTGCTCTGGAGGCTATTGATGAAACTGGCCGTGTGGAAGATAGGCAGAGGCTGCGATTCACAGTAGAGCAGATACAGCTCTGCAATTGCGACGACATCGTCCCATGGAGGTAGTGTCACCGAGACACTCGGTCCAGACAAGATCGATCGATTGAGATGCTGGCTTGCACCAGTCGATGTGCACTTGTCATTTGTGCCGACACTTATTTTCACCTAGTCAGTGATAATGCGCGTTTGGCAGTTGCAGAATCGAGGGGATTCATACCCGAGGTGATCAATCACTACGCCAAGCTTTCCCTCGAGACTTTTCAGTCGATCTTCCTGTGTGAAGATGTCAGCGACAAGTCTTTCGGAGAGTTTCATTTTGATGTGCATACTAATGACTGGGTAGTTCCTTGTCTGCCAGGACTAGTTCTTCCTGGCTCCTCCGGCTCTCGCAGTCGCCGTCTCTCCTCCGCGTAGACACAGTTCTGCCGCAGTCTGGCACATAAAGAGCAGATGGGTTGTTCCCCAGGGCATTTGGCCTTTTTACGCCTTGAATCATGTCATCATTAATATCCACTCTTTCGGACAATACTTTGGAATCTCTTACCTGCATGGTTCACAGGCCTGCCGTACTCGTTTGGTGGGCCTTTCGGAGATCGAAGAATCCGAGTGTTCCATATGGACTAGATTGGATTCTATCTCGGCTCAATCATAGATGCGGCATGATCCAGTGCAAGCAAATATGGCAAAGGTCGATAAATCCTGGGTAAAATGAGAATTCGTAGGGTTGTAACTTGTGTCACCACCAGCTTCGCTTGCCCCGCAAACACGTAATTGTCAACACCGGAATGTGTTGACACGCGGTCTTCAACACACGTGTGAGGAATCAAGAGAATTTATCAGGCTGAAATGTGTCATTTGCATGAACTTTGCCCATGTCTATATGGAATATCACTGAGATGCCCGTCGTGCGCGTCTATTTACATGACTAAGCAATGGCCACAGCACTGCCAGCTGTCGGGACTGTGAGATCCCCCAGCCTGCCCGCCGTTCACGGACGGAGACTTCAGCCAGTCTGGACGACCGCATCTACGGTCAATCTGGAGTCCAGTGGATGATATATTGCTGGGACTACAGTCGCAAGAAGGCATCATGGAGATACATGTATCTCTATTCTTCAATGTATCACTTCTGGAACAATAATACAGACGAAATGGGCCAAGTGTCCGGGGCAGTGAATACATGGAGGTAATGAGTTCCGCCCAGCCAATCTCGCCTTATTGACCAGCTCGGGCCACAGCACATTTCCACGGCTCTTGTCTTACGAGGGAGATGACCTTTCGGAGTGTCGAGGCTGGTCACAGCAAGAAATCCCATCATTAAACAGACGCATACTTACTTCACTAGTTCTCAAGGACCGCACAGGGCATGGGTGAAGTGAAGCATCCATTTCCAAGCCTGTTGAGGCAAATTCAAGCATAATAGTCGATAGTTCGAGATGTTAGTTCGTATTAGCGCGAATTGAGTGATAAGGATGCATGGACCTGGTAGAGTGAGACTGTGGAAGAAACCGGTACTTTGAATTGGTGCTCGAATCGGTTTATTTACAGCTCCAATCTTAACTTTGCCTGCAAGCCCATCTATCCCACCACCGGAGTAGAAATACACCGCCGGAATCGAGGTGACCCCAACATAGCACCTTGAACAGATATCAAAGGAATATCAAACGGGATTGGCGCCGATTATTTGTCACCGAACCAGGTCTTCTTGCCCTGTAGTTTGATCGTATTAGTCATGGTTCGAGAATCACAACATTGCGTATTTCCCAGGAAAGAAAAAGCCGTAGTTGGCAGTTCAGTAGAGACTTACAAAGACCATACGGCACATGGCGTAAGTGGTGGCTATTGATGCGTCAGCGCGAGGGTTCAAAGAATATCCAGGAATTGAAGACCATCACTCACCGGCACCGAGGCCGTAGACAGTGAACAGGTAGGGGTACATGATGTAGCCGCTACGAGAGGTCTGTCGGCATATAATATTGTAAGATGATCGCCTATTTTGAGTCTCCGGAATCATGTTCATGTCGCACTGACCTTCCACCATTGGCGCTTGCCGTCGTGGTTCTGGAAGAGACGCTGGTAGTAAGGGACACGGTTCTCGCGGAAAACGAAACTATAAGAGTAAGGGTCAGCCATTTGAGAGGTTTATGATGCCCATCGAAGGTCAACGCGGGGCCCAGCAGATATGCCAATGCCACTTGATGCAGTCATAGTCCATGGACCAAGACTGCAATTCGAATTGGCCGGCCTTTGGTGGCCCAATTTGGATCGCGAAGATCCCAGGAAGGAGGCAATTCACGTACCCGGCCATGCGAGGAGCGGTGCGGAACATCTTGGCGGTTGTAGGTGCGAAGCGAGGCTGGAGCGAGGAGAATCGACTGGCAATGGTACGATGTCGTGAGGTTCGGGAGAGCTGCAATTAAAAGTCATGTGATTTTCCTCTTCCTTCCGCCTTCCGCTCGCCCAACCATCTTGCGAGCCATCCACCCAAGTCCGGCTGCCCGTCCGCGTGTGCGCTTTGCAGAGTAACGTGACCTTTGCTGAGTCAGGAAAAGCAGAAGCCCGCATCCCGTACCTACCGAGCCTGGTAAAGCGGCGTCCGCGGCATTTGAGCCGGAGGATGTACGAAGGTCTGACTTGTCCACCGATGCCGCGATATTGATCCTTGAGCCTTTCTTTCTTTTCTCCAAAAGCAAAAGGATGGTGGAGTATCGGAACATTGTCGATTACTCGTGCTCGACCAATGCGACCGGCTCTTCTTCGGCTGCTGAAGAGGCCGTCCGCCGTCTCGGTTCTCGATATCCTCGCAGCGACGCCAACCGGAATTGAGCAGCTGCAGTCAACATACACGCAGCTACGTCACCCGTCACGATGTATTCATCACAAAGCGCTGGGAGAGCCTGAGGGGTCGATCGATGTTGTCCAGGAAGTCCATTCGCATCAAGACACAGACAATGGCAAAACGTTCAATTTTCCTGTTTACGAGATCGAACCGCGCGAATCCAGGCAATCATCAAGCCGTACGCCTGGCCGACGCGCCAACTCAACCTCAAGCTTGTCCTTGGACGAATTACGTACCCAACTTGAGACTCTGGAGTTCGAGTCGGATATTGGCCACTGCAAAGAAATGGGAACACGTTTGGTGGATCATGACGAGAACAAAAACAATTTCGAGCTGTGGGAAGAGCTGTTGAAGTTCAGGCAGCGACACTACGGCGACCGAGGTACACTGGATATATGGGAAGGACTGAAGACACGCGTGAGTGGGGTCAAGTTACCGGTCTCTGGAGAGCAGGCCGATCTCTTCTGGCACAAGTTTGTTCATTTGGGCTTAAGACGAGATCTCTTCCTTCAAGATGTGATGGACTACGCCATCGATCTGCACAAGAGTGACGGCCAGTCATGGCCACATCTCTACCAAAGTGTTGTAGGAGGTCTGCTCGACAGGGGATTGACGAAGCGGGCATTGCGATGGAACAAAATCTTTCACAAATCGGGCTTAGCCAGTCCCGACGACGTGCTGCAACTACTTCTACCAGTCATCGAACCCCAATCGCTCGTTGAGAATGCGCGAAACTGGTACCAGGTCAAAGCTGATAGGCCATCCTTACTGTTACGGACTTTTCGACTATTGTGCCGAGCGGCTGACGGCCATCAGATCTACGGCCGAGTGATATCCATTTTGATAGAGCAAGGCTACGGCGAGGGCGCCCTATCCATGCACCCATTTCTCGTCGCACGTGGAGATGAACCAAAGTCTCACGGTGAAATTCAACCACTGCTGGATTATGCTCGGATGTACGGGTTCTGGGACGAAAACAAAAAACTCCAGTCTTACGCCGAAACCCGCTTTAACAATAAGCCGGCAACCCTATCGAACACTGCAGCTGAAAGGGCCAATGTCACAGTTCCCGAAAGTAAGCCACTCAAAGATGATATCGGAGCACGGTTACTCGCTACTCGAGCTCTCAATTTCGACGTGGTCCTCGGCGGCATGAAGATGCTCGGCGTTTCTACCATCGGCGCCGCAAGTTTACGCGAATTAGCATTGCGAGCTCATGGGGGTCAAGATATCTTAGACAAATTGAAGGCGCTTCGACAAGCGGGTATCTCCCTTCGAGACTCCGTGTTTGCTCGGCTGGTCCAAAAGTTGGCGTCACAAGGCCGTGACATACTTCTCTCTGATCTACTTCAAAGTGATCAGCATCCAGATGTGCTGGAAGACAAGGTTGTCCAG
The DNA here is from genome assembly GCA_023626555.1 of Penicillium sp. PF2412A. Lineage (NCBI taxonomy): Eukaryota > Fungi > Ascomycota > Eurotiomycetes > Eurotiales > Aspergillaceae > Penicillium > Penicillium sp. PF2412A. Next base: position 286,939 of record JAMAHA010000022.1, on the reverse strand, counting down.
GAGTCCTTGCTCATCTCTTACTACATGGCTCGTGACATGCAGCAGTACAACATGACGCTCGCAGTTCTTGCAGAGCTATACCCTGGCGATCATGATCTTCTGGACATACACTTTCGCAAACACATTGCCGCGGGCGATTTGGGGGCTGCTTCCAAAATCGTGGACGAGTTGACATTACGGGGAAGGCCTTTGAGCGAGGATAGTATGGATTTTATGGCGGAAAAGGTTCTCACGCCTCGGCGACCCAACCACCGACCCCATTCTCCGCCGGGACAGCCGCTCGATACCAAGCGCGAAGTCATGTTCATATTTCATGTCCTCCAGCGCTCGGTCCCACTTGGTGGTTATGTGAACCCGTCTTTCTGGAAAGAGTTGCTCAAGCGGCTCGGAATGGAGAATCATTGGGATGAGCTCCAAGAATGCACTTTGTGGCTGGTTCGCCAATATGGAACACCCACCAGGAAGCGTTTAACTGCAAACCCTGCCGCCACTTCCATGTCTCACGATCATCGCATGCTCAAGCTCATTTTCACTGGACCGATGCAAGCCGCCATCGTGGCCTGGGGCTTTATGACCCCAGTTTCCAGCACAACCCTCTTCAAGGCGATTTGTTTTCACCCCAAAACCCATGAGCCGCTCATCCAATGGGTCCGCGGCATCTTGCTTCTGAGAGAGTTGGAGGAAGCTGGCCTCACTCTCCTCAAACGAGTCATCGTCGGGGCAACTCGTCACCGCCTCGCCACACTCTATGGGAAGTTCCATCTCTCGCACTCCCGACTGAATCGAGTTCTTCGAAAACAGAACCCTTATCGATGGCAACGCGTGGTAGAGGAAATCTTGCGCGCGTGGGGAGATCCTGCCTTCTTCGGCGGGTTGGAGAAAATTGACCCCATCAAGCTGATGAACCCTGGCCGAACACCATCGTCGCTGAGACGTTCAGCTCAGACCATTTGGCCTCGGAGGCGAGGAAGATGATTTGCTGGGCGACTAGCCGATGTCCCTTTTTTTTTTGTCATTATATACCCCTCTGTACTACAAGCTTTTGTACTCTATCTCCTCCCTCGCAATGCCTACTCCGTTTTGGAAGAAAAAATCCCGTACAGAAGACAGAGGCAGTAAGCGAGCTGCCTCTTGACGGTTGGTTTCCCGCCCCTATTGAGAATAGAGATCCATTTTCCCCTCCTCTCGTGTTTCGTGGAAATTGGAAAAGGTACGTTCAAGTTTCACAAGAATGGTCGCAAATGGTCACAAGGGGGAAAAAGAGTCTGGCTTGCAAATCGGGACCTAGTGGTAGCAGCATTCGCATTAGCAGTACATAGACAGGTGCTGTGGTGGAAATGGTAGTAGTCGGATGACACACGTCAAGTTGGATCTTCGGGGTTAAGCTGCTGTGCCCCGTGAATCGTCAGCACGTCCTCACAGCCACCTTGGTCGAAGCGATGTCTCGACCAGACCTTTGCGTGCTGTGCTTGGCGCCATGGCCATTGACCTGTCCCACCGTCGGTGAATTGGATCCTGCGGCGACTCGCACACGCGTTCGAGGGTCCAATCACCGGCGTCTTGCGTGGCGCAGGCTCGACGGAGATCCACGAACTAAGAATAGTTGAGACGGCAACGCGGCCTGGATCCGCTATGGATCGTCACTCTAAACATTTGAGCTCAGTGTCAGCCGCTGAGGAATCATGCTTTCTGATCTCTAAACTGTTCTATCAACTCAGCAGCGTGATCTGATTCTGTAGCATCGGAATTTCTGGGGTCTTATTCTTTCACATTTTCGGAGAAATTCAAGTCGTCTTCGGTTCAGCATGCAGTGGCTGAAGTATCTATCCCTACTACTGCCGGTGGCAGTGGCCAACCCACTCAGTGTTCGATCGACCGCCTGCAACAACTCTCCAGACCTCTGCGACAAGTCATACGGCGCCATCACACATCTCGGCGCTCATAACAGCCCTTTTGTGCGGACGTCAGACGGTGTTTTGGCCGGCAATCAGTATGTCATGTCCTCTTTGAGAATAGCGGTTGAAGTTCAACGCCCTCAGTGGGTGAAGCGATTGTCGGGAATCCAGAGCCTAACCTTTTCTCTCTTTGTCGCTCATCCACAGATACTACGATACTCCGACTCAACTCAGCGCGGGTGTCCGACTAGTAACAGCACAGGTTCACAAAGACAATAATCAGTGGCGATTATGTCATTCCTACTGTACACTGTTAGACGCCGGTCTGCTCAGCGACTGGCTGGCTTCGATCAAGTCCTGGCTGGATGACCACCCGAACGAAGGTGAGCAAGATTGTATCGTTCCATGTGCTGGAACGGATCTCTAACCTTACCTTTCTGTCGATACAGTCGTCACCATTCTTCTTGTCAATTCAGACGGTGCCTCCGCCGCCGAGCTCGGTACAGAATTCACGACAGCCAACATCACCGACTACGCCTACCAGCCCGAGTCGCTCACATCGGCTCCTTCCTCATGGCCTACCCTCCAAACGATGATCAATTCGGGCAAGCGGCTGGTTGTCTTTGCGACACCGCTCACAACAAGCACGTCGTATCCCTATCTCCTGTCAGAATTCGATTTCATCTGGGAAAACAACTACGACGTATCTTCACCGGCCAACTTCTCATGTGAGCCGAACCGACCCTCCTCGCTGGCCGGCGACACATCCAGCGCTCTGTCGACCAATCGCCTCCCCTTCATGAACCACTTCCTTTATTCAACAGATCTGGCTGTGCTTCAAATCGAATATCCAAACGCAAGCTATGTCTCCACCACCAACGCACCATCCGGTGGGAACGGCAATCTCGGCAGTGCTGCGACAACCTGCAAAGCCGCATACTCTGGTCGGCAACCGACCTTCATTCTCGTTGATTTCTTCAACAAGGGGCCGGCCTTGGATACGGTGGATAAACTCAACAACGTGACCAATGCGGTCGGCCGGACGTCAGTCTCCTCGTCTTCATCGTCCACCTCGACAAGCGACGCCACCACGATCAACAATGTGTTCAAGGGTTTGGTGGAGCTGGCGAGCTCTGCCAAGTCTGGCGCTAGCACGAGCATGGGAGATTGGATTTGGGCCGGCGGCAACTGGAATACTTTACTGGGGGGCGGCATCTCCTTCTAGAGCTTTCACGCTTTTCCCCTATTTCTCGTTTTTTTCTTTTCTAAAAAAAAAGGGACCCCCTTATCCCGTCTGGCTTTTCAAGCATTCCCGCCTGCTGTGACGTGAGACTGTTCTCCCTCTCGGCTTGGGGTGTCTTTTCGTGCCCCGGGGGGCTGTGCAATTTGGGGATTACTTATTTGTCTTCTCTGTATCGAACGAGGTTTCTCGTCTACGAAATAGCCTCGGGTGGCGGGCTGGGAGGGCTTTGTGTTTTATTGTTTTTCTTTTATTTTCTCGGGACTTTACCTTTCGGGCCTGAGATTTGTTCTCGGCATATTGTACCCCCTGAATTATAGGGGCAAGCGGGCGTTTCGGGAGGCTGAAAGGGCACATGGCGACTGGCACATGATGAATGATTATGACTTGCAATTAGACCTGAACTCTGTGTGGAAAGCGCTATTGATGATGTCCGCGACTATTGATTCCAGACCAGCCATGCCAGGCATGCATAGATGAGATATTGAAATGATTGAATCCGAGACCTTGTTGTTCTGCGAGTACTTTGAATTCCAATTTGTCTCTACCTATCCGAAAATGTTCCAAACTCTGCCATAAGACTGACGTGCTCTCTTGCTTGGAGCTCACTGCTTGTCCTGGGCAAGTAATTGGTGTACTTTGTTCACCTTGTCCTCGGCAGTCTGCGCCTTGTCCGTTCTACAATTGATTTGCATCTCTCGTCAGCTCTCGGTCTGGACAAAGACAGGCAACGGCTCCCTGGAAAAGAAAAGTCTTTGAAGACTCCAAGACTGGGGGCTGGGGCTGCGACTACAACTGCAACTGCTCATCAAGCACCGAGATCGGGGAGTATGAACAGTACTTACCGCGAGCCAACTCGAATGTCTGTCTGAATGCGGACAATGCCCTGCTGATGGAGTAAAGTATGCGCTTGTCCAATGACTTGATGGACTCGATCCCAAGATCCTTCTATATAACCACAACGAGAACAGGACAGAAATTAGTAGAGCGAGAGAGAAAGGGGGAAGGGTAGAGTCCAGATAGGCGAGATCAAAGGGCTAAGATTGGAAAAAAAAAAAAAAAAAAAGGGAAAACTACTATGAATGGAGATGCGGTAAATGTAAAACCGTCATACCGAGAGTAGTGCCTGCAGAGTGCATGGTGTATTTCAACCCTGATTTCTCAATCAATCGTTGGACGTCTGCCACTTGTGCGGACACGGACGCTGACGCTGTCCCGATCTATAGTAGGCAATATGTGAGTAATTCAAGGTGTGTTCCATTGATTGAACCAAGAACACCCCCCCCCTCCGTTGATGGGGGTTTGGAGACGGCATACAGGGATCAGACAGAAATCTGCCAGGCAGTGGGCTGGAGTTGGAAGTTCGGTCGTGGCCATGATGAGAATTGGTGGATGTTGTGGATGTTGGGGTGGGTTGACAAGACAGTTGTAGAAGTCGTCCTAGTGAGCCGAGTTGGGGGAAGATTGACGGTGGGGGGTGTCGGTTCAAGTAGGATGTCGATTGATAAGATTGATGACAGTTATGACAGCGCTAATTGTACTACGTAAGGCAGTGTTATACACTGCCAACTTCCAGGATTGAAGTGATACAATTGAACTCCCAGCACTGGACAATTGTGACACACTCTTGAGACATACATATCCATATGTGAGTACGTACACTCGGTGAACTGTACAGAACTTTGATGCCCTCGGGAGTAGATTTGTGTTTCTGTATGTATTGTTTTGCAATTCTCACCCCCCGGCCCCTCCATCACGTTTGTATTTTTGACTCCGCCAAGTCCGCTTTCTCCTCTCGCTTCGTTTACAATGACTCCGACAAGGCGTTGGCACTTCCTCAAGTCTTTCTGAAAGAAAGCTTCGACTCTAATTGCCATCCGGATGCAGACTGGACACCTCTGGGTTGCCTAGCTCGGTCAATGCACAGCCCGGGTTCAAGATGAAGGAATGCACTGACCGACTCCCAACAAAACCGAGCTCCCGCAGACCGGGGGAGCCACTGGAGCCGAGAGACTAAGGCCGCATCCCCCACATCGCGGAGAAGCTAAAACCTGCACATCAACCGAACGGCCCTCAGTGTGGATTCTCCAGGGTCTATCGGACCTGGGCGACGGTGGAAGCCCTGCATTAATTATCTTTGGGCTTTTTTGTGCTACGGTGGAGTAATCGTCAAGCTTTCTGCTAGTCTAGAGGCGCAGCGACTCTCAGCTATCAGCTATCATTATTCCTCTCTGCGGCCGGAGCTGCTAAAAGTCTCCCTTTCCGGGTCCGTCGTTTCTTCAATCGCGCTGAATGACGAGATCAAGTATTCCCGACTTGCCATCGTGGGTCAAGCTCGTGTACTTGGCAGAAGGCGCAGCGAATGTGGTATATCGCTTCGTCTCGACAGACATCACTCCAGGTCCTGACCAGTCCACTACTTCTGCACCTGCAGGAGATTGTGCAGACCTCCATTCCTTAAAAGGCAAACTACTTCGTCTGCGCAAAGACACACCAGCCAACGTTCCGTATAGAGAAATCGCACAGAACTTTGACACCGTCATCCGCCCGCTGTTTGATCCTCATGAGCTGGTCGACCAGTCCTTGGTGAGACTACCACTTGGTCTAATTCATCACTGCAATGAGCGACTCCGACTCGCGGAAGAAACGGGAGCAAGAGCCCAAAAACGACATGGCAGTTATCTCAGTCTCACGGAGCCTTTCGGACTGTTAGTCACCGACATGACAGCCGACCATCACCCGGACTCCAATTTGGCAGAATTTAAGCCGAAATGGCTTCTTCAATCTCCCTCTGCGCCACAAGACGCCCGCAGATGTCGAACCTGCGCGCTGAGGGAGATGCGGAACATTGAGGCAAGACGCCAGGGTCAGAAAAAGCAGCGCTCGTTCTGTCCTTTGAACCTGGTTTCAGAGAATTATGACGATTTCTTTGCAGCCACTGCTGACATCAAAGGCTGTCCTGATCGGACTCGACTGGCTAAGATACTGTTCCGTCATCCCTTGCTTGTGAAATTGCTTGCCCACCAAAAGGCTCACCAGCGAGTTGGGTTGAATGGACCGCTCGGACTGACACAAGAGATGTCTCTTGACATGACACTTCGAGACTGCACGGTCTACATCAAGGTTCGTGACAACATCCAAGATGCACCCGAACGAGAGGAAAAAGAAAAACCCTTGCTAAATGAAGAGAATCAAGATCACGCAGGATTCGGAGATCGATATCCGCCTAGGCGATCTCGACTTAAAGTCCAGTGCAGGAGGCAAAGCTCAATATTGGCGAGATCTCGAAATCGAACTCATTGATGGAGGATGGTACCACGGGCGGAATGAATCTGACCCAAGCGATAGATGCTTGTTGCAATGCTCGTCGACTCCATAGTGAAGCAACCATCGCCGTCTTTCTTCTTCTTCCTCTTCTTCCTCCCCTTCAGCCTTCAGGGTATTCCCAACCTTGGGAAGGTGAGAAGCATAGTGTGCTGTCTACGAACGGGCCATGATGTTTGTTTCTTCTGGAGCTACGAAGGATGCAAATGGAATACTGGCCTGGATGTTACAAGGTGGCTGGGCCGGCTGCTCTGATGCGTCCAGAAACCGATTGTGTCACATATCATTATCAGCGCATAGCTGCCAGACATGTGAATGATACCTCACTTGAACCTACTTTTGATGAGATCTACAAGCCCCGTGGTAGCTTCAGGGAGTAAAATCATCACGAAAACAACATTGACCGACCTGACAGCTTTTTGACCTCGATGAGAAATCATATTCGATTCGAGAGGATTGATGGAGTAGAGTAAGACACCACCGCAAACGGTTTCCTGGTCTCAGAACCCAAATATATTCGCATCTTCCTCATAACCCATCTCTTTCAACGCCGGAAGAACCGCCTTTTGGATCATGGTTGGAGGACCACACAGCAACGCCACGGCGTCTTTCTCAGGGCCAAAGGCGTAATTTTCCAAAATAACCTTGGAGACGTGCCCCTTTTCACCAGTCCAGTCATCGCCAGGGTGCGACAGAATATGCGTGATCTGAAGTTGTTCGGGATGTTTTTCAGCTAGCCGATCCAGCTCATCCCTCAAGAGAATATCGCCCTCGGTTTTGTTAGCGTCGATGACTTTCAAAATCGTCGAATCCTCCGCCTCGCCTTGTTCTCTGGCCCGTAGTATGCGAGAAATGAGCTGGTATCCCGGCGTGATACCCGATCCACCCAGTACAAGACTGACTCTGCTAAAGTGATACTCCTTTTGATCGATGATAAATTTGCCCTGTCCCATGTACTTGATCTCTCCGGTTGGACCCTTGATTTCAATCTCTTCGCCGGGTTCAAGGCAGTCGAGAATATTGCTCATCGTTCCACCTGGTTGGGACATGTCAGGCTTGTACGTCTTGACGACGAGATCGAACGTTCCATCTTCTTCTTTCTCAAAGACGGGCCGAGTGGGCGTATACGCTCTCACCACCAATCGATCGCTAAAGTGGAATCCTAGTTGAAGGTGCTGACATGTTCCCAAGCCCAACTTCTTCGTTCCCGCGGGCAGGACGAAGGAATATCGATTGGTGTCTTCGGAAAGTGCCTGTTTTCCAGCGAATTTCACGGCCTTCCATCTATGGCGATTGAGCACCGTCTCCGACCCTTGTTCGGAGGACTTTGCTTTTTCCTTGGCGGCTTCTTCGGCTTGCTTTTTGATGAAGCCCTTGGCTTTTTCGGTGACCACGCCCAGAACACATTCTGTGATTTCACCAGTGCAGTTAGTAGTGTGCACTCGAGGGAACCGAAAACAAAGAAAGAAAGAGAGAAAAAAAAGGAGAACTGCAAACGGAAAGCGTAATTCAGGTCTTACCACTCAATTTTTGCTCTGCATAATCGTCATGAATACTTTCAAAGGCTTCGGTCGTTTCAGCATGGACTTTGCCAGCGTGGGCCAGAATTGTGGCCTTGCCACCGGGATGCCAATCGAGTACGCTTGTAGCATCGTAGACCTTGTCATTGACGATGATCCAGCAATCATCTTCTTTGTTGTGCTTTTCAATCTCTTCGCGGGTGAATTGTTTCTGAGGCGATGAAACCTCGTGCTTGATCTGTTCCATCTGGTTCTCTGTCGAGGGTTGCATCCAGCCCCCCTTTCCTGTGCCCGGCTCGCAGGGATGTCGGAAATATAGTGTGATGGTATCTTGACTTTCGTCGTGCAGTATCTCTGGTCGCACCGTGTACCAGCAATTGTTCATCATCCTGGTACCCTCGGTCAGTGAATGTGTTCTGAGAGGATGGAATGGGAGTAAGAACCCGGGGATGATAAATAAAAATCACACCCACCAACACTTACCCCATGATATTCCACGAAGGTTCTCGAGGCTGAGTGTTTTTGAACACATTGAAGCAGCGGACCACGATGCTATGTGCGCGTACTAAATGGGAGAGTCCCACGTCTACGTGCCAATGTAGCCATGTCCAGAACTTTTTGCCGTGACGGACAGGGTATTCAGGGAACTAGAAATCAAGGAATCAGCACGGTTGAATTTGATGTCTTTGTTATACCCGTCCGCTTCCTTGCGTTGAGAGGATTCTCTCGACATACCTCGCGCACGCAGTACAGCCACGTCTTGCCATCGTCCAGGCTAACTTCCACTCGCTGAACCTCATGGCCACCGCCGTCGTATGCAATGCCGGCGATTCGATACGTCTGCTTGGCATTCACATCCGCGAGAGAGATCTTTTCTCCATGCTCGGGCTTGACAATGATTGAATTCAAGTTCTGCTCATTGCAAGCCGTGCTGGGGTGGTGAAACATGGCCTTTGCAAACTCGGAATCCTTGTCTCGAATAAAGCTGGGCACGACTCGGTTATCCCAGATATGATAATAGCTGTCATTCTCTTTCTCAGATACCCAGATCCGGCGCAGCCATTTCACACAGCGACCACCGACAAAGCCGGGAATCAGCAAGCGTACTGGATATCCATGGTCGGGCGGGAGTCGAGTGTCATTCATTTCGTAGGCCAGGATCACATCGTTCTCAGGGTCCATGGCATACGCGAGTGGAATCGACGTGGCGTATTTACCCTCGCTCAACTCGTCCGCGCCTTCGAAATGGACCCAGCGGCGAACTTGGTCTTTTCGAATGCTCTCATCTTCAAACCCCGCTGCGAGAAGAATATCGCGTAGCGGTGGTCCCTTCCAGAAAGCGCAACTGATCGCTCCGGCTCCCCAACTGAATCCCTTTGATTTCCGAATCATGTTGAGCTCTTTGCGCCGATTGCCATCGCAGGCGAGAGCCACTGCGATGTTAATCGCGGTAAAGTTGTTCTGCAGATCTTCCATCGACAAGGTGAGCTTGCCATCGGCCACGTCGATACTGTGGGTTTCCCATCGTAGGTGTGGCACCGGTCCGTGGTTACGGACATAATGGAGCTGGTTCGGCGTGATCATTCCAGCCTTGAACAGTGCGGTCAGTTCGGGCTCGCCGTTCAGAGGATGTTTCCCAGTAAGTCGAATCAGGTGAGGCGATCGTGGAATCCAATTGTCGGGCGTGAATTGATCGGCTTCGTCAATCGACAAGTCTTGATCCTCGCTCGGCTTGACGGGGGATTTGGCACTACCATCATTTTGCTTGATGTTTTGCATCAATTCACTTTCCGACTGTAAGAGGCGCAGCAGAGCCAACTCTTGTGGCGAGTACTTTTCCTCGAGTCTCTCTTTCTTGTCTTTCTGATCCTTGTTCTCATTGTTCTTCTGCTTCTCGTCCGAATCAACTGCATGAGCATCGTGGTGAGTCTCATTCTCACCACGACCTCTGCGCCACTCATGTTCCTTTTTCGGCTCTTGACTCTGCTCGCTGCGTTCCGCTTCTCTTTCTTGTTGTTTCTTCTCCTTTTCCTCCTCTTCTTTCTGGCGCTTCTTCACATTCACCGGCCAGTCTTGCTTGTATTTAATAAAGTCCTCCGTGGTATCTAGCACATACCGCCAGCCTCGCGGATGATTCTCAGGAAACCTCAAATGATAATCCTAGACCCCGACAATGTTAAAAAAATAAGTAAATGACCCAACCAAAACAGATCACATCTTCACCGTCTCTGCTCCCTTCTCAATACGCACCTCCTGTTTCGACATGAACTCGCGCACATTGACGAGTTGATGCTCCTGAATTTCCTGTCGCAGCTGCTCAGACTCTTTCTTGGCCCATGCCAGGAATTCACGCTGTTCCTCAACATCCCAAGTATCATCTCCTGCGTGTGTGAATCCCCGATGACGATCGTCGTTGGTTCGAAATCCGATTCGATCATGATTAGTTTGTGCCCAGTCTGGCTCGTTGCGGATTTCCTCCTGAGATGAGCCACCATGAGTGCGGTCCGGGTTGGTGTAGTGTGCTTTTGTAGCCATTTTTTTCTTCCCCTTCGATACTCTCTTTCTTCTCTCTTCTGCTTTTGTTGGTCGGTTGTGTTGCTTAGTGCAAGGTGGAGGACATGTCCGTCGGTGTGTCTAGGCTTGCGATTGCGTTTGCTTTGGGTCTTGAATGGTCCACAAGATGGATGGACAATCTCCAACCTTAAAAGCGCCGCGTGGTAGAGTGGATTTTCCAAAAATCCGCCCTGTTCAATTGGAAAATGGGTATGGAATGGGGTAAGTACTTCACGCCTGAAACTCGGGGTTGCGCAACGGGGACTCGGCAGTTCAGGAATGGTTCCAGGAAGTGATGTCTCTTATCAAGAATTGGTTCATTGCTCGGATCATTTGGAATATGAGCATACAATAATAATGGTGACGCGCAATGGAAGCTTCCCCATCCTGCGGCTTTCGAACGTGGTCAAAGCTTATCCACGGAGCGTTCATCGGTGCTGCACACCTTGGCTTCTGGTACCGAGTTGGGTTGATCCATTTGAGATACAGTAGCCTGGATCCTTCATATATAATCATAGATTTCCTCTTGTTATTTGTTTCACTGTAGGTCCAGAATTATTCCCGAATCACACAGAGCTTTGTATCCAACAATTTCTATTCAAGCAGGCTCGTTCCTCTTCCATCTCCATGATGATCTTTGCCTGTTCTTTGGCAGTAGTAGAAGTGAGAGATCAGACCGACACTTTCCACAGTCAAGTGTTCACCGCCCATTGGAACATCTCAGAGTAGACCTTCTTTCGCAGCTGCATCTTGCATCATCTCCCCCCAACGCTACGGAGAAAGTCAGATTCCCCCACCGTGCATCTCCCCGGCATGAAAGTGCCGCGAAAAGAGTTCGACCTAGGGTCTCTCGGATGTCTCGCGGGGCCTAGTGCGGCGAGTGGGTACGAGCCAGCGTCAACAAGTCTGGGACCAGACCCTGCTTTGGCGCGACCTTCCTCCGCCGGTGGTGGAGCCGTGCGGCTAAATCAAGGTGCAGCAACTCATCATCTCCGCGGAGAGAAATCTATCGATTAACGAGAAATCCACGAGTGGACCAAGAACATGCAGCAAGGGTAGTCGTGCGCAAGAACGGTGGGTTTAGTAGTCCTTGAAGTAGCTACCCCCCACATCATTTGGGAATGCCAGAGTTCGCAAAGGGACTGTACTATTTTTACTGCGATGAAGCTCGAAGAATGACGCTCGCAGAGGGGCCGGACCAAGTGAAGACAGACTTTGACTTTGGGATCGTGCACTGTTCATAACAGCTTAGATGAGTAATTGAAACTGTGTAGCTCTTTAACTAACCTTGGTCGAAAAGGAAAGTGACGTCAAAACGTGCTCCAGTTGATGTTGCAGACTCGCGCACGGAGATCCAAGAATACAAGTTGGGGTGCGAGAGTTGATCTGAGTGTTTCTGCCATTTGTAGAGGCAGAAATCTGTCGTTACTTATATCCCTTACACGTGCGTGTTATTATATGTGGAGCGTAGATGACGCTTTGACTTGGAGCCTGACTCAATGAACCACTCTGCAAAAAAAAAAACGTATCAGTAAACCGCGATGCCGCCAAACGTGGGTGAAGTGCGGGACTCGATCGAAAACGTCTGGGGCGACCGGACCCCTTACAAGCATGAATGGCCAACGCGTTGTGATGCGAGTACTACCGAAACACCAGATAAATGGGTACAAAGTGCATGTGTCCTGTGCAGGTTAGTATGAGCCTTCCCAATCAACCATTGTGACTGTGTCAAAGTAACTAACAGAGCACACAGTAATGGCTGCGGGTTGGATATTGGGGTCAAAGATGGCCGCGTGATCGGCGTTCGGGGACGTGTCAGTGATCGAGTCAATAAGGGCCGTTTAGGACCCAAAGGACTGAACGGGTAAGCATTCTGGCCGCGGGCAATAGACATCCAGATTGGCAGACAGTAGAATTGATCCGTGTGTCAAAAGATGGTCTTCAATCCACCACCCAGACCGACTGAAAACTCCCTTGATTCGCCGCGAGAATGGCCAGCTTGAGCCTGCATCCTGGGACGAAGCCATGTCTTTGATTGTCGACAAGGCAAAAGCCACCATCGATAAGTTGACTCGCCATGGCATCGGCTTCTACACATCCGGCCAGTTGTTTTTGGAAGAGTATTATGTTCTGGCCATGATCGGCAAAGCTGGCTTGAACACCTTGCACATGTAAGTGAAAGTCAATGCCTCTTCACAGACTCAGCAGGAAAAAGCGAGCAAGGCTAATTTCTTCTTTCAGGGATGGCAACACGAGGCTCTGTACTGCAACCGCGGCTGCGAGTATGAGAGAGTCGTTCGGCAGTGATGGTCAACCGGGGTCTTACACAGACATTGACTACACGGACTGCCTCTTTCTCGTGGGACACAACGTGGCAGCCACGCAGACTGTCCTTTGGTCGCGGATGCTTGACCGGCTGGAAGGTCCCAGGCCACCGAAGTTGATTGTTGTTGATCCACGCGAGTCTGAAACGGCCAAGCGTGCAACAATTCATCTGAAGCCCAAGATCTCGACCAATCTCGCACTGTTGAACGGGCTTCAGCACCTGCTGTTCAAGAACAATTGGGTCAATACGGAATACACATCCACGCATACCGTTGGACTAGAGGAGCTTCAGGAGGTCGTCCGCGAGTACACACCGGACGTCGTTGAAGAGATCACTGGGGTGCCGGCTCAACAATTAGCGGCCGCAGCTGAGATTCTCGGCAAGACTCCCACCCTCCTCTCGACCGCACTGCAGGGCGTTTACCAATCGAACCAGGCCACCCCGAGCGCTTGCCAGATCAACAACATCAACTTGTTACTTGGTCACATCGGCAAGCCGGGCAGTGGCATTCTGCAAATGAACGGACAGCCAACGGCACAAAATAACCGAGAGACCGGTTGCGACGGCGAATATCCCGGATTTCGAAACTTTCAGAATCCGCGGCATATGCAAGAGATTGCCGATGCGTGGAACATTGACCTGATCAAGATGCCTCATTGGAACCAGCCCACGCATATCGAGAACATGTTGAAATACATCGATGATGGCTCTATTGGCATGTTTTGGATCTCAGGTACCAATCCTCTAGTCAGTCTTCCCAACCTGCCTCGAGTCCGCAAGCTCTTCACCAAGCCTGAGCTCTTCGTAGTCTGTCAAGATATCTTTCCGACAGAGACCACCGCCATCGCAGACGTGGTTCTTCCTGCTGCTCAGTGGGGTGAAAAAACCGGTTGCTTCACCAATGTCGATCGTACCATGCATCTGTCGCACAAGGCTGTGGAGCCCCCTGGTGAAGCGCGGGCAGACCTCGACATTTTTCTTGATTTTGCTCGACGCATGGAATTCAAGGACAAACATGGCGGTCCGCTGATTCCATACAAGACCCCCGAGGAAACTTTCAACGCGTGGAGGAAGATGTCACATGGACGACCATGTGACTGCGGGGCGTTGACGTACGAGAAGTTGACCGGTGGCTCGGGCATTCAATGGCCTTGCACTGAGGAGTATCCGAATGGAAAAGAACGCTTGTTCGACGACGGGAAGTTCTTCACAGACATCGATTACTGTGAGGACTATGGACATGATTTGGAAACAGGAGCTCCTTTGACGAGAAGTCAGTACGAGTCGCTGAACCCAGCTGGTCGCGCAATCTTCAAAGCATGCCATTATCGCCCGTCTCTGGAAGCCACAAATGCCGACTTCCCACTGCGATTGTCGACAGGGAGAAATGTCTACCAGTTTCACACTAGGTCCAAGACGGGGCGGTCAAAGCGGCTCCATGAGGCGTATCCGGAGCCGAAAATCACCATATCTGCCGCCGATGCCCAGGATCTGGAACTTACAGAGGGAGAGATGGTTGTGGTTCGATCGAGAAGAGGCGCCATCGAGATTCCAGTAACAATTGGGAACATCGGTGAGGGCAACGTGTTCATTCCGTTCCACTTTGGCACTCTCAATGCCGACGATGCGCGATCTCGTGCAGCTAACGAGCTGACTCTTGGTATGAAAGAAATCTACCCCTGGTTTGGGAGCCACACTGATCAGTAAACACAACTGACATGAATTAGACGAATGGGATCCTGTTTCGAAGCAGCCACGCTTCAAGTCCGGTGCAGTTCGGATTGAAAAGTGTGTTCAAAAGGAATCCGGAGACAGCAGCATTCACGTCAAGGAAAAGAATAGCGAAGCAATCAAACAGGCAGAAGCAAAGACTACCAAAGAAGCATCCCAGCAAGCTGGTGAGCGCGTCAGAAGGCTTGAAGTCTGGCTTGGCGCCACACATGAGGGGATCGAGACTCTCTTGGATATATACCAAAACCTCCTCCCACGACTGGTCAACGACTCTGAAGTCCATTCGGGGGTCCGAGAACTGACCATGATTACTACGAACATGTTAAAAGCCATCCGACCTCTTCTCGAGAAGTATCATGAAAGTCGACAATACGGAAGGGACCTGTGCCACAAGTTGCGGGAGACGATGTTTCCCGAGGGTGCGACTCGGAACGATCCATGTGAAGCTCTGTCTGCGCTGCAATCCCTCCAGCTATTTGTGTCATATGTGGAAGGGCATCTCGTCGCTCTTTCTCCTGCCAGTCAGGCTCTGTGGGACGATGAATTCATCCGGGCCGTGGATTTTTGTACGAAGCAGCTCAATCGCCAGAAGGCGTGGATCATGCAGCAGATCAAGGTCAGAGGCCCGCAGACGCTGTTGGTTCCGATAGCGCTACCAGAGGAACTGCACACGGGGAATACGGGGTTAGAGGGGAGTCTACGGGAGTCGCAGTCAAAACCAGTTTAGCGTAGAAAGTCGTAGTACCTTGGGAAATTGCCTTATTTGATATATGGTTGATTGACCTCATTCAGAGGTAGAAATAGTCGTTTCGCCTGGATTCTGAGTATGGCGACTATATCAACAGATGGTAGGGTGGGAGTTGAGAAGGCTACGGTAGACGCGTAAGGTCGATAGCGATTAGAAATTTAATGGATACCAGCTGATAGCGGAGGTACTAGGTTCCCTTCGGCTCCTCCATAAATGCATCTTATAGCTCATCCATGGAACGTTCATATATTGGCGATCTTAGTTGTGAACGCGGAAGTTGTCTGTTGGAGTAGGGACACCAGTGGGCTTTTAAAGAAACCAGTGGCTCCCGGCCGAATCTCAGTGTAAGTGCCCCCCGCTCCTCCTCTTTAGCTTCTTTGAATTGATAAATTCCAATTTTCCCTCTCCGTCTCTCTCTCTCTCCTCTCTTATCAATTTTCCTTTCTCCTACATTTTTCTACGCTTGTCACCACCAAGCTTGTCATTCAACTCCAGAAACTCTATTCAGATCTACTCATCTGTTGTATGCGCCGATCCATTGAAATAAACCCGTCCCGTCAGCCCCAACCCATTTAAATCACCACAACGCAAAATATGCAGAACGCAACCAGCCCTATCAAACCACTCCTATTAGCAGGAGGCCAATCATCACGAATGGGAACCCGCAAAGAGCTCCTCGTCTTGCCCGACGGGACTCCACTCTTCATTCGCATGATTTTACTCCTCCACGACACCAAGCCATTTCCACATCTTCATCAAGACACCCACGCACCCCACGTATACATCTCTCTCCGAGACCACGATAAACTTAATGCTCTGTGCACACATCACACAGTCACCAAAATTGACTCGCACAATTTCACCCTCAACTTGCATGGCCGGGAACCTCCTACTCTCGTACGAGTCCTTTATGACGTGGACCTCGCGCACAGCAAGAACCTGGAAATCGGACCTGCTGGCGGCCTGCTCCGCGCATACCAGGACGACCCCGAGGCTTCTTGGATGGTGGTGGCTTGTGATTATCCATTTATGGGTGAAGAAGGTCTTGCACAGCTTTTAGGGGCGTTTAATGGTGATTTGACGGTGTTTTATAATGCGGATGGGTTTTCGGAGCCATTGTTGGGGGTCTGGACTCCGGTGGCGTTGAGAGAACTCTCTCGGGCTGTTGCTGAGGGGATCACGAGTCCGAATTATATTGTTCGGCGGGTGAAGAGTGAGTTGGTACGGCCGAGGGTGGAGAAGTGGTTGATGAATGCGAATACTCCAGAGGAGTGGGGAGAGGTGCTGAGGGGAGGTTAGGTGAACGGCTTGTTCAAGAAGAATCTACGGAGTAGCGGTTGTACTCTTCTGCGCAGGTTGGGTAGTTTGGGCTTGAATTATTGTGAGGACACTGGTTGCTCTTTTCTCTCCATTATATATCGGAATTATTGTTTACTTCTGAAAAAAATTCAAACAAAAGTCAAGTTACTACGTACTCGTGCGCTACGTAATCTATTAGCTCCTCTCGGTCGTTGAGACCATGACGATTAGAAGGAAGAAAATAGAACAATCATAACAGCATTCCTCCCATCAACTTGACACACTCTCGTATGGTCATAGACCTGAGTATACACTCACGAGATCTCCATGGCATACCTCGATGTGCCCCGAGGGGAAGTGAATCCAGCAATTACCTTGAAGAAAGGGTCGGACTTTTCCAGGGCTGTGATCCGCAATCAACACCACCTGAGCGCTTCCTTTCCGGTCATAGGTCAAAATCCCCGGACGAAAGACGTCTTTCCCGGGTGGTAAAGATGCGATCGGCCTTGGTACGATTTGGCCTTCACCTTCACTTCCACTCCCACTTCTACTGTCACTGTCACTGTCAATGTCGGTCCCTGTAAGACGAGCCTTGACCGGTACATCCAAGTCCTCCGCATTCAAAACTCGAATAAAAGGCAAGACCAGAAACCGCAGACACGCTGCGCTTGCGACTGGATTCCCCGGGAGACCAAAGAAAGGAAGACGGGTTGAGTGGTTCTCGTCTGATTTTTGAGGAACGAGTGCCGCCAGAACAGGATGTCCGGGCCGAATACTCAGCTTGTGAAACAGGACTTGTGCTTGCAAGGTTTCAAGGGCCGTGGGAATCAAATCAAAACGACCTGCGGATACTGCGCCGGTGGTGATGACCAGATCGTAGCGGGTTTCCGTAATATCCCACGTGATCTGGTTGGAAATCATGTCTGCATGGTCGTCAAGAATACCCAGGAAATGGACCTGGGCATCCGTGTGGTCTGTCAAGGCCGCTGCGAGGTAAGGCCCATTGATATCATCGATCTGGGAGTCATCCTGTTGATCAGTCGAACGCGACAGAAGTTCTGATCCGGTCGAGTATAGACCGATCTGCAGTCTTTTCTGCACGACGACTCGATGCACGCCGACCGAAGCCAGGCCCATCACATGACGAGGTCGAATGCGCTCGCCGGCGGCGATGACGACTTGGCCTTTTGGGAAATCGTGCCCTGCCAACCGGCGATTTTGTTGATATGCGACGGGCCGGGTGACTTGAATCATACTTTGCCCGGTGATAGGGTCCTGGAATCGGTGGACATCCTCGAACTTGACACAACTATCCAGTTCCACTCCCATGGTGATTTGGGAATCGGGGAAACGAGCACCGGTCATTATCTCCAAGCAAAACAGAGGTTGTTGTTCTGATAGAGGGGTCGTGAAAATGGGATCTTTTCCCGCCGCAATCAGACCCATCACCGGTAAGACGATCGGATCTTGCGAGCTGGCCTGATCTGTGACCTTGGAACTCAGAGCGTATCCATCCATGGCCGAAGTATCCCACAGAGGTGTGGAGTGGGGAGTGCATATTGTGTCGCTGCTGATTCTGTTGATGGCGGATTGCAATGGGATCTGCTCTTTTTCATTTCGGTTGGTCTTTTGGACCTGTGCCTCTTTTTGCAGAAGGGCAATGGCTTCAGGGTATGATAGAACCATGATCTCGTCGCACTTTTGGAATCCTCGTTCTGACTTGAGCGTTTGTAGACAGTGTCCTTTCAATATTCTTGACCAGTTCACACGGCTGCCTCGCGCGCAGATTGGCAGTCTCCTAGGTCAAATGGTGTCCACCAAATGGAAATTGGCTCAGGCGAAATTTATTCCAGCGAGATTTATAGGATATATGGATGATGAATGAAGAGTTCAGTGGGAAGTTGGCCCTACTTGGCCGCGAGCAGGTATTCCACAATTCACAGCCACGGCCTAAGCGCAGGGGACACTGGCCAAAGAGTCGATTGCGCGTGGGGTTAACAGGTGAACATGAAAATCGTTTGGTTAAAAAAAAAGGTCTAATGACCATCAAAGTATTTTCTGCCACCTGTAATCTTCAATAATAATAAATTCTGATCAAGTGGAGCAGACAAATTACAATTTCCACTCACGAAATCGAGCCTGAAAGATCGACTTGGACGGAGAAACGCAGACGACTGCGAAGGTGGAAATCCTGTCCTGGCAGGCCCCACCACCGACAATCACGCCGTCAGGCCCAGCGTCGAGTGGACTCGATACTCTACACTACCTGATACTGAAAGAGTCTGTGAATTAAACTATCAAGTAATGGACGACAATGATTCGTAGCAAGTGAAAATTTATTGTGCTCTTGGAGTTCGCACAGAAAAGCTTCGTCCGAACATGAAACGTTTCCATCAAAGTATAGTCCAGAGCAAATTCTCTGGACCAAGTCCGGTTGAAAAAGTGTAGAATTGACGTAACCAGACCTTCAACTCTCACCCCCATAAAAAAGATGCAATTCTTCGACCACAGAAGACACCAATCTGCATCGCTCACGCTGCACGGCGCCTAGTCAAATTCCAATTCCCGCCTCGCCTTGGGTCCCTTCTACTTGCGCGTAACATGTGCATCGCGCGCCTCCAGACTCAAATCACAAACCCAGGTCGCTGTTTCAACAAACTCAGCAAGGGCAAAAACAATTGCCGGCCAGAATACTCCGACCCAGCACTCAATTGGGTCTCCCCCAGCGCTTTCAAGTCCTCCCAGGAAGTCCACTCCCAGACGGAGCATTTTTCAGGCTCCAGGATCTGTTTTCATTGTTCGCTCCGTCATCGCCCAAAGGCCGTGGAAAGAGTTAGTTTTGGGGGGTAAACAAGGAATGAAGTTCGAAAAAAAAAAATTGCAGGCTCGTCCTCCTCATCGACTCATCGGACAGTCGAGCTTGATAAGCTGAATTAGACGCACCTGGGGTTGGTCCTGCTCATTCTCCAGCGTCGCGCCCATGAAGATAGTCACGTAATGCTTATTCTCGGCCACAAAGACGGTATTCGTCGCGGTCAAGTAGTGGATGTTGCGGATCTTCAGTCCCGTCTCTTCGAGCATCTCCCGCTCTGCGCAGGTTTCGAACGACTCGCCGAATTCAAGATGGCCGCCGGGAAGGGCCCAGGTATCTGTCACACGGTGACAATGTCAGTAGTCGTTCACATCGAAGGACTATATATAGATGCAGGGTTAATTGGCCACTCACCGGCACCGTGGCTTCCCTTTCGCTTGCCCAGCACAAACTTCCCCTCGGCGTTGGTGACAAAGACACCGACGCCGATTCTGGGGTCTGGATGTGTAGGAGTTGCCATGAGTGAGAGGGACTATTGAAATGAGATCGTGTTTGTTTTTGTTTTTCTTTTCTTTCTGGGGTTTGGTGGTCTGTCGCTAGACAAAGATCATGAAGTCGATGTGCGGAATTAGTCTCGTGCAAGGCGCCGCGAGCTGGTGGGGTTGCGTGGGAGAGTCAGTGGGGGCAGAAGTACAGTTCAATAGGATCACACCAAACAGCCAGGTAGGAATAAGACGAGGATATGAGTTGTCGGTGAAATAATGTAAGAGGTGATGGCCAGGCGTGATCAATATGTTTACGGGTCTCTTCAGCACCAGCTTACTCCAGGTGTCCAATGCAGATCCCAGTAAAGTTCGAGGCTTTCTTGATGTGTGGCGGTGCAAAGGACCGCAACACCACCAGTCTGCCGTGCATTGCGGATGGAATCACCGCGACACTGCAAGATTGGTGAGCAGAAAGGCACGGTAGTCCAGATGGGCTCAGCGGGTATCTCAGCTTTCAGCCTCTTTGGTCCCCATCTGATTGATCGAGTTCGTCAGGTCAGCCGAATACAGTCAATCTCCACGCTCCACCCGGGAGATATCAGCTCCGTCTATGCCTCAGCTTGGCTAGACGATGCCGAGAATAAATGATATGCATTTATTATCTGAGCTTGTAGCATTGGAAGAAGGTCTTTTTGCATTCGGACCCAGGCTGTCGATGGAATTTGCTCCGTCTTCTGAGAAAGCCATGAGACCCGATAGATCTCTCTCCTACAGACAGGACTCTTCCACCTTCCGATCTCAACCTTCAACGGCATGACATTTGACATTGTGGACCAAGGAAAATTACCGGTGAATTTTCAATAAAGTGATAAGTAATGAGATGAGCGGAAATCTTTCCGAGCTACACAAGTCATTCATACATGTCTTGTACAACGTACATCGCCCGCAGCGAGTTCACTCCGCACCATACGTCCACTCAAACATGATGACTGCAATTGCTGCGATCTACGTAGTTTCACTCGTTAGTACCAGACATACAGAGAAAGAGAGAGAGAGAGAAGAGAGAGAGAGAAAGAGAGAGAGAGAAGAGAGAGAGAGAGAGAGAGAGAGAGAGAGAGAGAGAGAGCCAAAAGTCTCTCCACCCTCATTTCCACCAGAGCTGCAACTTACCAACAAAGTATCTACTCCCGACACCACCGTCAAATCCATCGCCGGTCGAAGACTCTTGCGCCGAGACTGCGGCATCAAAGCCAGCGTCTCATTATGATGAATACTCTCATTCACCCCCGCAATTCTCCGATCCCCATCAATAATATCGTACCGCGCCATCACCTGTCCAGTCGAC
The DNA here is from genome assembly GCA_023626555.1 of Penicillium sp. PF2412A. Classification (NCBI taxonomy): domain Eukaryota; kingdom Fungi; phylum Ascomycota; class Eurotiomycetes; order Eurotiales; family Aspergillaceae; genus Penicillium; species Penicillium sp. PF2412A. The sequence goes on along the minus strand of JAMAHA010000022.1, from coordinate 265,661 downwards.
GTCACCAGCAAACTCATATTCTTCTCCTCCTCCCTCTTATTATCCACCGCCGCCATATTCCGAAACGAAAACACCATCGACTTCTGCGTTCCCGCCCAGCGCGGCTGGCCCTCTGCAATCTTCATATCCGATCCACCCCCGGGCATCGTGATGAACCACGACAGCGGTCGGCCCAGCATCGTCTTGGTGTGCAGCTCGAAGAGCGGTAGTCCCGACGGGTCGTAGAATTCGCGACAGACGCGGTCTCCGGATTTGCGACCTGAGACCGTGTATACGGGGACGTGGTCCTCGGTGGTGATGAGGTAGGCGGCATTGGAGGCGGCGTTGCCGTGTGGTCGTAGGACGAGCGTGGTTTTGGAGGCGGCGATGGATTCGGGTCGAAAGGCGATTTCACGCACGGGGGCGCGCATGGATTTGCGCGGTTTGGAATGGGAGGCCTTGGAGTGCAGCGACATGCGCGCCTCCGAGTAGGAGGTATATGACATTGGGATTGGGAGATGCTATGGATGGGATTGTTTCGGGGACTGGTTGAAAGCAGGAGGAAGAGTAGGAGCTAATGATCGGTCTATGGGAGGTGAGGAATAAAATTGCTCGAAAAACGAAAGAATGGGTGATGTTCAGATGGTCAAAAATGGGGATAGAAGGTTGAGATGGATTATCTTAAAATAGGATAGTTGACAGGGTAGACGCAGATTTCCTTTGACCCCCAAAAAAAACCGCAACTATCCAATTCCGACGGTGTATCCGGATCGCAAGCACGGAGATGAGGTATTTTATCACCGGGGCCATCAGCTGCCACTCTAATCCGGTTGAATCTGCTCGGATGGTTTCAATATGATTCGTGCCCTCTTTGCGTGCCCGCATCGGTGCTCAGGTGGAAGTGGAACAAAGAGTCAAGAGGCATCCGCTGGAACCACTCGAACGGCCGAGTCAGCCGACACTCTCCTTGGCTACTTGGCCGGAAGAGCTTGTCTCTTGCTTTGCGCTCGAGAAGTCTCTCCGGGCGGCTAGCGGCTGGCGCTAGCTACAGTTGGACTGACAGGAGTCTTGGCCGGGCGCAGGAGACAATCGGTGTGCCCGGAGAAATAAAGAGAATCATGCATTGCCGTATGACTCGCGCGATTTGGAAGCTGAAGAGAGTGGAGGAGGGATACATGGTAGGTACGCGCCTGGGTATGACGTGGTAGATAAGACCGTGATGGATCGGGTTTTTGATGGATGAGTTGTACGCATGGAAGGTGGATTTGACCCCTACTAGATTCATGGACAATATGACTACAGCTCAGGTCTCACTCGCATAGAGGTCATGGACAATTCATTGCTCGATCAATGATTCGTAAAGTCAACCCATCAACTAGGATACTTTTCCAGAAGCTTTTCAATTCGAGCCTACATTACCCGATCAACCCCGTGTCCCGTCGCTTTGGAACTACACTAACACCTCGCAAACATCCTGTCGGGGCGCACGCTACGGAACTACTTAATCCCAGCATGCAGAGATGACGGGAAAATAGATTAAAAAGCGCCATTATCCTCGACATTTATCCAGCTCGAATTAGTATACATGGGGTTAACAAGAAGAACAGGGGGTTCTCCTCTATCTTTTTCTTCCCCCCTCGTCTTCCACACCAAGTCCATTCATTTGCCAAGATTAGGAAGCTACTTGGATTCCTTCTGGCCACCAATTCCTCTGCTCTGTCGGAGTGTCTTGAGGCGGTCGCACTTGGTACTTACCACAATGGGCAAGTCTCATGGTGTGTAGGTGACACTGTCGGCTTTGCCTGCCCATCAAATCATCTAGAGATAGGCGCCTCGATGCAGATATTTGGCCCCATTTCCACCTACCACCCTGGGTCTCCGGTTGGAAGATGTGGATCTAATGTAATAAGTACAACCTTGAAGTTACTCTACGGCAGGGATGCGGCATTTTCCAGCGGCCTTCCAAGCCTCATCTGGATGAGCCTAGGAGATGATCGAGGGCTTGACCTAGACGGGAAAGGTCAGTCTTATCGATATTTTAAGATTCGAGTGATCCACCAATATGTTGATACACGTTTTGTTGACAGATCAAAAGCACCGAGTGACCAGGACGGAATGGAGCTTGGACAACCGTTGACTAGGATGAGTATAACTCCCGACTTGCACAACAGTTATATAAACTAGACTCACTACCAGAGTTTATTGATCTTCGTCTGATCGAGTACGTGTGTCGGAGCTCCTAAAAGGTCTAGGAGCACAGGAGATTCATCGATTTCACTAGTCATATACAGATTCATATACATCTCCCGTTGACTCGTACTTGAATCAAAGTCTATGTTAACCACAAGCCTGTGGAAATATCTGCAATTTACGTCCTTATGGTAGGCGTAGCAGTGATTTGAACTTATCAGTGCCTGTCCGAACTGTTTCTATTCTTCGCCAACCTCCATCATTCAAAGGTTCTGCGTGGATTACTTCAAAAATTCTTCTAACTTGACCCCTTTTCCGAAGAAGAGGATGATTTCACTCCTGAACCAAGTCCGTACCAACATTGTACCTGATTACAGATTCCACAGATACCTACCCGATTCAGATTAAACATGGAATCCCGAATGCTTTCTCCTACAGAGAAGAGAGAGAGAAAAAAAAAGCTTCTTCACCTTCATCCCCTCCATCGAGATTGGACCCCACGCGAAAAGATCAAAAACAGATACGACTTGCACCATCAAACCCCGTACGGAATCCACAGTCTATTCATTCTCCGTCATTCCACATCCATATGCCAAGCCATGTTCGACGGGTTTCCGTGGTATGGAAATCTGTGCACCCGAACGGCTCTTGAATAAATAGTCGGTTACATTCATCGAAGAGGTAGGAGATCCTGCGACTGCTCCCTCTGAAACTTTTCCTCTCTAGGTACACGCACTCTGCCCGCTTGTGCCATGGTCACATAAGTATATCAAGTCTCACTCGACAGCACATTGGTTCTACCGTACTTCACTTTATACCGAATACTCAACAGTGTTGAGTCAACTCTACAAGTATACGGTGGAAGGTAGACGAGATTTTGATTGTGACGGAAAACGGGGGAGAACAGCCGTGCACACACGTGGGGGGAAAAAGAAAAAGGGCAAGTGGAAGCCATTTCTTGGATCCATGGATCCAATCAAAATCGTGGGGATAAGTTTTTTTTTTTTTTCTTTTTTTCCCTCACCCCACGATCTAGTTGGAACTCGAACTGTAAAAAGCTCCATGGTAGGACAGGACGTATGCAGTACATTATGCATATTTAAATCCTACCTGTTCTGTTCCACCCGTCAAGGTTGTTTTGTTCCACGTTGGAGACTTTCGATACACTACGCGCCTTCTTTTTTTTTGGTTCAAATTTCACCCACCGAGGTATTCGGACACTGTCCGTATCTTGTTTTGTTTTGTTTTTTCTACCTGACAGTTCATCTGCGGGTTAAATCTGCATACACACACACACACACACACATTATACCACCACAAAAAAAAAGAGGAAAAAAAAGAAAGAATCCAAAACTCAACGCTATTTCGATCACGTCAACCAATCTTCACAAATCATACGTACAATGGAGACAGCACGTCTCCGACTCGAACCCATTGATTTGGCTCATCTAGAGGGCTTCCATGAGATCTGGTCAGATCCGGATACCACGCAATGGAGGTATGTCTCGTGAATCTACATGGATGTGTTATACTTCTATCATCTCTCTCTCTACCGCACACCTACGTCAGACGCCCAGTGCCCAGTGCCCAGGATATCATCTGGACTTGACAAGAGTTGGAATGCCGGTATACGAATACATGATGGAAGGAAACGGTTGAAAACTACCTACTCCATCCCAGTTCTCCTGCCCATGTACTCGACAGCCTTCCAGAATCGCAGTCATCCATCGCTATGTACAGACTCACTGTAACTAACCACCACCCGTGTGATCAATCTACAGCTCACGAGGCATCTCCCCCTCCATCGAAGAAACCAAAATCCGAATAACCCGCATTCTACCCGACCCCAATCGACCAGGAATCATCAACTACGGCGTCTTTATCCGTTCACTTTCCCCATCCACCGACACATATCCACCCAATACCAACACCAGCACCAATCCAAATCCAAATCCCAACCAACCCACTCAAACCTCCCCCCTTGATCAAAAAGTCATCGGCATCATCGGCATCCACAACGACAACCCCGTCCCCGAACTCGGCTACTTATTCCATCCCAGCGCCTGGGGCCACGGCTACGCGACCGAGGCCGTGGCCGCCTTTATCCCGCACTACTTTGGCCATCGGCCCGAGGCGCGCTGCATCGAGGCCAAGGTGGATGCGCAGAATCATGCGTCGATCCGCGTGCTGCAGAAGTCGGGCTTTGAGGAGGTGGAGACCTTGGTGGGAGGGGCGAGGGCGGAGTGGATGGTGCCGTGTGTGAGGGATTTGGTGGTTTTTCGGGTAAAGGCTGGAGAATGTATGTGAGTAGGTGGTGCCCTGGAACTGGACCATGTTTGATAGAGAGATTGGGGGGGGTAAGTGGTTTGGTGGAAGTGACGTGTACTTTATATGAACGGGTTGGGAAGAAAGACGATATATGGATGGGATCATCAGTTTGCATGGAGTGGCCTGGAAGTTCAGAGTGTGAATAGCTTCAAAGGCGACTATAGTGTCTACTGGGGACAGGATTGACTTGTCGAGCGCTGCTCTCTATACGCGAAGGTGTTTGAGGGTTCAAAAGGTCTGGTCGTGCCAACGTGGGCTCGGGTTTTGGATGGTCGATAGATGGCCTGTTTTACTTCGAATACCGGTAGTTTCTACTCTCAAGGTCCCGAGGTACTAATGAGCTGCCCCAATATCATCATCCTCCATAGTGATTGGATATTCTACTATAACGGGGCCACGGGTTGTGCAGTCAAATGGTTGCCCAGCTCATAATACTGGAAGAATAAACCTGAAAGACGAACAGAAATCAGAAGAGAAGAAAGACAGAAAGAGCATCGTATATTTGTTTCAAGGTTGATGGCATCGAGTAGTCAAAAGAGATCATCTCACAATAAATAAAAAAAAAAAAAAAAAAAAAAAAGGAAAAAAAGGGAAAACAGTTGGTGTATCACTCGAATCAGATTATAGATTTGGTTTTAAAAGAAAAACAAAAACAAAAGGGCCCGTTTTCTCCCTTTCCTCCCTTCGCCCCAGGACTTGGTCGTCATTCACCATGATCACTCGTCAGTGCCTGCTCCTCTACAGAGCAAGAGCCAGGCCCAAAATACCAGCAGCACCCATCATGCTCATGGCCACTCCACCAGTCGCAATGGGAGCACCACCGGTCGAAGTCGCCGACGCATGAGCGGACGACACCGCGGCAGAGACCGCCGACGAGGCAGACGCCACGGCGGAGCTGACCTCGGCGTTGGCCGAAGAGACGGCACTGCTGACGGCCGCCGCAGCAGTGGACTCGGCCGCCGCGACCGCGGTCGCCATGCCAGTGACTGCCGTGGAGATGTCCGAGGCCATGGCCGCGGCGGTGGCGGTGGCCTCGGCGAAGTCGCCCAGCACACCGTTACCGGGAGAGGTGGCCCAGGCCTTGACGCTGTCGGGCAGGGAGCTGTACCAGGCGGGCATCGTGCCAGCGGCCACCTCGGACATGACGGAGCTCTGGAAGGCAGGGTCCATCATTTCCTGGGCCCAGGAGACCGGAATGGCGGTCTCGAGGACGGTCAAGATGGAGTTCGGGATGGAGTCGAGCATTGCCAGGTCGTCGGAAGAGATGCTACCGGACTGGGGAGCTGCCAGTGCGGTGGCGGAGAAGAGAAGGGCAGCGAGGAACTTGGACTGCATGGTGGAGACTGGAAAAAGGGGAGGGTAATGGAGAGTAGAAAGGTGGCAGAACAGAGTCGAACGGGAGAACGACGTGGATTTTTGAAGAAGAACGAATGTGTAGATTTGAAGAAAGTGAGCGAGAGAGAGAGAGAGAGAGAGAGCGTGAAACGACCGAACCGCCAAAACAAGTGAAAGGTGACGAGCTTAAATGAAAGGGCGAGAGAAGAGAATCATCATCATAATCATGACCGGTGGGGCGCGAGGGAAAGCGCCTCAAAATTGGTGGAGAGACAAGAGGTGCTCGTGTTGATCCCAAAGGGGAGAAGAGAGGCGTTTGAGACGAGGGCTTACCGAATCGGGTAAACAAATGATGTGTCGGACTGTCGGACTGTCGAACTGTCGGCTTGTCGGAGGCACTGCCCCTGACTATTTTCAGACTCGAAGCTTGGCCGAGAGTCTAGAACCCTGACGGCACGAGAGTTCTGCCTACTTCTACTTGGCTGACAATATCCTGCACTCGTCCGAGAGACTCTCTCTAGACGGTACTTTACCTAGTGTGAGATAGAGCAGCAATAAGCAATCGGGTCAAGACAGGTATCCTTGGAGGAAATAGATATCCAGACCAAGCTTCCTTTTTTTGTTGTTGGTCGTTTTTATTTTTTTGATTTCCCCCCAAGATTGCCGATCACTCCTGTTTAGTCTCGGAAGATAAAACCGCCGCGACGTCCCGTTCTGACCAACCAGTTCGAGGCAGTGGAACAGCAACACTGGGGGGGAAAAGATCAAACCAAAAGAAAGAAGAAAACAAAAAACTCTATTCTGCAAGGCCCAAAAACTTGAGAGACCGACACGGAGTCGCCAGTCGCGAGTCTCCAAGTGCGCTCCCCAGTCTAAACGAGGCCCATCGGCGGCTGAAGTGGATCAACTGGACAGCTGAAGGGAAGGGCCTTTCTTCCCTCCCTTGAAGCCTAAAACATACCGCCACCGGTAGTCTCATCATACGAAAAGAAAAAGGAAACGAGAGAAGTGGTGAGATGAGCCAGCCAATGAACAGCTTCTGCAGATCCAAGCCTCGTTGACTCTGTCCTATGACCGCAGGCCGTGACACGGGTTGCTAACTAGCGACATTGCAAGTGTGGAAATTACGGCCAATGAACTTGGTGGGTGAAACGGACTCGACCGTGTGGTCTGGTGAAGCGGTTGAGATTCCGATGCAGGTACATGCTGTAAATAGTAGTAAAACTCCAGTACCAGACAGCCTTTCCACACCGCTAAGAGTACTTGCAGGGGTAAATGTCTCTCATCACTTGGGTGATCAACTACTGACAAAGCTCCCTCGAATTGATGAGTGACTCCAGTCGATAATATAGCTGTCTGAGTCATTCATGGCCATGAGGCTCCATGACCGATCTCCGATCTCCACTCATCGTACCGGCACGTCTCAAAGATTCAAGCCACTGCGCTCAACTGTTAGACTCTGACTCTGACTCCTGCCGGAGATTGATCAACCAACTTCAACCGTCTTTGTCGAGTCAGCACTAATGCCAGGAGAAAGTATGATGACGCATCATCTCTCGAATGCATAGTCCATTCAGAAAAAAAATCAATCAAGTTATCATGAATTGGAAACCATGTACCTGCGTATGGAATACTAGCTAGTAGCTACTTCTACATGAATAGATGCAAGACCCTGACAACAGCACCAGTGAACCTATTCCCAGCCGAGACCAGCATAGCGCCTATATTCGATAAATATCCATTCAGTACACGCCCGCCAGACCCGGACAGAGACCATCATCCATCTTGATCCATTTCAAACCCGCGGTTACTACCTACCTGACTTTCATGACTTCATCGCACAGCCCGATTAGTAGAATACCACAAACCCCAACGTGAACGCCATCTCACTTCCCTTTCTCAGTCTAAGAAACACACCTTGCTGCATCCTCTGTTTCTCGGTACATCCCACTCATTCAGGCATGACCCTCGCATCCCTCCCTAGGGCAGGACTCGTGCGGAAACAATAACCTTCACCTTCCGAATTCCACAGAGGGAAAATCAGGAAAAGAGGCTATTTGAATGCCCATCCGACAATCCCATATACTACCGAGGAGGAGTTCCAAAAGTGACAACTCTGCTCCATTTCTAAGAATATGGAATCTCATAACAATAATCACACCACTCAGCCCAACTCCAATCCCGTTCGAAACTGTACCAAACTCTCACCGGACGAGTACCTCACACTTTGTGACATTCAACCGTTAGGTATTCAATCTCCTACGCCTAGGCACGAACCCACTCAACGCTCTCTATACCAAAACTCCCGCGGATGACCCAGACATTCACCAATAGTGACGGCTAAACACGGAAAAAGCACGAGGGAAAAAAAGAATTAGCATCAATTTCATCGAATCAAAGAGGATCACCACGTAGGAATCAAAACTCTCTTACCATGTAATTTCCGCCTCTTCACCTCCCGAATCATATCCCCCACCAACTTCTCTGCCGTATACTTTTGCGAATCGTGCGCAAGCAGAATACTCCCGCCCTGCTTCAATCCCTCGCGGAACATCTCCAAACTCCGTCCCGTTCGATCGGGAGCATCGTTCGTCTTGTCGTCGGTGAAAATACTCGCGCCGATGACGTGGTACTGCAGATCTGCCATGGTGGAGAGCACGAGGTCGTTCACGTGCAGCCAGGGGGTCCGGGTATACGTTGGGATGAAACCAAGGATGTCTGAGAAGGCTTCTTCCAAGTGATACATCTCCGAGAGGATGGTCTGATAGGGCACAGTGGTGAGGTTGAGGTGGCTCCATCTGCGAGAATGGTCAGTATTTTCACAAGAGGCAAACAGGAAAGGGTAAGGAGAAAAGAATAAGAAAAGAAAAAAGGAAAACAATAAAAGGTTTCAGGAATGACATGTTTGTGCCAAAGACAAAAGGAGGAACGGGAAGCCCGTACGAGTGAGATCCAATCTGATGTCCTTCTGCCAAAGTCCGGTTCATCACATGAGAATAGTCGTAGATATTTCCCTTCCAGTCACCATTGAGAAAGAACGTTGCGTGCATGTCGGCCTCGGCGAACAGATCGAGGACGTGCTCTGTGTAGATGTAGGGGCCATCGTCAAAGGCTAGGGCGATCGTTCCGGGAACGATGCAGCGATCAATGACCTTGCCGTAGGGAAGTTGGGTTTCCCTGCGGGTAGGCAGAGGTCGTGAAGTAAGAATGGATTGCGGTGACGGAGCTATGGAAAGGATGGGGACCGCAGAGGATAGCGTTGCCGCGGAGGTGATGGCGAGAAATGAGATGAGGAAGTGCTGCATGGTCGAGGGTTGGTTGATGTATGAATATATGGAATCGAATAATTGGGACGGAAGAAAATGGGATAAGACTTGAGGATGGAATCGGAGTGTGTTGTAGAGACGGACACGGTTGGCTACGGTGAGAGAGGTGGGCCGTTCATGACGACCAGAGTGCTGTGTAATGGGAATAGCAAAGGAATGGCAAGGCAAGTACGGGCTCTTCAGCGACTGGAAGGAACTGCCCGCAAGGAAAAACTTCTTTACTGTGAGGTGACAGATCAAAAGTTCCGGAAAAGAGCATTATTGAGACGTTATCATGTTCGATTAGCATTTCCACCCCGAGGGAATTTTGTATCAAAAACGCATAGCCACCCTATCTCTTCAAAAAAAAAAATAGAATATAAAATACACCCACAGCAATGCAAAGGTCTCCAAAGACCACGGCCAGAGCAAATCGCTTCTCGCCGCCTGTTTTGCCTTTCGTCGACCAGTGGAGTGCCCGGAGAAAGAAGCTAATGAAAATTCTTCCACCAACCGTGCGTCCTCCCCCGTCTTTCGTGCAGTGATGGTCATCCTCCTTCTCTTGTCCTCGAACCGTGCTCATCAGTTCTCGTCGGAGCTTCGGCACGGGCCGAGCCTAGCCCTTGCGCGTGTGCTTCTTCATGGACTTGCGCTGTTCCTTCTGACTCTCTCGGTCAAGGTACTTGCGCTGCTCTTCGGCAGTCATTCCACGGAGCAAACGTTCGCGCTCCTCCTTCTTGATCTTCTCTGCGGCCAGCTTGCGCTCCTCGGCCTTCTCTTCCTCCTCGGCACGGCGGAGCTTCTTGATCTCTTCATCGCGAACGCTTCGGATCTTGCGCATCACCTCCGGGCGCCAGTGAGCCACAGCGACAAGCTTGTCAGCGAACCGCAGGAACTGGTTGAACAGCGGAAGAGTCGATGAGTAATCAGAAGTGAGGTTGACAGAGAGCTGAACGCGCTTCTTGGGGATGGTCTCGTTGATCCTATGCAACATACTTGATCAGCAACTGGAGTGTCAGAAATTGCGCGCGACACATGAGGAGTTCTTACTTGAGGGGCTTGTCCACGGGCTGATCGGTCACAATCAAAAACTCAAAGTTGTTTCCAGCCTGCTCAATAGCCTGAATCAGGTCGGGAGTGAGCAGCGCCTCGGTGATCTCAGCGCTCTCGCTCATGACGGTGACCCATGAAGGAAGCTTGGAGTGGTCCTTGGAGAAGGTGATGGAAGCGTCGTAACGGTCAGTGCGGAACTTGCGCATGTAACTCTTGTGCACCACGGCCCAGATGAAGCCATCATAAGTCGAGTTGGAAACCTTGACAGACGAAGTGTCTTTGCCAAGAACAGGCACCAGGTCTTTCTCCTTGCCATCGAAGGCGTACATGAGGGCTTCGTACTTCTCGGCGGGAGCCTCCCAGCTCTCGAAAAAGAAGCTGAAGACGTATTCCATAATATAGGTGATTGGGTTGTACCGCTTGGGCATGGTCAGAGCGACATCCACAAAGGCGACATTCTGACGACCAGTCGCGTAGGCGGCAAACTCATGGCCAGACTTCTCCTTCAGCAGCTTCTCTGGGTTGGACAGCTCCACGGTGATCTCATCGGGAGCTGATCGGGAAATGCCATCGAAGCCGACGACAGCAAATTCCTTCTGCAGAGCCGGGATATGCGCTTTGGCCCAATCGCGAGCGCGGCGACGGTTGGCGCGAGTACCCCACAGATGGAAGAGCACGACCACCAGGATAAACGGCATGATCAGAGCCTCCTGCATGAAGTCGCTCGGCGAAGTGCGCTCCCACACCCGATACCATTTTGTGTATGGCGTGGCACCTTGCGTGTTCAATGCTGGAATGGTCGTCGTGTCGGCGACCAGCGACGCGGGTGATGGATTCGGAGCCTCAACAAAGTCGGCAAAGTCTAAAGAGAGAGAGAAGAAGCCGGTGTTAAAAGGACTGGAATTGATCGACAGTGGCCTGGGTCATTCCAATTGATGGACGGTGTGACCGGTTCGAAGGTACTTACCATCATCTGCATTGGCAGCTCCCGACGGCTGAGAGCCGAACACGTTCTTGAAGACACCCGCCATTGTTGCAAGTTGAGACCACACGAGGACAAGGTGGAAAGGAAAGGAGGTGTGGGAAGAAACGGAGTGCGGAGCTGGAAGCTGGGCTGTTAGCGGCCCCCACGAAATCCCCGGGGTGGGCAGTTTTACGCGGCTGCTTGCGAACTGGCGAACTGGCGAACCGGGCGTCAACAGCCACCGGCAGCTCGATCACGGGACCGGCTTTTTGAGCGCCCTAAAAGGAGAAGTAGTGAACCCGTCCGATTCATCTTACATCGGAAGCGAAAACAAACAAAAGGTCCTTACAACCTAGAGCAATGATGGCCAGAATATCAAGAAGAGGGAGATTCCAATTGTTCCATTCCCAAATTCACTGTCCGTGTATAACCAAGCTTCAGCCCCGAGTCCAGCGACTAATCCGAAATCCACTGGTGGTATCCCGCAAAAACGCACGCAAAAAGGACGATTAAAAAAACACACAGGGAAAAGAGATCCCATAAAACGCCAAAAAGATCCGAAAGGGCCCCAAAACATTTTGGTACAATTCTTTTTGGTACATTCCGCTGAAACAACGCGAGAGAAAAAGAAAGTGAAGCAGCGGGGGGGCAGCCGATACTGCCGAAATTACAAAAGTTCAAGTCGTAGCGGGCATTAAAATCCTCGAGGCTTGCTCGAGGAGAAAGAAGAATAAACCATCAAAGGGAGCGGCGAGGCCACTGCCCTCGACAAATCAATGACCATACGCCGGAGGCGGAGAGTCGTCTTGGGAACGAGCCCAAAAGTTGCTGCAGGGATTGCCCGTCATGAGCTTCTCTTCGCGCATACGACGGGCGATTTCGCCCGCGAGGCGTTCGACCAAGAGTTGATCCACAGAGTCACCGGTGGGCTTTTCGTCCTGGCTCAAGTGAAGCATGGCAGAAGGTAGTGGTGGCTGGGCTGCAGCCGATGAGGGTCCCGCCTCGGCCTTTTCGTTGAAATGAACAGCAGTTGTCGTAGTGCCGCGAGGGGTAGCTTCCACATCATTGGCCCTCGACGGACGAATAGTCTCGACGGAGTAGGAAGGTTCTTCGCTCTGCGCGGTCAAGGTAGTGCGACGCAGGCCCGGGCGGGAGATGCTTGATCGGTATCGCTCCGGGATCATCGGCAAGTGAGAGTCGGTCTCGGGAGACAGAGGGGGCGTCACAGGATCGTCGGGCTGTTCGTTCACCATTGGCAGGGGCGCGGAGTAAATGGATGGTGGGCCAGTGGATTCTGTCATGGTACCGTCGTCGCTCACGCTCATGGCGTCGTCAGTCGTCTTGGGGCGTCGCAGGTCAACCACTCGCTTCTTCCGCTTCCTGGCATGAGCCTTCGAATGGCGTCCAGTTCCTAGACTCAACCCGTAGCTGTTGAATGAGTGAGTCGACGACAGGGTGGGACGAGTCTGAGAAGAAATGACACTGGATGTCTCGTGGACTGATGACGCCATACTGCCAATTTGCGAGTGAACACGGGAGAGGGTCGGGCTGCGGGGAGACGCAATGCTAGCAGCGGCCTCGCTGGAGTCGACCGGGGCTGTCCACGCACGGTAGACCACTTCCTGGATGGAGGGAGTGAATAGGGAGAGTGTGCGCTGCGAATCGGTCAGGGCCGCGAGACGGAGGAGGTTCTTTTGCGAAAACAAGTGATGAGTCTCCACCGCGGAATCCAGCGATAAGGATGCGATCTCGGATTCATTCAGCGCATGCCCCATGGCATCGACGGGGTCCTGTGGTGGGCTAGCCAGAGGGTCCTGACCGGGGCCTTCACTGGTGGAATCCGGTTTTGAAGTCTCCGCGTTGGTCTCTTCTCCGGTACGGTATTCCGGAACCCATAGACGGAGAGATAGCCGGTGAATAATGGCGGGCAGCTCGTCCATGAACAAGATGCGGAGTTGAGCTTCGATTTCCTTTTGGAGGAAGTCGCGCACGAAGGGAATGGAGTCAAAGGTGGACGAGACCTTGAGCGATTCCAGTGGATCATTCCGGAAGACGACGGTGATACCTTTTTGCTTTGAAAACACCAAAATGACGAATCCCGATAGTTTGAAGTCGGACAGAGTGATTTGGAGAGGAATCGTGAGCGGAGTTCTGCGCACGAGTCAAAAGGTTTCATCAGTCAGGAGTTCGAACATGGCGACCAGATATGCGTGTAAATATCGTCTGTGACGGGTGGGGAGACGTACGCTGCTGCCAGAGGTTTGGGAGATGCGAATGACGGTCGGGTTAAGAGGTAAGTATTCAGCGGGTTGGCTTGCACACGCGTTTTGAGGGTCAAAAAAGCGTCGCCCGAGTAAGACATCTTGAAGATACCACGAAAGCGATCTTCGGCCAAGTCTCCAATCTCCAAGATCTCCAGGTCGGGAGGCATCGAGCCCAGGTTGAGTTCCGTGACGATAATGTCATCGACGATGATGGGCGGCTTGGGAGACTTATTCAGAGCGGCTGTGAGAAGATCCTGGGCGCGAGTGTAAAAGCCCGCGTCCGCCATTAATGGCGACCAGTTGAAGTTGAACGCCATGCCCGCGCATTGAGAGAGCGGACCGATCGGGGAAGAGAGGCACGGTCGAGAGACGAGAGGAAGGATACGGAGCTTGTCAAGAGGCAACCACCGAGTAAACCGAGTAAAGCACGGTGATGCGAAAAGTGAGAGCGCGGAGGCAAAGTGCCAGAGGGAAAGCGACCGGGCAGTGTGAGTGTGAACCGCCGGGGGATCAGGGCAGCTGTGGAACTGAAAGAAGGAAAAAAGGGAAAAAAAAAAAAAAAAAAAAAAAAAGGGTCGCCCTCTCCCGAGGCTGAGCCAAACGGAGAGAGTCTCAGTCACAGGGGGGCCCTCGCGTGCCCCGACCACACGCGGTCATTCCACCTTGAACTCTCTACGATTCGTCCCCTTCGAGCCACCACGGTTGTCACAGTCTTTTTCTCATGGAAGATTTCGTCTGCACACCAATGTTCTAGCGCCGACTTTCATCTGCAAGTATTGTCTCTGCCAGTTTTCATGGACGATGACCACGCCCGGATCCTCTCCGAACGTAAGCATAGAGTACGTCACTCCTCTCGAACTTTTGAGCAAGCGGCCCACACTTTCCGATCAGCCCCGAAAGTCTTGTCCACTGGGATATCGATCAGGGCTGTTCCATGATCGCTCTACGGGGTTCGGGTGCCTACGATGTATTCCCAGAAGCATCACTAGTGTCTGAAACGGGTCCGCTTCAAGTACTGGGCCAGGGACACGATGATAGCTGATCCTGTGAGGACGATTGGAACTCCTGAACGAGACTCGAAACAAAAAGATCCCGAAAAGCTCGTGCAACGCGGTTCAAAGCGGGTCAAGAAGGGTCAAGAGCCGTGCCGATCGGGGATTATCGTGGACGGCGAGCACCTTCTTGAGACTTGAGGGTAGGAAAGCCTTGGGCGTAGAGGTCTGGCCCACTCGGCAGAGTCGGACACCAGTGAGAGCAAAATCATTTCAAGCCGAAGATCGTGTCTTCGCCGCGGGGCCCCCAGAAGTTTTTCTCTATGGCTGTACGACGATGCGTTGTTCTCCATAGTGGCATAGTGGAGTGTTGGAGGAGGCAAATGCACTCCCGACCCAAACTATATGCAGTAGGACGCACGTCTTGCGACAGTCCTTTGCTGCATCGCTGATGGGCTCCAGGTGATGACGCTCTCAGGAGGAAAGCCGAGGGGGATGGTTTCACACTACTCGTTCTGCTCTGGACATCACGGATGAGAGTAGGCATCCGAGCACTCGGCATTCATGATTGGACCAGCGATGTACAGACTGCAATCTCTCTACATTTCGGTACTCAGCGTGTGAGCCGTGCGACCGAGTCTGACACGCGACCCTTTCCGATCGTAGCTCAAGCTGGAAAGCCGACAGCGGCGATTTTGTGGAACAGGTACCTGCTCGTCATTCGCAAAGTTGGACGGCACTCGTCGGAGCAGCGGATTACGTAGCTAGAGACCCCCGTCATCGTTGAAGGTTCGGCTGTGTTCCAAGAGCGGAACGCGTCTGGATGGAAGGAAAGCACGTGAGCGGCCAGATCTGTCTGCATGTGAATACGGTAGTGGAAACTGGGAAGTGTATAGCGTCTCACTGCCCACGCGTAGAAATCATTGATCATTATATAGTGAGTATGGGTACTACTGGACTACTATTAGGTACCTAGTACAGTATTTACTCAGCGAGGCCTCTCATGTTAATTAGAAAGGCTGACTGGGCAAGCACTTCTCTCGTACTGTACTATTCACATGTCAAAACTTTCTTCCTGTCCTGTCAGAGACCTGATTGGATCACACAGTTGAGTGAACCGGCAGTTGTGCAATCAAAGAAATGTGGATCACGTGATATATCCTGGAGCTCTACCACGGCAACAGGGCGCTAGGCCATTTACGGGTAAAAGTCAATACGGCAAGAGCGCTGAGGGTATTCACGGTTTGATTCTTTTTGGAACGACTCTATACCAACCTCGCCATTTTGCTTCCCAGCCAAAAGAGCACAAGCATCTTGACTTACACACTCTATGGCCATCTCCTCTGGGTTGTCGATCATGTCCTCTAGGCCATCATCGCCCCCATTGGGTCACGCGACAATCGTGGAGGCTCGAAAGCCCTCTACCAGAACAGTCGCACATCGCAAAGTATACGGCAAGCGACGAACCAATGCAGCAAGGGCAGTGTTGGAAGACAATGGTCAAATCGACCGTAGGGAGGGCTCAGGAAAAGCTGAGGTGTCGGTCGAGACTCTTCAGACGAAGCTTGCCAAAGTGACAATCCACGAACAGCCAGCCTCAGAACGGCACGTCCGCCAGTCCGACAAGAAGGAAACCCCCACGCAACCTACGCGGAGAAAGAGGGAAGCCGCTCCAACACAATTCAAAGAGGAGATCGTGTCCGGAAAATCAACGGTTCTGTCCGAGTCGACCCGCGACTTCCCATCCGCAGATCAGGAGCGAAGACCGGAAGGCTACGAAGTGATGGTCGAAGTTCGAGTCTCAGAACATGAGACAAGTACCAAAAGCGACGAGGTGAAACAGCAACAGCGAGACCGTTCCGCCGCTAATACAAACTCGCCGCGAAAGAAGAAGTCATCAACGACTGGCCGAAGGATATCTGGGCTGGTTCACGATGCCAAAATCAACGCTTACGTTCGTCCCATTCTTAATGAAGCTTTGTCCCCGATTGCGTCTCAAGGTGTCCAAAATTTCAGCTCCTGGGCGTCGCGCTCGGCCAAAATGTTCGATGTGGTCAAACTTGCCGAGGGCTCCTACGGTGAGGTCTACAAGCTCCATCTGCGGGATGAAAACTCTCGTCCACCCGTGTCCAAGTCAAAATTAGCGAGACTTCGAGCCTATGGGGACGGTGTCTTCAAGGTGGTTCCGCTCTGCGCACCACGAGGACCAGGCTCAAAGAAATATACGTCTGTTGAGGAGATTGTGTCCGAGGTGAAGTTGTTAAAGTACCTGGACCCGATCCCCGGATTTGCACGATTCAGGGAAATTCACGTCGTTCAGGGTCGTTTTCCTGATTTATTTCAACGCGCATGGAATCATTACAAGGAGACGAGTAATGACTGCTGGAACCCCGATCCTTCGAACAGGAGAGCCTTCCCGGAAACGCAGCTGTGGGCGATCATTGAGATGGACGATGCAGGACACGAACTTGAGAAGTTTTCGTGGTGTTCGATTTTCCAAATCTACGATATTTTCTGGGGGGTGGCGATGGCACTGGCGCGTGCTGAAGAGTATGCGATGTTTGAGGTAAGCTGGAAAGAAAAGGGTGTATATGTCCATGGCGGTCGAGTATTGACGTGTCACTAGCACCGCGATCTCCATCTGGGCAACGTTTGCATTCGTTCCAATCGAGCAGATGGCAGTATGGATCCTCCCACCGATCTTGAAGTAGTGCGGCAACGCTCGGCGAGTGGCTTCGGCTATAGCTCTTTGGAAACAACAATCATCGACTACTCACTCTCCCGGGCTGACCTGCAAATTTCAGATCCTGCCAACAATGCCGAAAGCCTGGTGGAGATCACCTCGTCTGACTTGGACAAAAGGCAGATTTTCGACGCCGTTGGCGAGGATGAAGACGAAGCGTTCCTGAGAGATACATATAGGTACATGCGCAACACCGTGTATACTGGTACCCCGCTATCGACAGAGAAAGTCCCCGACGTGCCCGGTATTTGGGCAGAGTATGTGCCGCAGACAAATCTCGTCTGGCTTGTTTTCTTGCTCAAGAATCTCCTGAAGAATCGCCAGCCTGAATCGGCCCATGTACCCGCCTTGCAACAGCGAGCAGCTCTGGCCCCTTGTTCTCCGAACCGGAACCTTTCGAGTTCCGGGTCAACAGAGACAGAGTCTGTGAAGAAAAAGACCGAGGTCAAGAGCGTCTCTCTCAAGGAATCTCACTTAAAGGACGTGCATGCTCGAGTCTTAAGACTCAAACAGACTCTTGAAAAAAGGCTGGAAAGTGTTCTCGAGCTGTTGGACCTCAAACACGGACATGACGACATGTGTTGTGCTGCAGACTTGGTGGCCTACGCGATGGACTCGAAATGGTTGGTAGAGGAGGATTTCTTTTGAGACTGCTCACAGTGCATTTTGACCGGGTTTGGTTCGGAGTCTTTGTTCTCATTTGAGCGGCATTCTCAGGTGTTTGGTGGTCTCCCCGGCATTGTTTTCTCTTTTTTTTTTTAGATATACATCTCTTTCTTAGTTTGATAGATTGATTGTGCATGCTTGTTGTTGTGCTGGCTCGGCAAGACCAGGCTGTATGTCACATCTTACGTGGTAAACCCTCTGAGTGGAATATACTCTCTCTCTCTCTACATCAGTTCGAAAAGTGTATCCTGATGTTTTAATCCATGGAATTACCTACAACCTGTCCGAGTTTCCATCCTATCCATGAAAACTATTCATGTAATTAAATCCAGGTGCTATCCTATCAAGGTACTTCTTGTCTAGAATTATACAAATTGTGGATTAAACCCTATGAAATATATAATATTTTAATTGACCCTCGATTCTTCCAAGCCCCGTCCAGCATCGCCCGAGCGGGGAGAATTGGGAAATGTTTGGCTTTTTTGCACTCCGCGTGAGTCCGCGGGCTCTCCACCCGCTGGCTGACGGAGAGCTGTTGGGTCCACTCTTGGAATGACTTCATGTAAATGATCACTCTTTTTTGGGGGGGTTCGGCAAATTCGACTTTGTGAATATTAACGAGTTTGTGTGTGTGTGTGTGAGAGAGAGAGAGAGAGAGGGATTGATCTGGTGAATTCATAGTATGGCTCTTCAAATGTTATTCCAGACTTGACGCTAAATTGAAGCACAGATATCTCAAGGTGGTGATTCCAAAGAGGAAGAAGAAGAAGAAGAAGAAGCAGCCGGGCAGGCGATCCAACTAAAGGGCAATCGAGTGATTGGCGAGCAGAGTTTGTGTCTCTTGAGGATCAATCCATCGGAGCTCTGCTACCTACGTAGCTTCGCTGGGCTTGAATAGTCATTCTTCCTGACTTTGACGAAACACATTCCAAACTCGCTCGTCTCGGTTGAATTTGATTGAATCGTGTGGAGAGATTCGCACCAACGAATCTTCAACTCGTTCATCATCATGCCGCTCACAGGGTACGATAATTCATATCAACTCGTATCGTCCATTTTCCCTAAAAAAAAAAAAGAAGAAGAAGAATTGCCCTCTCGATAAGCGAACACTGACCCCTTCTCAAAAGCGTCTACTTTATTCCTACCAACCCTCAGAGCTCAACCACGCTCGCCACTCTAAGCGAGCGTCTTCGAGCAACCTTCTCCCAAGAAGATGTCATCCCCATCGGTCGCTGGGCCCTCGAACATAAATTGATGCGCGATACCCCCGGCTTACTCCCCCAATCCACCGCTCAGGGTCAACGTCTCGCCAAGCCGCGCTACCTCCAACTTCTCTCACTAAGTCACTATCCCACCCATGGCTTCATCTACACGTCCGAGCCGACGGAGAAGTTCTCCCACCGTCCATCAGTCTCCGCATCAGCCACGCCGGGGACATCGCCCACCCCCAATCCCGCACCTGATGCATCGGGCCGATCGGCGGCGTCTCCATCACAGCTTGCGGCTACTACCGCCGAGACCGCAATGGTGATGACCACTGTACCCCCCGCGGCGTATAAGACGCTCTTTCAACATTTCACCTACGCATGTCAACCGATCTGGTGCCACCGGTTGACGCTCGGGGTTCCGAACGGGATAGTCTACGATGTGGGGGACTTTCGCGTACGCATGGGCGATGTCCGTCAGACCTTTCCGGCTGTTCGTCCGCGAGGCACCATTGTCGAGATTGAGTGGCGAGGTCCGTCGATGGTGGACTCGCTTGCTGCGATGCAGTCTCGCGGCGAGAAACCCGGGACGGGCAGGCCGTCCGAGGATGTGGATTCGGGGGTAGATCTCTCGTTTGCAGGTATGGAGGAGGCAGATGTGGATGCTGAGTATGCGGCTACGGCATCTTTGATCCGAGAGTTTTGGGAGCGGCTGGAGGTGTCCGGGGCCAAGGAGGCGATTCTGGTGCCTGGTCTGGGGAAGGAAGTCAAGGAGAGATTGGGCCAGGTGAAGAGTGGAAAGGAGGGGCGTGGTCCTTTGAGATCCATGGAGGAGGTGGGGAATTTGACAGGGTTTGGGAGTGTGTCGTTTGACCATGATGTGAATCCAACGGCCGGGACGGATGTCGCCCGGCAGTATATGGAAGTGTTGAGGTTCAATCGATAGTACTTGAGTGAGAGTCCAATGGGTGGTGGTTAACTTGTCAAGACAGTATAGTATGGATGCGGTGGTGAGCTTTATAGCAAAAGACTACGGGATCACATGGGAAGATTTCACGATTGCATTTGCTAGGAGCAGATCGAAGAAGTATGAGCGCAATGGTAACGGTACCGCTATGTGTCCTGTATATGTGCATATCAACCACCACGCTAGATCATGGCTCTGCCCCTCAAAATCTGAGATCCCTGGGTGGGAGGCTAACTCATCCTGGCAGTAGGAAGGACAAAAGAGAAAAGAAAAAGCCCGGCTTAGAGGAAGAGTGGTGGCCTCCCTTGTGGTGTCAAAAATATCGTGAATTCACTAAGATTTCAAAACAAACATGGCGAAATCAAAAGGTCGTTTATTTTTGCATCATGAGCTGGACAAACTCATTGTCTGGAAAGAGTCGAGCGAATCAGATCAGTATACCGTTCCACGCAAAGTACCAGGGCCGACGGTAGATCGCAACGGCGCAAGCGGCAGAATTGTGGAGAGAATATGCAACGTACAGTCAATACGGCCATCGCCGTCCTGGTCCGCCTCACGGATCATCTCATCCACCTCATCGTCGGTCAGCTTCTCGCCAATGGAGGTCATCACATGGCGCAGCTCAGCGGCGGAAATGAAGCCGTTGTTATCACGGTCAAAGACCTTGAAGGCCTCACGGATCTCCTCCTCGGAATCGGTGTCCTTCATCTTGCGGGCCATCATGGTGAGGAACTCTGTCGGTGCGGGCCACAATTAATCACACTGCGCTCAGGGCACCCCCCAAAAAAGGTGACATCGGGTTGCACGATACGGTAGTAGGGAAAAGCGTACCAGGGAAGTCAATGGTGCCGTTGTTGTCGGCATCGACCTCGTTGATCATGTCCTGCAGCTCAGACTCGGAGGGGTTCTGGCCAAGCGAGCGCATGACAGTACCGAGCTCCTTGGTGGTGATTTGGCCTGATTGCAATCCTCGAGTCAGCTATCCAGATTCGACCACTGTGCTACGGGAAGCACCGAGCAATCATCATGCCAGTCAAGATTCCTTGCAACCATGCACAAAGAATCGACGGGGGGAGAGAGAGGAAGAATCTCACCATCGCCATCCTTGTCCTATACGCGGGAAAAAAACAGCCCCATTAGTTTACCATGTTTGTTGTTGAATTTCCTCTTTCACATGGGAAATCCCAATGCTCGTCATTCGGGGCACTCACAAACAAGGAGAAGGCCTCCTTGTACTCGGAAACTTGCTCTTCGGTCAAAGAATCGGCCTAGACAGAAAAAAAAAATCACCACGATGGTTAGTTGCGAAATGAATAGGCAACCAACGTGGCTGCCCCGCTTTATGGAGCGGGGGCCAAGAGATCGAGGGCAGAGTCTCATGGAGGAAGGTGTCCGGTTGAGGACCTGTGAAGAGAGAGATCAGGGAAAGTGCTCGTACCATGGTGAAAGAGTGCGGTGGACAGCGACGGACGGGGAGAGATCAGGAAGAGAAGATGAAATTGAGGGGGGGGGGCTGATGATGGTGGGGAGTCAAAGTTAAGGGGAACGATGTACGGCCAGCCTTACGCTTTCTTGGCCTTATTGCCTGAACGGATGCACCACACGAAGCTTGCGCTGGGGGGCTGACTGGGCGTCAAGCTCGGGTTTCTTTCTTTTTTTTTTTTTCATTATTATTTTATTTTTGGATACGTGAGTACGATTACGATTACACATCCAAATCGTAAAGCTAGATGGTAAAGTGACTGCAACCAGTTGGCCACGGGATTTGGGGACAGGGACAAGATATCTGTATATTGTTCACTGTGGTATGGAAGGTCAATACTACTACCTACTGAATCTAGATACATATATGCACACATTCTGAATACGAGGACTGAAGGTTCCATTGCCTCATTGTACAGAACGCCAAGCGACAGCTGCGACACCAACAGTTTTTCTCATCACCCGTCAGCCTCGCCACTGACTCCCGATGAAGGATTACACAGGGGGCGTTGGTGTCAGCCAATCATACACCACATCTGTTGTGGGCGGTCAAGTCAGAAAAAGAGAATGGGGGCAATGGATGCATCTTTATGTGCCTTGCGGGTAGAGTTGGTGCCTGAGCTGAGCTGTGGCTGACAACTGGACAATTGGACACCTGGACAGCTCAAGTGGACTGGGCGATCACCAATGTCTGCTACCATAGTGACGCTGAGATGGTGTGACCACTACCGTATAGGAGAATGACAGTGCCCTTCACTCCATCAAGTATCTCTAAATTCGAGGAAAGATGCACCTAGCTCAAAGATGATCTGCGATCTGATCTCTCAAAAATGATCTCCTTCGGGCTTAAAAAGAAAGGTTGTAAGACTGCTATCAATAGTAAACTACTATGTAGCTTGCGGCTCTTACAATCCCTTCCACTCACTGGTGTGCAATGTGCATTAGACACCATCCAGCGAGATACGGGCTTTTTTTGCAGACTCAAATGAATCAAGGCCAATGATATACATTGTGTCTCTTTTTTCAGCCTAGCTACATAGTGAGCAGAGCTTTATATAGAGAAATCAAAGTACATGATTCTCATATCTCTACGCAAACAAGATCATAAGATCTCTGAGTCTGCTCTATCCACCAGGCAAACTACACACGGCCGTATAGTCCGCTCGTGATTGAACCCTGCCGAGACAATGCGGCCTCTCAAAGAGGCTGATCAGTGACTTTGGCAGCCACGTCAGGTTACCTACCAAGCCCATCTCCAAACATAAGGCCGTCTGCCCACGCCTGGCCGTTAAGGATATTGACGGAGACCACCTGAGCTTATATGTGTAAGATTTACTATGATTCCCATCTGTTTCGGACTCGTTTGAAACATGAGGACTACGTTTTCCTCGCCCAAGATAGTATACTTTCCACCAAACACAGAATTTGAACACGGTCTGCAAGCCCTACAAAGATGGATAGACTAAGGTTGAGTAGCACCATCCTCCTTTATTGGTCCTTGACTGTGATCGCATAGGTGCTTGGTCTAATAAGCTCTGGTGGTAAGTAATCAGTCAAAGGTGATACAGGCAGGGATATTTCTATGCCAACATAGGAAACTGCGCCGCGAGAAGAATAAACTAGCCATGCAGGACCTCGATGACAAGTTTGGCATACCCGTGAAGTAGTTATTGTTTGATGGAGCTCTAGAGTCCTCATTAAATGCAAGTGCGACAGCGTACACAACGGTCCAATGGAAAAAGTCCTGGAATTGTTGGATCCGATCAGCACGTCCTCAGTTACAAAAGCGGGTACCTTCCAAAGACGAGACCCGAACGCTGAGGTCAGAGGTACCTTTTCCCCCCCTTGCGACTGTGGGGGAAGACCAATCGATTCCGCTGCGATCGGCCGCATCATTCAACCCGACAACCACCTCCGACACCCTCAAGGGAGCAGAGAGACACTCTGACATCAGCGCCGTCAAACACTCCAAACCACCTCCCGATCACCTCGACTGGAACGGACATGATAAATGTGCATCTCTCAGTCCCCGAATCTATAACTCAGTGCGCCGAACAGAACACGCTTCCCGCCCATAATGTGGCGGGATCGCACCAACCTGTACGATTGCCCATCCCAGACAGCTACATGATTGCGCCCACGCTGGTCCTGAGCGTCAGCCTCACGATTCACCCAAGTCCACAGCAACCAATGATTGAATAGCTACTGACGAAAATTGGTCAATTAACAGCTACATCTCCTACCGGCAATCCTTTGCGCACCATCCGACGAAGAAGCCGCGGTTCGGTGCTGCAAATGGCTTCGATGCTGGCCCCCAGCCGGAGGAGAGCCGGCGCCTCATCTCCGAAACGGGTGGCTTTGAGGAGGATGGGGACATGGTGATTGAGATGGACCTCCTTCCTCCCCGCTGGGTGGACGTGCAGGACGAAGTCTCCGAACTGTTGGCGGACATTGCGCAAAAGTCCGCCGAGCTCGATAAGCTGCACCAGAAACACCTCCTGCCGGGATTCGGCGATGAAGAGCTCCGTCGGCAAAACGAGGGGATCATCGAGCGGCTCACGCAAGACGTCACGCGCGGCTTTCATCAATGTCAGAGTGCCATCAAACGCATTGATGCCATGGTGCGGGAGGCCAGGCAGCAGGGCGGAGTTACCAGCGGCGAGGAGACGATGGCCAAGAATATCCAGATCTCTCTGGCGTCGCGGGTGCAGGAGGCGAGTGCGCGGTTTAGGAAGAAGCAGAGCACTTATCTCAAAAGTCAGTGTTTTGATCCTCGATCCCGCTGCTTCTTTGTCTGTCCTTCTGCTCCGATCACAGGAATGATTGAAGGCGATTGGCAGAAATCTTGCGGCGAGAACGTCGCGCACCCTGCAAAGACTCAAGCTAACATCATCGTGTCTCCATAACAGAGCTCCGCGATCTGGACGGCATCTCGACGCCCTTTGAACGCTCCCCAACTCCCGCGCAGAACCCATTCACGGATCCGTCCCTGATGGAATCCGAAGTCGACAAATCCTTCTCGCAAACAATGCTGATGCAAACCCAGCAACGCGCGACGGGCCAGAACGATGCGGCCATTGCCCAGCGGGAACGGGAGATCAACGACATTGCCAAAGGCATCATCGAGCTCTCGGACATCTTCCGCGAACTCCAAGCCATGATCATCGACCAGGGCACAATGCTCGATCGTATCGATTATAATGTCGAACGCATGAACACGGAAGTAAAGGCAGCCGAGAAGGAACTCAAAGTGGTAAGTCGCATTCAAGCGCTCAACTCAATCCCTTCTGTCTTTCCAGACATACTAATGCGCTGAAAATTACCTATCCTTAGGCGACAAATTACCAACGTCGCACGACGAAGAGAAAAGCCATGCTTCTCCTGGCGCTCGTGGTCATAGGCCTGATCATCCTTTTGGTCGTGAAACCCAAAAAGCACAGCTCTTCTGCTCCTCCACCACCGCCGGAGCAGCAGCAGCCCGAGGAAGAATCATCAAGTAACATCCGATCTGTCCTGCTGGCTCGAGGTGCAGGGACCGGAATGAGGAGACATCCAACATCTAGACGCTTGACTCGAAGTCGATGGATGGACCCGGATATATTACGATAATGTCGTCCTTTTTTTTTATAAACATTCACAGCGTTCAAAACTATCACAGACTTAATATTGCAGCCCCGGCCATAGCCCTATAAAACGGGGAGATCTCCCTTCCCCCCCCTCTCTCACTCTATCATCATTCCCCGCCGGCACGTATTTGATGGTACTGAACTTGCTTCTGGTCGAAGCTGCTCAAATTGTACATTGCAGTGGAAATTGATGCTTGATATCACAGGCAGCCTCTTCAGCTGGTTCAGTCTACAACTGGCTCCTATGCCGAGAAAATCACCCTGTTCCCTGAGCTCCTTCCAGAAGACCAGCTCGAGGTCGTGCATCATACAGAAGCCAAAAAAGGATCGGAGGTCGGTGTCGTAATATCAACGATTGGCTTCCCGGGCAATCATCGCGCTGATGTCGTCTTCCAGGTCTTCTGCAGCAAACGGCTCGTAGTCTTCATCATGCGCAACCTTGCGGCGCTTGGCATTCATCCCATTCACACCAAAATCGAAATCATTTTCTCCACCAGGTGACAGACTAGAGGGGTCAAATGGCATCCCACCATCATCCTGGTCGGTGGTTCGCAGGCTGAGGTCTTGCGGAATGTTGATAGGAGCTTCCTCCGTGAAGGGCCCATGGCTAACCGGCGGCTGCTCGCGCGCGGGGGATCCAACAGGCGTCAACGCTTCAACCGGCGGTGGAGTCAAAGCTTCAACCTCGGGACGAGGTGGCTCTTCACCCCCATTACCCTGTCCGGTCGTTGAGTGATCATCCTGGTAACCACGCATGATGGCGTCCTCGACTTCACGCCGCTGAGCATCAGTCTCTGCCTTGCGAATGCCAAATTGTGCGACAAGAGACTCTTCCTTTTGGAGTTCAGAGCGATTGCTCTCAAGGAGTTTCTCAAGACCCTCGATCAGGGCGCGCCGCGATTTGATGACCTCCGACACGGAGTTTTCGGCATGCGCAAGCGCTTTCAAGAGAGTCCCCAGGCGCGCAGCATGCACCGGAGGGGTGATCTGAGGCGCATTGGGATCCTTCAACTTGTCATACTCGACGTTGGCGGTTTTGGCGGAGCTGTTTGAAGTCATGGTCGCCTTTGTCAAGGCGACTTGTAAGGGCACGAGAGGCTGGAGTTCAGAAGGGGTAGATCCAGATGAGGTATCCTTGAAGAAAGAACCCCCCAGAGGTTGCTTCATTGTGGTTGAGCGGTTCTTGTCGATCTCTGTTCGATGATTGTTAAGTATACTGTGCATGAAAGAATCAAGACGCAATCATTCCAGAACGTACCATTTATGCGCCCCTCCACTGCATCCAGAATTGGGCCCTCAAAAACATGGCGCTGCCGCCAAACCTCGACAACACGACGAATCTTCTGTTGAATTTCATTCGATGCACCTTTGTATGCTGCCGCAGTGGCCTCCGCAACAATCTACCGGGCGTTAGTCGATAGTCCGAAAGTTCGATACGGTCAATTGCCCGATGGGGTACTGACTGGCGAAAACGCGATGAGGAAATCTTCTTTTCCCCGAGCCTTCGACTGTTGTGCAACCTCTGAATAGGATTAGTACTGGGTTACTAGTTATAAATGTTATGTTGCACCACCCGGCTTACCATTGGCCAGATAGACAAGGTTCAATCGTTTGGGGGGCGCCGAATCGCGAATCCGTTGGAGCCAGATCTGGGCGGTCTTCTCCGCATGTCGTCTACAAACCAAGCAGGGCAATGATCAGTAACTTTGTTTTGTACCAATTGATTCTACAGGAGCATACCTATGGAACATCACCCATTGCGCAACAGTCACAATGCTTTCCTGGGACTCATTGAGAGCTGAGAGCTTGGCTTTGACGGCATCGTCTGTGTAGGCCATTTTGAACCAAGCTTCACCCTCACTTCTGAGTGAAACGGACCAAACTCTATGAGCAAATCACACGATCGAAGTGGAGAATAGCAAACAAGCAGCTGAGTGAGGCAGCGGAGCAATCGACTAGGAGGCCGACTAGGACGATAATGTTGCGCGAGCAGGTGAGGCGCGTTTGACTCGCAACGATGTGATCGAAGCGAGAGCTGTAATTAATGTTCGAATCTTGTAGATTTCGACTTCTTGCTATTCACGAGGAATCAACAAATCTCGATTTCTTCGCCTCGGCTGCTGTGCTGTTGATATCAAAGAAATACACAGGGTTAGGTGTCTCTCACGATCACCCGCTGAGAGCGAAAGCTATCGACCGACCGCCTTCCAACCCGCTCTTCAAACATCGAAGCTATTCGTGACCGCCTTCCAATGACCGTCGGGCAACGGGCTCCACGTCACGGCAGCTTGCCGGCAACAACTGGCAACTACCAGATACACCGCGGAGCTTCCCTCGCAATTACGATTACCCCTGTGACGCCTCTTGACATCCACGAGTCAACCGAAACCTCTCAACGAAACCATCGCTTCCAAAACACAATCACAATGGCTGATCGCTTTCCTTCCTTGGAGGACTTCTCTGAGGGTACGCTCCGTTGATGCAGGCCGTGACCGTCGTCTTTGGCAATACCAGGACTAACAACATGTGAATAGGCCAGACAGAGGTCATCGAGAGCAACGGTGCGACTGAGGATGACTTCCTGGCTCGGGAACGCGCTGCTCTAGGCGAAGATGCGGATCAGTTTGCGACCCCTCAGGACCATGTTGCGACCACGAATGCGGGTGACGATGATCTTCTGGGGGGTGGTGACGACACACCAGCGGAGGAGATTGGACAATTCGAATCTGCTTTCCCTTCAGTTGATACCCAGACACAGAATGAGGTATGTGAATGCTGCACAGAAAATCGGCAATGGTGACCAACGCTGACATTTGCGCCAACTTCGGACAGCGCGTTGCCCCTGGTGGCACAATTACTGGCTCTGGTTCTCCCTTCCCCGCGACCGGCTACGGATCTATCGAGACCGAGGATGAGCCTGAGCCTGTTCGGTATGTCTGCTGTGTCTGACTCGCGGTCTCTCGGCCCTTCCATGGCGGGGGAAGCACTGCCCCTCCTCTTCCTAGCTTTGCGCTAATCATTGCGTTGAATCTAGTCAATGGCGCGAGAAGCGAGATGCCGAAATCGCGCGCCGCGCTCAGATCTCTGAAGAGAAGAAGGAGGCCACCGAGAAGAAAGCTCAGCAGGACGTCGACGACTTCTACGTTTCATACAACAACAAGATGGACAAGCTCAAGGCTCAAACTCGTGCCGAGGCTGAGGAATTCCTAGCCAGCCGCGAAGACACCTCTGCCGGTGGCACTTCCTGGGAGCGTATCGCCAAGCTGGTTGATGTCTCTGGCAAGGGATCTGCTGGCGGTGCAAGTGGCTCAGGCAAGGAACGTTTCCGTGAGCTGCTTGTCGATCTGCGCAAAGACCAGGAAGCCCCCGGGGCCAGTGGCATCTAAACCTAACTTTTCTCAACCGGCGTTGGTCCAATGAAACCCACAGCGGTAACTCTCGGGCCTGATTGAAAGTCTGCTTCGCTTTCTAACGATATTGCGCCTCATCCTCCTGGTTCGTTTTCAGCAACATACCAATTGGGGGCATTGCTACTAGGGCGGGGAAGCATGTTGTATTCGACCTTTTTATTATCTTTTTCTCCTTTGTTTTATGCAGCGAAGCAGGCCGGAATGTTCTTTGTAAATTAACTATCTTCAAACAAACGGCACCTCTAATACAAGGTCTTCCAGCCTTCATGAGTATGAATTAGTAGTCTTCGATTGAATACATGAAGGAATAGAGAGCCACTCAGTGAGGAATAGGTACAAGTGGTTTGACAAAAAGAACAGAGACATGAACATGCCAGCGTTGCTCATTATGCATGGTGTCATATTGGATGGGGACAGCGCAGAAGACTTAATCCAATTCGGTCACATCACCTCCGGACTCACGACTTTCCTGCTTGGCCTCTGCCTCAATTTCAGCAAGCTTCTTTTTGCCTTCTTCGGTGGTGCCATCAATGATTCCCTCCTCCAAGCTAAGCATGCCACCGTTGCCGAGCTGTTCGACGACCTGTTCCGCCTCCTCGACAGACATATTGCCAAGAACTTTGTTGACCTCGTCAAGAGATTCTGATGCCAATGCTTTTTGAAGCTCTGGGGAGAAAGATTCAAAGATCTTGCGAGCCTCGATCTCGGTGGGGTCCTCGCTGTTAGCAGCGGGGATGTTGATGGTGATCTTGGTGTTCGGATCGACCGCATGAAGTTGGATCTGCTCAACGCCAGCAGAGTCATTTGAAGCGGAGCTTTCTTTGTTCAGTTCGGCCGCACGAGTCTTGATCCGGTTATAGGTGTCGTTGACATCATTTGTGAAAAGAGTTCCTGCACGGTGGTCCTTGGTTGTGATACTACGGACTGTTAGTTGACGTGTCAATAGCGGCGTAACGATTGATGAACATACCGAGTGAAGAAAAGTTTGATACCGTCAGGGCCAAGGGAGCGGCAGTATTGCAAAAGCAACCCCTGGTGGACGCATTGGCGCGCATAGGCTTCCTCCCCCTTCAACTGACTGTTGAAGGCCTCGACTAGTAGACCATCGGTCTCTTTCTCTGCAACAATCTCAGGATGCTCGGCAATGAATCTCTGATAAGCCGTATAATCGTTCGGCTTCAGCTTAGCAAAGCGTTTTGCCAAGGGGCTGATTTCAATGTTTGCGGGATCATCGTCGTCGTCTTCGGCTTCGGCGGCTGAGGAGCTTCCCGCGCCAGGGTTCAAGAGCTCCACATCCGTTTTCTTTGCCGGCGTAGCAGCCTTCGGCTTCGTGTCGGCCTTGGAAACATGTGAAGAGTTGAAACCATCATGCAGCCCTTCACTAGTGATTTTGCTGCCCTCTTCCTTTTCCAGCTGAGCCAATCTCGTTGAAAGTTCCTTCTGCAAGCCCTCCACCTTGTCCTTGTGTACTTGTACGCCATCAATATAAGCCTTGTACATGTTTTCTGGCTTCGCATCCCCGAATTCCTTCTTGACCTGATCCACCAGGGAGCTCATCATCTGTGAATACTTTGGTTGTTCCTTCTCATGGGTGTGGACGCCCTCTGGGGGTTGCGGAGCTTGGTCGTCGGTTGGGTTGCTGGCAAACTCCATGATCGTCTGGAAAATGAACTGTTCCGGAGGCGCTGAGGAGTCCTCGTGTTGCTTCAGAGCTTCAAGAAGCTTGTCGATGCGCGAGAGAAGGCCATCATTGATAATGCGCTCATATTTGTATGTCTTGATATCGTGGCGACGTTGTTCACGCTGTTGATGAATTTGAGCTTGCTTGGCTCGAATGAACGAGCGCTTGTCAACGTTGGGATGCACTTCCACATCCGAGTCATCGGAAAGCTCCAGTGCGTCCCACTTGCTGTAATCGAGCACCATCTTTCAACCTTTGGATGAAATAAATTTGGCGGGGTTGAGCTGAGAGACGCGGGGCAGCGCAGACTGTTCAATCAGCAGATGGACGTGATTTGAGTCTTTTCGTCAATAGGTTCAGAACCAGTGTTCAGGTCTGCTAACTTTCAGAAGTATCGATTCAACCTCACCAAAGCGAGAAGTCAAGAAGTTTGGGTTCAAGTGAACGACTACAAGTAAATAAGCTCATCGAAAGCTCTCGAATAGACTCTACAGGCGGTGATCATGTGCAGAATCGGAACTCGGCCAGCCCACGCCCGACCGACAACGCTGGGGCGTTCCCGCAACCATCTCGCATCTCCACATGCTTCGGGGAGGCTCATTTGAGAACTGCGAATCATGCTCTCTCACTGATCGTCCTTGCATTCTATCATGGCTGTTTTGATTTCGTGTCGATAATCCATCTAATCCCGTTATATTATTAACCGCCAAATTCGATCCTAGAGATGCGAGGCGTGCGACCGCCGGCGTGGGCGACCGGCGTCAGCACTCGGCCAGTCCTGCGCGCGCAGAACGTCATTCTTCGTGACATCTTGCCTCTGTCAGGTCGAAGCTGCGCCTATCATCGTGGCCAAACTCTCAACTCAAATGATCGACTATACTCGACCGCATCGGAAACATTTCGAGGACGGACCGGTCGCGTTACTCGACCAGCCGATTCGGCGCTCACCATTCACCAGCACAGCTTGCAACGCATCGCAACAAGGTCGCCTATTATCTCTCTTCTACGGCCATTGAGTACCTCTTCGAATCTCTCTGAAGCTAAGCCGAACGTGCCGCCTTCATCGCCTTCAAATTCCGCCCAAATCAACACTCCCTTTGTTCCGGAAAAGACAGCCGAGGTTGCACAAGATGAAGGGTTCGAACTGTCAGAGAAAGCTGCTCAGGCGGCCCAGGTCAATTTTCGAGCGAAGCTGACCAAGGACGGAGCATCAGGCAAGAAGTCGGGCTTCAGCGAGATATGGCGGCTCCTCAAGATTGCGCGCCCCGAGGCAAAAGCTCTCGGATTTGCGTTCTTCTTCCTGTTGATCTCTTCGTCTATCACCATGTCTATACCCTTTTCGATCGGCAAAATCATTGATGGAGCCACCAAGAGTGAGTCAGAAGGTGGTGGTCAGCTTTTTGGCATGAGCATCCCCACGTTTTACACGGCTTTGGGTGGAATCTTGCTTCTCGGTGCCGCCGCTAATTATGGACGAATCATCATCCTTCGCATTGTTGGTGAGCGCATTGTCGCAAGATTACGCTCCAAGCTGTTCCGCCAGACTTTTGTCCAGGATGCCGAGTTCTTCGATGCGAATCGTGTTGGTGATCTGATCTCCCGACTGAGTTCGGATACCATTATTGTTGGCAAGAGCATCACGCAAAACTTGTCCGATGGTCTTCGAGCTGGTGTCAGCGGTGTCGCTGGATTTACGTTGATGGCATATACGAGTCTGAAGCTTTCCAGTGTCTTGGCCGTTCTGCTGCCTCCCATTGGTCTTGCTGCACTCTTCTACGGACGAGCCATTCGAAATCTCAGCCGAAAGATCCAAAAGAACCTGGGAACGTTGACCAAGATTGCCGAAGAGCGCTTGGGCAATGTGAAGACAAGCCAATCGTTTGCCGGTGAAATTCTGGAGGTCAACCGTTATAACACTCAGGTTCGAAAGATTTTCGACCTGGGCAAAAAGGAATCCTTGATCAGCGCCACATTCTTCAGTTCGGTGAGTCTTCTTCCCACAAGGATCCCGCACTTTTGCTTACGGATTAATTAGACGGGGTTGATGGGGAACTTGACCATTTTGTCTTTGCTTTACTTCGGCGGTGGCATGGTTCAGTCTGGAGCAATCAGCATCGGAGAGTTGACATCTTTCTTGATGTACACTGCCTATGCGGGCTCCAGTATGTTTGGTCTGTCCAGCTTTTATTCCGAACTCATGAAGGGTGTGGGTGCTGCCAGCCGATTGTTCGAGCTGCAGGATCGTCAACCGACAATTCATCCAACCAAGGGTGTCAAGGTTGAATCCGCCCGCGGACCCATCCGGTTTGAGAATGTCTCCTTTAGCTATCCGACTCGACCTGCCGTCACCATCTTCAAAGATCTGAACTTTGAAATTCCCCAGGGTACCAACGTTGCGATCGTGGGCCCTTCCGGTGGTGGTAAATCAACGATTGGCTCCATTTTGCTCCGCTTTTACAGCCCCAACAGCGGCCGCGTTCTCATCAATGGCAAGGATATCAAGGACATGAACGCCAAATCACTTCGAAGGAAGATCGGTGTGGTCGCCCAAGAACCGGTCCTCTTCTCCGGAACTATCGCTGAGAACATTTCCTATGGTCGCCCGCGCGCCACCCGGTCAGAAATTGTGGCTGCGGCTCGCAAGGCCAACTGCCAATTCATCAGCGACTTCGTGAGTCTGCCTTGCCTCCTGACTGTTCATTCATTGATAGCTGACTCTCCCTCTAGCCTGATGGTCTCGACACTCATGTCGGAGCTCGTGGCGCGCAGTTATCCGGTGGACAGAAGCAGCGCATTGCCATCGCACGTGCTCTGATTAAGGAGCCAGATATCTTGATTCTGGACGAAGCTACCTCGGCTCTTGACGCCGAATCTGAAACTTTGGTCAACAGCGCCTTGGCTGCTCTCCTCCGCGGCAACAACACCACCATCAGCATTGCTCACCGGCTTTCCACCATCAAACGCTCCGACACGATTATTGTCCTTGCGCCAGATGGAACAGTCGCTGAGCAAGGCTCCTATGAGGAGCTGAGCTCTCGCCCTGATGGAGCTTTCACCAAGCTGATGGAATGGCAAATGAGCGGCGGAGACCAGGTCCCTCCTCCGCGAGCGATCCCTCCCGAGGAGCTCTACAAACTCGAGAATGAAATTGAGGAGCCAGAGCCGGAGGAGGAAGATGTGGACGAGGCAAAGACCCCGAGGAAAAATTAGATGGTTTCTCTCTCACCGGTCAATCTGCAATTCTTTCTGAACTTCGCACCTCCGCAGAGACCGCGTCGGTCTCTTGCAATTTCCCATATCCTACACCACAACTCATCTCTGGAGCCCCCACCTGTCCGTTTACTTTTCTTTTGATATTTTATTAGGAATTTCGGATGATAGATGCGAGCGGAGCATAGAACCTCTGTATAAATAGCGAATGATATTTCATCCTACTTTGCAATGTGACTGCAGCCCCGGTACGATCCTACGTATCAATCCAAATATCAAGGCTGTAATGGAATTGAGTTGTGTTCCCAACTGTCTCGTCAAATCCAGTTCCTGCAGCCCTGTCGAACAATGGAAGCCGAGGCAATCGAGCGGTTGCATCTCTAGCAATGGCGCGCTTCCACTTCATATCCTGGGCACCTCGCGCCCATAAATTTCCCACCGATGGAGTGACATCTTCTGCAGGCTGCGGGTGCCCGGTCAGCCGCTCGGAACTTGAAATTAAACATCCCCTGATCGCCTAGAGGACACAACCTTAACTCTACGGTCTTCTGCTGTACATGCATTCCAGCCACCCCTAGAAACTGTAGCTGCCCCTTCTTGTCAATTGACAGGTGAGCCCAGCACTGCCAACATCTTTGAGCGTCCGATAACGTGCCTCATTTGGTGTTTTTGAACAATGGTGAAATATCTGGGAAGAATCACTTTTGCTAGAAACATTCCATTCCTGCCCCATTTTTACAAGCCATCGTTTTGTTCCCCGCAGGCTGCCATATCTAATTCATCGTGCCATCGTCGCCTATCCACGATTCCCCAATCTCTCCACGAGGAATTCTTCCGGAATACATCACGACGATGGATGTATGTTATTTGGATCCTGTCTTTCATGGGTTTTGGCTCAGTCGCTGAATGCTAGCCAGATTCAACGAAGTCGACCGGTTAAAGGAACGATACGTCAAATTTCGACCATCAGAACTCCAGCGGATCGCCGGGGAAGTAATGCAACAAGATGAATATCCCGACATTGCCAAGCTGACAGAGGGAGGTTTCAACAAAGTCTTTATCCTGCGCGCAAAGAACGGTCGTGAAATACTTGCGCGAATTCCCACGCCGATTGCCGGTCCTCCTTATTGCACGACCGCCAGCGAGGTTGCCACCATGGACTTTCTACGTCGTGTTCTCAAACTGCCAGTGCCAAAGATTTTCGCCTATTCGACTACGTCGAATAATCCGGTCGGGGCAGAATATATTCTGATGGAGCGGGTGGAGGGGGAGAGTCTTTCTATGCGGTGGTTATCCCTCACTACCGACGAGGTGAAAGATGTCATGATTCAAATCGCTACTATGGAAAGAAAGATTTTTGACTTCCAGTTTCCTGCTTTCGGGAGCTTATACTATAGCAAAGATCTTGAAGGGAAACCCCAGATACCGGTCATGGAGGATTTTGTGATTGGCCCGGTTTGTACTCGACAGTTTTGGCATGGCGAGCGAAGCAAGACAGAGATTGACCGAGGGCCATGTGGGTTTCTCACTCTTCTCCTTTTCAATTTATGGGGTCTTTTGGGGAGTAGAAGAAACGAAAAGAGATAGGCTGATTATCGTCATAGGGCTTTCGACTTTGGATTGTGTGACCTCCGCAGCTCGTCGAGAGATAGCTGTCATTCAGCGTCATGCCAAAGCTCAGCCTCGGCAGACATTCCTTCTACCCACCAACTACGAGATTCATCCCTCCGAGCATACCTCGCTCCTTTCGCAGTTTCTTCAGTTGGCGCCTCATTTGATTCGACCGAGTTCTTACTGTGCTCCAACGCTAAGACACCCCGATCTGAGTCTGAGTAATATTATGTTGGCTCCTGGATCATCCAAAATCGTCAGTATCCTTGACTGGCAGGATGCAGCAATTCTACCACGCTTCATGCAAGCAGGATATCCTGCACTGTGCGAGCACGACTCCTCTCAGCCTCAGAGCTTAGAGATTCCGTCCCTTCCTGATGATTTCGATAAGATGAGTCTCGACGAACAGAGGCAGGTCAAATCCATTTTCCGCTTGAAACAAGCCAATCTTTACTACACGGCGGCGACAGCTGTGCACAACGAGGGACACATGAAAATGTTGAAGACCCCTCATCTTGGAATGCAGCAGTATCTCCTCCGCCAGACTGGGTATCCTTGGGACGCGGACGTGATCAATCTCCGCGCTGCTCTAGTCGGCATCACGACACCATCTGTTTGGAGCAACATTACCTCGGCACCTTGTCCGGTTACGTTCAGCGAAGAAGAGCGAGAGGCTGCTCTTGCGGAATCACAGGAATGGAACGAGTCTGAACAGCTCTTGTCGCGAGTTAGAGCCCATCTTGGTATCGACCCGGAAGGCGGGACTGAGCCGGAGAACTTTGACAGGGCAATAGAGGGTAACCGCCAATTCCGAATAGAAATGGTGAAGCAAGCAGAGGCGGGCCAAGAGGAAATTTGTTGGCGGAATTGGCCATATAAGGACCAAGACGATCATAGCATGCCACCTCAGATCTAGCCTTAGGGTGAGGGCCTTTTCATTGTGCCTTTTTTGAACTCAACATAGACCGATTGCCCTTGTGATGACTCGCTCTGTAACAAAATTCGGCAATCATAAATGACCTGTAGAAAGAAATTGTAGGGCAACTATGATACCGCTTGAAGCTGTCCTATTCGAAGAGGTACAATATCAGTCGTTATTGCCTTCACATCCGGGAAACATTAAGACAGTCTTTCAACCCATATCATGTGATATTCTACCTAATCTAAACTCAGCATATCCATATTACTGAATTTCTATATGCAAAACTAATGTTACCAAACATTGTCCAGTGGCGCTACTAAAAACCGTGACCACTGGTTGACCGCTAGCAGCATCGCCTTTCTATCATAGTGTACTAACCCCCGAGACGCTTACAGCGGAGTCGTATGTCGTTGTTTTATACAATACTGTATGAGAGCAACATTCATAGGTCAAAGCTCAATTAAGTCAAATTACTGTAGTATGGCGGTAATACTAAACGAGATTAGTGTATTCGGAATCGGTTTTCCGGGACTATAATCCAAGAAATAACTGAAGTGTTGACCCCCCCCCCCCTCAGTCAGCGTGTATTTGTCAGCCTGAGTAATATGATAGTTATGTTAACAATACAAGTGTAAAGTCCTTGATCCTATCGATTTTTCTGTGTCCTAGGTAACGATCTGTGAGAAACAAGACGAGATCATCAGAATATGGCGATCGGTTCATGTTTTTGCGGCCAGATTCGCATCAAATTTAACGGCAATCCCTTGATGTCGGTGAGTGCACCTGATAGGATTTATAATTGAAAGCTTGACCTATACTAATTTATCCCTAGGGACTGTGTCACTGCCATGATTGTCGTAAACTGACCGGATCTCCCTACTCATACAGTCTCGTCATCAAAACTGCCGAACTGGAGGTCTTGGGGAGTCCGAAAGAAGTTCCTAAAACATCTGACAGCGGAAACGATATCAGGAATTACTTCTGTTCTGGCTGTGGTATGTGTATTATAAGTCTACCAACAGGGAAGCCGTCTCTAACTGAATAATTGAATTTATAAGGAACGCCGCTATATGGACACAAAATCAAGTCAGATGGAAACCCTGATAAAATCACCGTCGTCAGGGCGGGAATATTTGATGATGCCGTTTTGGATCAATGCAGACCCCGGGCAGAGCTCTATACTGATAGTCGCCTAAAGTGGGTAAAGCCCATTGAAGGGGCCGAACAATTCGACGGAATGATGGCACTTTCATAGTTTTTGGATTGAACTGGACGCTCTTGAGGGATACCTTCTGTGCTATCTGGAGACAAGGGGAGGATTGTAAACTAGTTGAGCAATGACATGACACCAAATTCTATCAAGGACAGATCATTGGTCATTGGAATATCCCGATCACTTTTATACCTATCCCGGTTCTACGTACAATGGGACAAGGAGAGCGAATGAGGATGTGTTAACGGTGCAGTAAAGCTTCGTTAATCTGGACAGAAGTCAGAAAAACAAAAATCGTCTAAGCCGGCGCGGGTTTGAATCTCGCGAGAAGTGGGGCTATAGTTGAGATGCCGGATCACATGATATTTGGTCATCTTGAAATCTCCCAAAAGGGTAAGTCTAGTAGTTCAGGGCAGGAGATACGGCATAGAATGGTCACGTGATTATGGTGAAGGTGCTCAGGTCAGAATGACGCCACAACCACTCGGTTGAACGTCTTGCTATACCTGATTAGGAAGGAAGGCCTTATTTACAGCAACGATAGGAGGTGAATTCGGGCAACCAGGAGCGTTCAATCTCACGAAGTTTCAAAGTCATCTAGGTCCAGATTAACGGAGTCTTGCTATAGTAGGGCTGGTTACACCCGCGAGGGCGCAGGCGCTACACCTAAAGGGGCAGGCAAAATACATCAACGGGGGGAAGGCGGTCGAGAGCGGCAGCCGAGCGGTGCAATGGGAGCGCGGATCTCGACTCTGATTACTTGAGTACGTCACGGATGTACATACACAAATCTAGTGCAAATCCCTTTCGGGAAATAATTAAATCTGGAAATTATCAAAAAAGAATTATTGCTTCCCGACTCCGCAGTCATCAGTCACGAGGACCCGCCCGATGAGCTTCATCCCGCGGTCTCCGCGACAAGCTCCCCCCCATCTTGCACGTTCTCTAACTTGGTTCTTGCGGCTCTAGAAGACAATCACTGTGGTCCGAACATTCACATTTCGTCTATATCACGATATAGATGCGCGTTACTCGGTAATCATGGACAGAGTTCGCAGACTGTTTACAGACCATGTGTCCTATGAGCCGCTGGACGACTCGGCAGAGGTGGACGGCGGAGAAAGTGAAGTTGACCATGAGAGCGTGCGGGCACGCTTCTCACGATTAGAGTACGGAGTCTTCTTTCTGTTGGGTATTTCGATGCTATGGGCATGGTGAGTATCTCCAAAGTTTCCATCCAAAGAAAGGTGGCTGAGAACGGGCAAGCTGATCCTTTGAACTATCACAAGGAACATGTTTTTGGCCGCCGCGACCTACTTCCACGGTCGCTTTCAATCCGATGAATGGATCGCAGCGCACTACCAGCCCTCGATCCTTACAGTTTCTACTCTGACCAATCTCGGCACCGTCTGGGCCTTTGCTAAAATGCAAAAGCGACTCTCGTACCCGGCGCGGATCACGATCTCCCTACTGATGAACTGCGCCGTTTTCACCCTTCTCGCATTCTCGACGGTGGTCCTCAAGCACATACCGGCTCGGGCATACTTTGGTTTCTTGATGGTGATGGTGTTTGGGGCGAGCTTCGCAGCTGGCTTGAACCAGAATGGAGTGTTTGCATATGTCGCAGGATATGGTCGCGAAGAGTACACCGCCGCCATCATGAGTGGGCAAGGTGTCGCGGGTGTACTCCCATGTGTTGCCCAGATTGTCTCTGTTCTGGCGGTTCCCCGATCCAAGAACGACGAGCAGACTGGACACCGCGTGCAGGGATCATCGTCGACATCGGCCTTTATTTACTTCTTCACTGCCACAGGCGTATCGGTGTTGACCCTTATTGCCTTCCTATACCTGCTTCGGACTCGCTCGAGTCCCAGAGAAGCTGAGACGGAGAGCGACGAGGGTGTCTCATTGGTGGGCCATGTCAAGGACAGGTCGGTCGGCTTGTGGGCCCTTTTCAAAAAACTCAAGTACCTGTCTGTGGCTGTGTTTGTATGCCTCATGGTCACCATGATGTTCTTCCCAGTCTACACCTCGAGAATCATCTCGGTGAATGATCCAGGGCAGTCTCGTATGTTTGATTCCAGCGTTTTTATTCCCCTGGCTTTCCTCTTCTGGAATGTCGGGGATCTCGCCGGTCGAGTGCTCGTGTCTTATCCAGGCCTCTCTCTCGCCCATCGTCCCAAGGTAGCTCTCACCTTGACGATCGCCCGGGTCGTCTTCGTGCCTCTGTACCTGCTTTGCAACGTCAATGGCAGCGGAGCCGCTGTGAAAAGCGACTTCTTCTACCTCGTGATGGTGCAGCTCTTGTTTGGTGTGACCAACGGGTATCTGGCGTCGAGTTGCATGATGGGTGCCAGTGTGTGGGTGGCTGCCGATGAGCGAGAAGCCGCCGGAGGCTTTATGAGCATGATGCTTGTTGCCGGACTGGCGGCGGGTAGCTTCTTGAGCTTCCTGGTGGCTAGTTGAGCGCCCTTTATTTGACTAGATAGGTGGACGGTAGATGACATCTATCTGGTGAGTGGTACTATAGAGGCTATGCCTGTATATAACGAAGTGATGACCAATGGCTGGCGCAACTGATATAGAAACCAGAATTCTACCTATCATTAGGTGTGGCACTTTCTTCTGGGTTTGAAATTTCCTTTATTGGCTAGCTCTTTGTTATTTTCATCCCACTTTTTTTTTGGCAGAACTGAGTTCATACACCAGGATGAGAGGTTCCAGCAGGCCAAGATGCAGAAGAGTCTGGGTGGGGGAAAGGCACGCTTTGAGCAACAAGAAGCGCGCGACACGATGGAGCAGCCCCGCCGGGCGGCGCTCCGCCACAGAAAACAGATGATTTACTTGGAACAATTAACGTTTTTTTCTATTTCTTTTTTGGGAATATTTTACGTCTTCTCAATCATCGAGTTAACAGCCCCAAAAAGGTCAAGGCACGGTAGCTCCACTCAGGCTCTGGTGAGACACACGACAGCATGAGAAGTAGCAGAGACATGGATTTATGCGACAACTTCCACATGCGAGCAAGTACCGAGTACCCCCACAGCTTCCTGTCCCTGCAGTTTCCCACCTTTCCCCTTGTTTTGTCCGTCTTCCCTGCAGATGCCATCCTGAGAGCTTTCCCCCTCAGGGTCTAGACCCTGGGCCGGACAAGAGTTTCTCACTTTCGCATCTCCTCCTCGACTGTCTAGACTCGCCACCATCAAGCCACTGGTGAGCTCCCCGTCTAAGAATAATCATGACTGCTCCACCCTTTGTCATGAGTCGAAACACTGTGCCATCACCAATTTCGGACCGAGACAGGTAACATTGTGAACGTCTGCTGTATATGCACTGATACAGGAGCGTCAGACCTGGATGACCCTCCTGCTGGTGGAGCCACATTTCCACCCCCTTTGCATACCCCGTGGTGCCAATCATGATGGCCAGTGCTCGCGCACTCGCTCAGTTCTCCAGGGACGCGTGTCAAAGGGTCGAGAGGATCTATCAGCGCTCGGTGGACCTCGAAGATCACCGGAACCCTGAACCTTGACGCTGGACAAATCTCCCATTTCGGGAATGAATCACCGCTCACATTTGACCGGACTGGCTTCGAACATGGTGAGTCCCACATGGTGACCAAAGTGGCAGTGGGCATTCAGTAGTGAGTTAGTACGACTATGCGGAGATGTCATCGTCTCTCTCGCGTGCAGATGGGATCTCATCTTTTCTGTCTTTGAACCTCCTGTCTCATCCTCTCACGACTCTGGTCATTCCTTTCTCCAATGACTTCGACCCGAGGTCAACACACTCATTGTTCAAAGTGGTGATCGCTCCTTGACTCCTTCTGTCGCTTGCTCACATTCTCTTTTTTGAATCAAATTCATCTCTGCAATCAACCAATGCCATAGTCCTTTTTTTTGGTCTTTTTCCTTCGCTCTGTTTTTGATCGTTCTGCAAAGGACCAATTGAATCATCCTCTCTCGACCTGATTATATCTCCTCATTCTCATCGAAATCAACTACACTCCCAACCACGCTGGAGTCATCACACTCGCTCCGCACCTCCACATCCCCACATGATGGTCACCCACCGCAAGAGTCGCTCGCTGACAACAACCATCCTCTTCCTCCTCTTCGCATACATCTGCCTGATCTGGCTACCACTTCATCACCTGGGGAGCAGGCATCACAGGCATCCAAGACCACCACCCCTACACAGTGATCAACACTCTCAACATTCCATCCATCTCAACTCAACCACCGTCGAGAAACACCCCGTGTCATCGTACATTTCTCTGCCACCACCACCCTCATCCACCTCCTCACCAATTCCCCAAATCCAGTATGATTTCCCTCCAGAGTCCAGGCCGGAGCGCAAGACCAGACTCCAGAGGCAAAGGGCCGTCAAGCAAGCCTTCCTGCATGCTTGGACGGGATACAAAGACCATGCCTGGCTCCGAGACGAGGTCACGCCTCAAACGGGCGGGTACCAGGACACGTTCAGTGGATGGGGCGCCACGCTAGTCGACTCCTTAGATGCGCTGATCATCCTGGGTCTGGATGATGAACTCGAACTGGCCCTGGAGGCCTTGACCCAAATCGATTTCACCACCACCGGCAGCGGAGACGTGAATGTCTTTGAAATCACGATTCGATACATGGGGGGCTTTTTGGCTGCTCATGACTTGACCCACGGTAAATATCCCATTCTTCTGCAAAAGGCTGAAGAACTTGGTGCGATGATCTACAATGCCTTTGACACCCCGAATCGAATGCCTCAGATGCGGTGGGATTGGTCCAGGTACGTTGAGACTTCCATTTCCCCTGCCGGGGAGGGGTTTTCGAAACAAGGAAAGAAAGGGGGGGGGGGGGGGGGGGGGCCGGCGGCGGCCCC
>JAMAHA010000022.1:123017-223630 GCA_023626555.1 Penicillium sp. PF2412A | reverse complement strand
CGGGGGGGGGGTTTTCTACCCACGTACCGAACCCCCCCCCCCCCCCCCTCTGCCATCTGACACTTGGACTCACATATACTAGATCTGCCCAAGGCAAAGAAATCGAAGCTGCAGAGCGAACCGTCTTGGCCGAATTTGGCTCTTTGACCCTGGAATTCACCCGGCTATCACAATTGACGGGGAACCCCAAGTATTTCGACGCCGTCCAACGAATCACGAATGAGCTGGAACGGGCCCAATCCAAAACCCGCATCCCGGGACTTTGGCCGCTCTTCGTCGACGCCAAGCATCTGAGGTTTGACTGGTCTCAATTCTCGCTTGGCGGCTGCGCCGACTCGACATACGAATACTTGCCCAAACAGCATATCTTGCTCGGCGCCCAGAGGGATGAGTACCGGGAGATGTACGAAGCGGCCATGGAAGTGATCACGGGGAAACTTCTTTTCCGCGCGATGACCAAGGACGAGGAGAGGCAGGTTCTTTTTACCTCCAATGCGCTCGGGCTCCGGGGCGGAAAGCTCCATGACGTCGAGTACATCCAAGAGCATCTGAAGTGTTTCCTGGGCGGAATGGTCGGTTTGGCCTCCAAGGTCTTCAATCGGACCGAGGATCTGCCCATAGCCCGAGGTCTCACAGATGGCTGTATCTGGGCCTACGAGTCTATGGCGACGGGGATCATGCCTGAGATAATGGCGGTCAGCCCATGTAAGGACATGGCACATTGCCCCTGGGACGAGGGGAAATGGTACGAGGACGTCCTAGGTCGACCCATTCATTCCCGCAAACATCTTGAACAGGCTCAAGAGGTCGTAGAGCGTGAGGGTCTCCCACCCGGCGTGGTTGGCGTCACAGACCCAGCATACAAGCTTCGGTACGAGTGATTCCCCCGGTTCCCCAATCGATTTTTTCGCACGAGTGGTCGAATTCATCCCATACTGACTCTGCCTTCAGCCCCGAGGCCATCGAATCCATCTTCATCATGTACCGCATCACTGGCGACAAGACCCTTCAAGATGTGGCGTGGCGCATGTTTCAGAATATCGACAAAGTGACCCGTACCAAATATGGTCACTCTGCCATTGACGACGTTCGCAATCCTCTGCCTCAGCTGAGCAATAAGATGGAGAGCTTCTGGCTTGCGGAGACTCTGAAATACTTTTACTTGATCTTTTCTGAGCCTGATCATATCAGCTTGGATGAATATGTTCTGTAAGTCCATCTTCTTTGCCCTCTGAGCA
This sequence comes from Penicillium sp. PF2412A, assembly GCA_023626555.1. Lineage (NCBI taxonomy): Eukaryota > Fungi > Ascomycota > Eurotiomycetes > Eurotiales > Aspergillaceae > Penicillium > Penicillium sp. PF2412A. The sequence continues at coordinate 222,392 of JAMAHA010000022.1, read as the reverse complement.
TTGAGACACTGCCGAATGTGGTGGACTGATGGATCGAACTAATCTGTTTTTTTTTTCTGCAGGAGTACCGAGGCTCATCCGTTCAAGCGGCCATCGTGACAAAGGCTGGATCAGAGCGAGAGAGCTTGCTCTTGACAATCCTTTTGATTTATATTTTTGATCCTGTTCATTTAGCGAGTTTCTGGGAGCAATAAGGGATAGAAGGCAGCTGTTCCAGTTGACGATCAGGGTTTTGTTAGTATCACGTTCTAGTGGAAGACCAAGCATGGAATGGTCGGCCTTCCTTCAAGTGGCAATCATGTAGCTCTTGCGCGCTCGAGAAGAAATGCCTTTTGCTTTCCAAGCAAAAATGGATCAGTATTTTTCGGGGTTTCATTGTCAACATGATATCTTCATTGCCCGCCATCATAAAGGTCCTTTGAGGGGTGCGATTGACTTTGAATGGTTTCAGAGTGCTGAAGAGAAAGGTCTGGCCCTCTCGATCTAAGAGCCCCACGGACCGGAATTGACCCACGCCATTTGAAAGAGGTATCATTGATTGAAATCGTAGCTCAGTAGCATTGAATCATAACAAACAAGCCCAACGAACACATTTAGTGCACCAAGACAAGCACCGCACTTGGCAAGCATTATCGGAGAGACATCCTTGATCCACGGAGGACCCAAAAAATGGGTATTTTCAAAGTCACCACGGCGTCCTATGCTTCTTACGCGCCATATGGTTCTGATTCACTCGGTGCGCTGCTGATTCACATAAATCCCGTGCAGAGGGTAGGTATTTCTTTTGTTTTTTTTTGGGTCCGAGGGCAGTTCAAGCGGCGGAGATGTAGAGGACTAGGGGAGAAACCACGCAGTTCAGTGTCAGATCTTCCATGTCTGCAAGTAGCAAGGAGCAACGAGCCCCCTCTACTTCCGATCCGTAGTACAACATACCATTATTACCACGCACAAAGGCATCTCCATAGCTGCGACGATGCTTCCCATTCACAAACTCCTCCGTCTTCTCCAGGGCGATGTTCATGTAGCCATCCACAGATTGAAGCTCACCTGAAGTCCTGTTAGCTTTAGAGCAACCCTATAATCAATCACCAGAAGAGCCATACCCTTGTATACCACACCCGAGTTGAGCTTGACAATCACCGGTGCGCCGATGATTTCACTCAGAAAGGCCGAGGGATCCTTGCCCTCTGAAGCAGCGCCGTTTTCCATATTTCGTAATGGTTCTAAGATGCATGAGCCCCATATATCCCTCCACCAAGATAGATCAAGTCTCAATCAATTGATGCACACATACCTGGCGATTTCTAGCACTGAGGCGGGGAAAAGGTTCGGGGTGTGGGCTCAACTGTGAAGCAGATAAGATTCCAAAGGCGGTAAGGCCCCCGATGGAATCACGACGCGCGCGGGGGGCGGGCGGTCGGTCGGTTTTCTTTTTGACAGGCGCATTATTTACGTCTGATGAGCTGCACGATTATCTTGACGGGTGATTTGGTTTGAGAGGGGACTTTTTACTTGCTTGCTGTGCTGGAAATTGTATCTTGGCAAACACTCTGTGAAGGAAGGAGGGGACAGAGCAGTTCATATTGTGTGATTTGTTCATATCTACTACTACGATGCGGTCATTCTTTCAAAAGCCAGAATGGGCTACCAAAACGGGTGATTCAAGTACGGAATTCTACCGTCGCTCCGGGCAAACATTTTCGGATATCGTCGCGGCGAATCGCGAGGCCCGTCGAAAACAGAAACTTGCAGCCCTTTCGTCTCAAAGCAGATCACCTGATCCTTTGGATCAGAGTCGAGAAGCGAAGCGGCGGCGAAAGTCGGACGAGAATGAGGTGATATCGCCAACTGAGGACGAGAAGTCTGCGGGGCAGGATGAGGGAGACGGGGAGACGGAAAGCGCGCATGAGGACAATGACCGAGGACGGACTGCTTCATCGCAGCCTGATGATAATGACGATGAGGAGGAGGAGGAGGAGGAAGGCCATCATGCCAACAGTTTTCAGACCAGCGATGGGATACCTCAGCCAACGAGCCCTCCACGGCCTATTTACATTGACGATTCCCCCCGCGAACAACCTGCAGATGAGCCGCTGAATCAATCATTACCACACCAGGCCACAAACGTCGAGCACACGAGCGCTCCTCAGAGCATGACAAGACAAGAGAGGACGGATGATGGAAGGCTCAGTTTACCTGCTCAGTCGACCACGACGACAGGCTACACCTCTCCATTACCACTACCCACTCCTACTCCGCCGCCAGCCGTCAAAGATACAAGGGTGCATATTCTGATAACCTCAAATATTCCCAACACCAAGCCACTGATCGTCCAGCGCAAGATAACTCAGGCTCTCAGGGATGCCCGTCTAGCATGGTGCGAGCGCCAAGGCTTCACTGACCAAGAGAAATCCACAATCTACCTGACTTGGCAGGGTCGCAGAGTGTTTGACGTGACGACGTGTGGCAGCCTCAACATCAAGAATGACAAAAAGTCTCTACTAAGTATTGATGACGAATTCGATGAGGAGGAGCCACCGTCGGAACTCCAGATTCATATGGAGGCAGTTACTCAGAACCAAACGCTGTTGAACCGTCGGGGTCCATCTCCAGATGTCAGCGGACGCGGTGCTGGCGATGCTGACGCTGGATATGTGCCGCCAGACACACAGAATGATCCAGACAATGCGCCTATGAAGCTCATGCTGAAGAGTCCGGGCCTCAGCGACTTCAAAATCAAGGCGAGACCCTCGACCAAAGTGTCCAAAATTGTAGCTGCGTTTCGGCAAAAACAAAACATATCCGAGGACAAGCTTGTGCATCTTGTCTTTGATGGCGACCGGCTTGAACCCGACCAGTGCCTCAGTGAATATGATGTTTCAGACTTGGACATGCTCGAGGTTTTGATCAAATAGCATAGCATTTTGCAAAAAAAAGAAAAAGAAAAAAAACAGGGCTTCGGGGGTCATTCGTGGCTTCTTTTTTTTTGCCCCCAATATTCATATGGTTTGTCTTTTCCTTACTCTGGAACCCTGTCGATCGCCAATGTTGATACCTTTTATTGGGTGAATCTTTGCAGCATGATATGACAAATTATTTCTTGAAGAGTCCCGTCTACTATTCATCAGATAACTTTTTCTCTTCTTTTCCAGGGAAACATAATATGATTCATGTAATGGCCAGAACTCAACCACTAAATAACACTCCACTGAGACTCCGTTTATCGACTCGCTATAGTTCTTTCAGCTGAATTTGCCTCCACAAATTGACTGGGTTTAGCCTACCCATATTACGGCATGAAAGAGGGACTGGAAAGAAGATGCTTAAAACTAATTGACACAGGAAACTTCCCAGTCCAAAAACCCCTCCCAAGAAACTGGTCAAATCGTAAACAAGAACTAATATAATATTCCTCTGCTTCCAGATGTGGATGATAATCCCGGCAGATCTCCTCTCACGATAAGAATCTTATCGATAACAAAATCACCTGACGTGGGGTTCCCGCGGGATTTTTTTTCGCAACGCATCCATCTCGGCATTCAGATCGAAGTTCCAAAGTCGGTAAACTTTTGACGTAACGACCTCGAAGCTGAAGCGCAGTCAAGCTCCAGCTACTTTTGGATTTGCATTGACCACTTTTATCTGGTTTCAATTTGAAAAGTGACGCATGTTATAATATCAATTGCACTCTTGTTCTGCAAACATCCCATCTTCGTCAACCACCACCATGAAAGTCATCACCGCCAACTTTGTCACCTGCTCCGTCAAGGACTGCAAGACCTCAGCAGCCTCTTTTCCTCTGCACTTTCACGACGCCGAACTCGAACAATTAGAAGTGGACCTTCAGCCGGAATTTATCCGGAATATTCTTCCCCGCATCGATTGGGAGAGTCTACGAATCACAGCTACAGAGGTAGGTTGTTGACTTACTTCTCGGGACTGTGCATTGATGGCAAATGAAATCAATCTTATGCACTCTGGCAGAAAGGCAAAAGAAAGACAAAAATATAAGTAAGAAACAAGAATGCTGACATCTTCCCTTGAATAGCTTGGCTTCCCTGTCCTCCCCGAAACAAAACCCGAGGGCGATGCATTGAACGACGAACAGACACTCAAGGATCTCCACCGTCTTCTTCTAGAAACGTCAGTCGTGGAGGGTAAATTGGTGTGTGGGAATTGCGGACATCAGTACGTGATCAAGGAGGGAATTGCCAATTTCCTATTGCCGAGTCACTTGGGTATGTGTTCCTTTTTTTCTCTCTCTTTTTCCCCAAGTCTTTCCCTCTCTTCTTGATTTTTCTTTTCTTTTACCCTTTTCTTTCTCTCTCCATTTCATCCGCTATCTACAGAAAACAATCACTGACTTTCTTCTCTTCTTTTTCGTCTTCCAGTGTGAGACAACCTTTTTTTATTTCCCACCGTATCGCAAATCCAAATTACCCACTTCCCTCTCCTTTATCCCCCTTCATCCTCCCGACGGCCACCCAAGATGAACAGGTCAGGGCCGCCATCACCTCAGCTATCTGTGGCTTTCGACTCTCTTTGCAATATTTTCCAGATCAATACCCACTCTTCAATTTCACTCAATGGCTGGGAGCCGGGGGGGGAGCACCCTTTCCCATTCCCATTTCTTTCAAAAGCTACTCAAGGCGCAAATCAAGTAAAAAAAAAAAAAAAACAAAAAAAAAACATTTCATACATTATAAATAGACACCAAATCCCCCATCCACATTGAACCGTACATCTCCTCGTCAGAAGAGATCTCGTCAACGGGCTATGAGCTACACACCGACAACAGAAAACTTTACAGTCCTTGAAATAGAAACCGTCAACGATGTTTCCCCCAAGTAACCCACCCCGGTGCCCCTTTTTTCCAAGTACAATTCCTTTCTACTAAGGTTACTTCTCTGTTTCATCAGTGAGGTGTGACTTGTTGGCTCTCACACGTTATACAGATAGTATGGTTCCAAGTGAGCTATTCCTTAAGGACCATGAATTGAAAAGCAATTCAAGATCTATCATAGTGGAGCGAGATCGGTAATCATGAAGCTGCTTTGCTTTCTTGCGCGTAAAACTTGGTAGGTTGGTAGGTAGTAGGTACCTTTTGCGTAAAGTATGAACTTCTTATTAAGTTCTGGGTAACGTGTGGATTTGCAATAATGTACTTCCCTACCCGTACGGATACACGGTTGAAGGACTTCCAGGTTTCCATATTAATATCGATAGGCGAAGATGGTTCCTTTACAAAGGTCTAGGCGCGTGGTGTCATAACAAAGATCTATTTCTTGCCTACTTACGGTTGCTTATATTCTAGACGGTCCGTTCAATTTAGCTGGTAGTTGAGAATATCAGCAACAATGTCAAGGTACGGCACGACGAGACGCGAATCAGCTCACTCAGGGCTATAGGCTCTCTACGACACTATCCCAGTTCCACAATGAGGACCTACTACGACTGGGGCGACACTAACATTCAAAAATCACGAAGCAGGCCTCGCAAGCAGGCAATTTCTTGAGGGAAATTTTTTTGTTTTTGCATATTGTACATGAAGGCTGTAGTGCTTAAATCCACGGTATCCCAACCATGCAGGCCATGAATGCTCCCATCCTTCGGATTAAACGCCCAAGCAGCTTTCCAACGCCGTTCCGGTGATAATTGTGTGTCAGTGGAGCAATAAGAATAAAACCCAGAGGTGTATATGTGGAAGATGGTAAAAGAGGAAAAAAAAAAAAGTAAGGCCCGCCATGCAGAGGGAATGGTATTCCGGGCAGTCGGAATCGATAAAAGGAGACCGATAAAGGATGGGAGTAACGTAACGGCTCAGTTGAGGAAACCTTTGCACCCCGTGGAACCACAGAGACAGGGAATGCGATCATCGCTATCCCATTCGCGTTCAAACTTGTAATCATAGGTAAGTTCTTCGTCTGTAAAACGGAGACATCGTTAGCTTCAATGTTTTCTGTTTTTTTTGTGACACCCCTCCAAACAGAAAGGAGAGATTGCTCGGGTCGTGATCGGATGAAACCCTCGACAACACATACCTCGTTCAATGTCCCGGAGCGCATAAATGACGATGCGCTTACTCCCATCGACCTTGATGATCTTGGCCGTACAGTTTGGCGTACAGCTGTGGTTGATGAATCGCGCAATACCACCGCGCTTCGTAGCGTCAATCACCGTATTCTCATCGATACGGAAAAGGTAACTACTGCCGATTCCGCTCTTGAGATACCGGCGCTCGCGCATGTCCGCCACTTGCTGCCGTACCTTTTCACCGACGTACTCAATGATCATATCATTAGCAGTGATATTCTCCTCGGCGTATAGTCCCCAATTGTGAATGGCGGATCGAGCAAATCGTACAGGCTTCTTCCGCTTCTTGAGCTGGTTGAAGCGCAGAACATCTCCTTCACCGCTCGACGTGGGCAAGGCTTGCTTCTGAGCATTGATGTCGGCAATGAGTCGCCGATTGTTGACACGATTTGATCGCGAGGAAGACTTGGAGATGACCTTGGCGGCCGCAACTCTGGCCGCCTCGGCAGCGGCAGCCTGCGGGTCCGCTTTGGCCAAGGCTTCACGCTCCTCGCGGGCCTTTTGGACCTTGATCCGATGGGGGAGATATTTGGACTTCTCTGCCTCCATGATCCTCTTTCGACCTTCCGTTCTTGCCGCGCCGGTGATATTGGGCACGTAGTAGCCAGCGATGCCAATCACGTCACGGGTAGGGCCCTTGGGGTCCGTTGAGTTGACGGCCTTGATCTCCTTTTGTCGCCAGGCCCAAGCGCTCAAATCACCGACATTGGAAGCAGAATAGTCGACCAGAACTTCACGGAGGAATTGAAGGTCTTCATCATCCTTGACCAGCTGTTGCCAGCCATCCAAGTCAAGAATGATACTCTCATCGTCCTCAACGGTAGCCCGCGGCTCGTGCTGAGACACTCCCCAGTCGATCTCAGCTTTGGGCTTCTCTTCAGCTTCTGTCTCCCAGGGCTCGTCAGCCACAATGTCATCGTCCAGGATGGCCTTGCTGCTGGCGAGGTCGGAGTGATGGGGCTCGAGTAGCTTGTCGGCAATTGACAGCTCATCCTGAATCTCAACTGCCTCTTCCTTCGTCTCAAGGATACCCTCGGTAACGGCACCCGGTGTCTCTGGATGTTCATCTTCAAGCGTGTCTTCTGAAGGACCGACGCTAAAGAGCTCTTCGTCGTGCCGTTGCCGTTTACGAGAATCATCCTCTCCTGGTATGCGCTTCCTCTTCCGCGAGGCTGGTGAAAGGACCTCGTCCTCAAGCAAAGCATCATCCGCAGTCGCAGTACCTTCATCAAAGATATCAGAGGGGTACTCCTCATCTGGCTCCGAGGCAGATGAGACAGACGTTGCACGACTGGGAGGCCGACTACTCCGGTCTTCCGCGTATCGCGTGAGGGGAGTCCTCTGATCCTCATCGGAGTCATCATCATCGTGCAGCTCTTGCAGTCGATGGTAGAGAGGGCGCACTTCTCTGGGCCGAAGAGGCTGCCGACGGCGTTCATCTACAAAGGCCGCCCCTGCACGGTCGAGGCCGTGGGCTTTTCGTATACGCGGAAGAGCCAGCACATTGAGGTTGGAGGATCGAGAAGCCTCGCGGTGATTGGAGACTTCGGATCGAGAATCGGGAGTGCCCACTGAACTACTGACCCCGATTCGGAAAGTCGGCCGCTTCGAACCTTCGGGACTAGCGATCCCAAGTCGTTCACGCCGAGCTGCGTGGCGCTTGGGGTCGAGATAGTCGTACAAGGTTGGCGCAGCGATGCGGGACTTGACATCTTCGAGCAGCTTATCTCGCAAGTCCCGGATTATCACCGCCAACACCTCCCGACAGGGATCCAGATCCAAGGCCCGCTGTTTCTTCTCCTCCTCGATGTCCAGCTCGGCCTCTCTCCTCGCTCGCTCCTGAGCCGCTTTCTCTCTTTGTTCGGCGAGGAGTCGTTCGGGGCTTGGACTGCGCACGTAATTGGGGTTACCGTAGGGTTGACTTTCCATGTTCATGATGTAAGTGAAGAGGGGTTGCATGTGGCAGAGCCGGAAGCATCTTTCGGTTTCCTGCTCGCCGGCGCGAGAATTATGAAATATAACGTAGTAGCCTGTTTTGTCGCATCGAATGGATTTGTAATCGAATAATTTCAGTCGCTTCTTGAGATGGGGCACGGTGGTGCTTAGAACGGGAACGTAGCAGTGAGCAATGAAAATGTAGGGTTCCCGTTTTATTTGGCTGAGAATCGGAGTTTCTTCGACCAAGGATGGGACGGCCGATGGTCGAATGCCCGCGCGGGGTCCCTCTGGGATGATCATTCCTGGACGCATGGCAGAACGACCGGAAGGACCCTTGGGGGCAGTGGGAGGGGGTTCGTTCTTCTTAGATGAGACTTCGGCCGGTTTCGATTCGATGGCAGCCACGGCCGCGGGTCCGGGCTTGGAGGCCAAGCGTTGCGACTCGATCGCTCGCGAAGCCATGCGCTCTGATACAATTCCATCTCGATCCAGGTCAACGCGAATTCGGCGAGTCCCAATGCGCTGCTCCTTTTTGCATTCCATGTAAGCGCGGCGCGTCGCGGCGGGGGCTGAAAGCGGTCCAGTGCCACGAAAGGAAACACTGTCCTTGTATCTGATTGAGCAAATCCCCAGGAATCGGCCAGTTATGGGATCCGTCCGATTGTTGATCTCCGCGATCTCACCAAAACTCGAAAAGAGCGCGCTGATGGGGGCAACGGGGGTCAGTGGATCAAAGCCCGTCACCACGACCTGCGAGGGAGGGCCTGGTCCAATGCTCGTCGCCCGATCGTATGGCCATGGTTTCAATGTGTATGGCATCGGTCGATATTTCGTCTTTTGCTTGCAGCCTGACCCACGAGTGTAGTTGGGAATTGCCAAACGGGGATCCGACGGCGCATTCTGACCATCTGCGATAATCTCGGCATACTCTGGCTTGCGACGCTTCTCCTTGGACGGTCGCTTGTCCAGGTCCGGGTCATATACGATTTTACGCCCTTTGATCACCGTCTCCGGGCGCGTTTGAGATTGAGGGGTCGGCGGGGTGTGAACGGGGGTGACTGAGGGTTTGGTTGGTTCTGCTTTGACCCGAAGGCCAAGGGCCTGGCCCATCGCTTTGGGTGAGCCAGTGGATTTCCGTGGTGAAGACGATTCTGTGTTGGTGAGGGGGGTTAACGTGTCGGTCTGAGAGGGGGCATGGGAGTCGACGACGGCCGGCGGCCATGATCCATTGAGATCTTTATGACTGGGCGACCCCCCCGCCGGCGTTGCCGATGAGCATTGGCCGATATCTGTCTTCCCAGCCGCAGCGCCATTGAATGATGCCCCGCCCGTCGCGGCTGCTCCGGGCCCGGTAGATGTTGGGGAATCAAACGGCTGGATCTCGCCATCGTCACTCTTGCCTCGCCGATCTCTAACCTTGCCACGCTTCTGCGAAAGGACTGATGGCGCGGTGGGGAAAAAATCCGCAAACCCGGCCGAGGCGCGTGACATGCTGTGAGATATGGCTACACGCCCGGGACGGCCTCGCGACGACTTGGCAGCATCCTTGACCACGGGTCTTTTTTGCGAGCGCAAAAGACTGGGGACTCCGAGTCCCGGGGAGGTTGATCGGGAAAGGCGACGAGGCTTGACCACAAGGGCGGGAAAGGGGGATGTGTCTGGAAAAAGGGACAGCAGCAGCACGACAAAATTGACCTGGCCCAGCAACCCGTGGAAGGGTCGATTAATTCAACGCGAAAGCGAGTTTTGCAAGGAAGCCAACACATGGAACAGGCAGGCGGTCGGAGCAATCCCCGGAGGGCGGTGAGATAGGGGTGGGGGAGTCTCGGCTGCTCTTTTTTCCCGTCGCAGCGCAAACTTGTCAAACACAAGGTCACGAATGCCTGCCGGTTCTCCAGGATCATGTCATGTGACACTTCATGCTTGCATGGGACATCGGGCCGTCGCAGTGTCCACGTCAGGAGGTATCGGGCTCTCGAAAGATCAGGAGGATCAGGACCATTATTGACTACAGCAGTTCCCATCCTAGAGCCTGGAAGGATGCATGTTTCTTTCAGCCTTTGATTTCGGTTCGGGGACTCAATTATTTCGAAAAAGGCATGCTGAGCCTCACGGAAGAGTTTCCACCTCTTGATCTAGCCAGGCCGATGACTCCCTCAATACCGTCGAACCCTGTATGTAGCTGGTGCCCGTTTCTCTTTTGAGATTTTTTTTTTCTTTTTCTCGCCGATTTCAATATTTCGTAGCCTGTCCGAGTCAGAAGTTCTGGGGGTCATCTCGTGCGAGAAATTAAGCATCGAGTGCATGACGTGATGTACAGTATTCCGGGCACATACAAATCATACACTTGGCACTGGGCCTCCGCGGTAGCGCGACAAGCAAGGTACCTCTCTCGAAGTAACCGTGCGCCTGGCACGGAGGTAGAAGAGGTTATCACGTTGACATGCGTAAACCGATCCATCTATGTATTTCAAACCTCGACTACGCCAGATCAACTCGAGGATGAAGGCCGAGCGACACTCTTCCGGTGGTCAAAATGCGGTCATGGTACCTGATCAGGAAAATTGCTTTCCAGCAAGTTAGACATTTGCCAACAGTCCCCAAAACTCTCTTTCGGTCTTTCTCGGGCGGTGATTCTAATTCTGAAAACTTTGACAGTATGAGTACTGAGGCAGTCACTGAGTGTGATCCAACCTGAGGCATCACCGAAGCTGATTCAAGATGAGCCAGGAGGTTGTCATGCCAATAGCTTGACTTGTTTTGGGGGCTCAACGGCCCCGTCAGAACTGTGGCTGAGCCGACGACTGGGCCAAGAGACATGAACACTGCACTAGTGGATGGACGGGCCCGATGATACGCAGTTTCCGGTGCAAAAATAGCACCCGAGCCGCCGCCAGCTCCGGCTGTCGAATTGTCCGACCTGGTTGAACACTTGCCCCCATCAAAAGATCAACATTGTCTCAACCCAGTTGCTCACCATCGCTGGAGTCTCCCCCGCGCGCACACATGTACTGTACCATGGATCCTCAGCATGTCGGCAGGAACCGTTGTGTTTCAGCAATGTCCAAACCAACCGTTTGTGCAGGAGTCTAGGACACTTCTCGACTCCACCCCCGTAGCCTCCCTACAGGAAGACCGGTCTGAGGGACACTAACTTGTTTTAAGTTCATCGCCACCAGCTTCCTGGGCGAGGGGCGCCACTGGACAGGTACAATGCTTGAAGATGAACAACTCAGGGAGACGATAGGTCAGGTCTCTGGCACTCAACAGATTGGCAGTCGGACAGACTGACAGGGTGACCGTCGGTCGTGTGGTGCATCCGTTCGCCGCAGGGGCATGCCACGGGTATGCGTGAAGGTGGAGGTCTCGTCTTTGTATTCAGTGAATGGAAATCATCATAATTGACTTTCTCCATTGGTTCTTAAAGGGGGGGGGCGCGGCATGGTTTGCAATCCAACCATGCGCGTCAGAGCGTCACTCGGGGGCTCGCCTGATCTGGTGGGTTATCCAGGAATATCTTCATCAACCTTTTAAGACATACCACCAACCTGGGTCGGAGCAGCCACCGGCCGGATCTTACCTACAATTCTGAGTGATTCCTGCAGGCAACAGGTACTCATCAGCTCGGAATTATGAACCTCCGATCAGGTACAAGACATACACATCAAAGTGGCTCTGGCCCGTGACAAGATCGAAAGACTCCAGTTTCTCGTCTCTCCCACCTGATGATGACGACACTGTCGACGCGGTTGGTCTGGAGACGGGATGTGGAGTGGAGATGACACAGGCCACGGCGCAATATAGAATCTGAATGGCTGAGTGGTGCGGTTGTGAATCTTTACAATGGCGGACTCCCTGGGACTCCAGAACAGACAGGGGGACCCAACTGTCCAGCAACTGTCCAACAGAGTGTGAATTTTGAATTCTGCGTGGCCAAGAAAGGTCCCTGTGGAGAGGGCGACAGGCTGCTGGTCATCCACCATTGGCCCGGACCCTGCGCAGACAGCCCCTCTCCGTTGAATCTCCAGCGAGCTCAGCCATGGAAGTGCAGGCCGAGCTGAGACAAGATCGGTGTCGGGCATAATTCCATGGGTCCCACGAGAAGGGAATCTCCAGAAAGGAGAGAAAAAAAAATGTCCTTCCACAACATTGCCACATACCGAGGAAAGAACAAAAAAAAGGGCAGCGGAAGCCAGTGAACAATCAAAGGGGAGATCCATGGAACGGCCAAGAAGTATGGCAATGGAAAATAATAATGGAGCCGATGGGGACGAAACTGGCACCGATCGTGGTTGGACCCAGCACGCCCATTTCTGAAGCGTCCCCCAGGCAGTCTTGAGTCTACACAGGGTACAATACCCAATTGTCCATGAGATACACCGTAGATGGAAAAGGGTCGAGAGATCATGTGAGTGCAGCACTGCTCCAGTACTGCATGGAGGTCAGTCTGCGTGGAGGTGCTGTGTTCCACATCCGACCAGGGGAAGAGGTCGTAACGCAGAAGATCATACACTACAGACCTGGGCATTGATCCACCATTCCAATACACAACTGGCCGAGTATGACCTGTCGGGCCATCGGCCAAGACTGGAGCATGGACCATCGAGACGGGAGTTTGGGAGCAGACCAGGACAGGAAGAGAGAGATCGAAACATCGAGGGAAAAAGAGGCGGTGGAGTGTGGGACAGACACGCTCCAAAAAATTGAACTGCCAAAACTAAAAAAGAAAATAATAATAAATAAATAAATAAAAAACAAAGAAGAGATGACGAGGGTCAGTCGAGGATACCAAAAGATAGTCTACCATTTACCCTGTGGCAAGACCATCAACGACCACAAAAACACAAAAACATTCATGGATGATCGAGGTCCAGCAGTTTACACAGAACCCCCGCCATCTGCACCGAGTCCTCTGGAGGTCCCTAGTGCGGCACGACGTGTATGTTATGAGTGATGTACAACTGCGTAGGCATGTGGGTAAAACCGTGTACTGTGTGGACTTGTTGTCTCTAGTGCACTTTGCGGTGGAGTGTTTCGTATTTATTTTTATTTTGGTTCGGTTTTCTTATTTTGAGATCGCAGCCGATCCACCGCCGCCCCTCCCTTCCCAGCTGTGCCTCTCCCCTCTATAAATACAATTTCCAGCGACGCTCGCTGCTTCCTGCATCTCTTTGATTTCCCCTCTCTTCTCCCCTTCTACTCCCTCCCTCGCTTTCCCCCGTAGCTGAACCCACCAACTCCATCATCAGCGTCCCAACGTTCCTTCGTCTTTCAGTGTTTGAATTGCTCCTCTCCACCTTGCCTTTGTGCTCTCGCCTGAAACCCTCCCCCCTCCTCCTCACCCTCCACCGTCAACATGTGGTACGTGGCAGTTTCTTCATACTACTCGCGTCGCTCAGAGCAACCTGGGCTTCATGGTGTTTATGCTCATTGTCAATGCTAGTGGAATCTTCGGCTACATCAACTACCTGGTCGAGCGTGACCGCCAGTTCATCATTGACACACTTCTCAATGGTGAGTGCGAATAAATCAACCAATGTGGCTTCTGATCGAGAGTACCTGGAGTGGGGAACCGGTTGCTGACTTCCAGACGATGATTCCTAGGTCTGTCAAGATTGGAGTACCGTGGTTACGACTCCGCCGGTATGGCGGTCGATGGTGACAAGAAGAATGAAGTGCAGGCTTTCAAGGAAGTCGGCAAGGTCGCCAAGCTGCGTGAGCTCATTGCCGAGTCCAAGCCCAACATGGCCAAGACCTTCGAGTCCCATGCCGGTATCTCTCACACCCGCTGGGCCACCCACGGCACCCCTTCTCGCCAGAACTGCCACCCCCACCGGTAAGTGGTTTGATTGCCCGATTCTTGGAATTCAGTGCACCCTCCCTCGACAGAATTGCAATCCTCGAGGATTTCACCAAAGCTCCCCATCAAGCAGACCAGAATCACTGACCAATGGCCCGCGGCGTGTCTGCTCCAGATCTGACCCCACCTGGGAGTTCTCCGTCGTTCACAATGGTATCATCACCAACTACAAGGAACTGAAGGCCCTGCTGGAGAGCAAGGGCCTCCGCTTCGAGACCGAGACCGACACCGAATGTATCGCCAAGCTGGCCAAGTACTTGTACGACCAGCACCCCGACATTGAGTTCACCGTCCTCGCCAAGGCGGTGATCAAGGAGCTGGAGGGCGCTTTCGGTCTGCTGCTCAAGTCGGTTCACTACCCTCATGAGGTCATTGCGGCCCGCAAGGGTTCGCCCCTGGTCGTCGGTGTGCGCACCACCAAGAAGATGAAGGTGGACTTTGTCGATGTCGAATTCTCGGAAGATGGTCCTCTTCCCGCGGAGCAGGCCTCCCAGAATGTCGCCCTCAAGAAGTCGGCCGCCAGTCTGCTGGCTCCTCCCGACAAGTCCCTCCTGCACCGTTCTCAGTCCCGCGCGTTCCTGTCCGACGACGGAATCCCCCAGCCCGCCGAGTTCTTCCTGTCCTCTGATCCCTCCGCCATCGTCGAGCACACCAAGAAGGTGCTCTACCTCGAGGACGACGACATTGCTCACATCCACGATGGACAGCTCAACATCCACCGACTCACCAAGGACGACGGTACCTCCAACGTCCGTGCCATTCAGACCATCGAGCTGGAGCTCCAGGAGATCATGAAGGGCAAGTTCGACCACTTCATGCAGAAGGAGATCTTCGAGCAGCCCGAGTCCGTGGTCAACACCATGCGTGGTCGTCTGGACGTTGCGAACCAAATGGTCACTCTGGGTGGTCTTCGCCAATACATCTCCACCATTCGCCGCTGTCGCCGTCTGATCTTCATCGCCTGCGGTACCAGCTACCACTCGTGCATGGCGGTGCGTGGTGTATTTGAGGAGCTGACGGAGATCCCCATTGCCGTGGAGCTGGCCTCCGACTTCTTGGATCGTCAGGCTCCCGTCTTCCGTGATGACACTTGCGTCTTTGTGTCTCAGTCCGGCGAGACGGCCGATTCCCTCATGGCTCTGCGCTACTGTCTGGAGCGTGGCGCCTTGACCGTCGGTATCGTCAACGTCGTCGGCTCCTCCATCTCCCTCCTGACCCACTGCGGTGTGCACATCAACGCTGGCCCCGAGATTGGTGTGGCCTCCACCAAGGCATACACCTCTCAGTTCGTGGCCATGGTCATGTTCGCCTTGTCCCTGAGCGAGGACCGTGCGTCGAAGCAGAAGCGCCGCGAGGAGATCATTGAGGGTCTCGGCAAGGTCTCGGACCAGTTCCGCGAGATCCTGAAGCTGAATGAGCCTATCAAGGAGATGTGCGCCAAGTTCTTCAAGGATCAGAAGAGTCTGCTCCTTCTGGGACGTGGCGCTCAGTATCCCACTGCGCTCGAAGGTGCGTGTCGATCTCCCCCGCCACACTTGGTATTCTCTGTTTCTGAATATTGTCACTAATTCATTTTGCTTTCTTCCAGGTGCGCTCAAGATCAAGGAAATTTCCTACCTCCACTGCGAGGCTGTCATGTCCGGTGAACTGAAGCACGGTGTTCTTGCCCTGGTTGACGAGAACCTGCCCATCATCATGATCCTCACTCGTGACAATCTCTTCACCAAGTCTTTGAATGCGTACCAGCAGGGTAAGTGGCCTCTTGTGTTTTCCTCGCTATGTTTTTTTTTTCTCTTTTTTTTCCATTTTCTTTTTCTGGGCCCCTCGTTCCGTGCAGCAGCTGACCTTGGTTCCCCTTTCTAGTCATTGCCCGTGGTGGTCGCCCCATTGTTATCTGCAACGAGGATGACCCCGAGTTCTCCTCGGCCCAGACCGAGAAGATTGTTGTACCAAAGACTGTCGACTGTCTGCAGGGTCTGTTGAACGTCATCCCTCTGCAGCTGATCTCCTACTGGTTGGCTGTGGGTGAAGGTCTGAATGTCGACTTCCCTCGTAACTTGGCCAAGTCGGTCACGGTCGAGTAAGTGAAAATACAGCGGTGATTCCGAGAAAATATTCCATTAGACGACTGCAATGATCTCATATTTGTTCGCCGCCCGGTGTTATTGGCTGTTGTTTTATGTTTTCTTGTCGATGTTTCTTTTTTCCCCCTTTTCCTTTCTTCCGTTAAGCTTGTTTCCATGACTGGAATTACTCTACATGTTTTATTCCACCTGCCCGCATGTGCACAATCACAGATCTTTTCTATCTCCTACCTGATTGAAGCTGCCCACTGGAGCCATCTGTGGTGACATGACCAGTAGAAGACGCTCCCTCAACTCTGGACCCAGAAATCTCTCCCACTATGGGATTCTGTGTAGTTCAGTCACGTAAACTTCAAAAGGCCCAAAACGAGACTGCTGAGAAGCTTTGAAGCTTTCCACCTGCGTAGGCGCCGTTTCCGGGCACCGACACTCCGCCCTGCCCCGCCTCGGCTCGACATGCGGGACCTCACCTCTCAAGCTCTCTCCGCCGAGTCTCGAGTCCGTCCTTTACCATCTTGCACCAATCATCCACATCTACCATTCTCATATTACATTCCCTATACCCTATACACGGTCTCTCCTCTTTCTCATCTCCAGATCTCACCATGACCAGCATCAAGGGCCCCGGCGCACCAGAGACCTTCGACGGTACATTACCCCTCTCCCTTCTCCCCCCGACGGCGCATTTCACGTTGAGCCTTGACCTCGGCCAGCAATGTCCCCCTTTTCTCTTTTTTTGTCCCCCTAAACAAAAAACCAAAAAGAAAAAGCATATAACTGAGACCATTCAATTATGCCATAGGCTCTGATCTGCGCATTGCCATCGTGCATGCTCGCTGGAACACCCAGATCATTGACAGCTTGGTCGCCGGTGCCAAGAAGAGCTTGTTCGCTGCTGGTGTCAAGGAGGAGAACATTACCATTCAGACTGTTCCGGGCAGTTATGAGTTGCCAATTGGTGTGCAGCGGTGAGTTTGGAGTCTTTTCTTTTTTGGAGAAGGGAGGGGGGTTGAGGAGGTTTTTCTTTTTCGTCCAGATTGAACCCCTCTCCTCTTCTCTTCTCTTCTCTTTTCGTCTTTCCATACGGACACGGGAATCCATTTGCTAAATTTTACATCGGCAAAACATCCAGTCTCTACGCCGCCTCTCAAGTCCAAGCCAGCCAGACCGGTGAAGGTATCAGCGCCACAGACCTTCTCTCCGCATCTACCTCTGACCTGAGCAAATCGGCCAACGCTCCATCCACGCCCCAGAAGAAGGCGTTCGACGCCATGATCGCCATTGGTGTGTTGATCAAGGGTGCCACGATGCACTTTGAATATATTGCCGATGCGGTCAGCCACGGCCTGATGCGGGTGCAGTTGGATTCTGGAGTGCCCGTGATCTTTGGTCTGTTGACGGTGTTGACGGAGGAGCAGGGGTTGGAGAGAGCTGGGTTGGGCAATGGGGGGATGCACAATCATGGTGAGGATTGGGGGAGTGCGGCGGTGGAGTTGGGTGTGAAGCGTCGGGATTGGTCTGAGGGGAAGATTCTTTAGATATTCTTGTTCTTTTTCTTTTTTTTTTTAAAAAAAAAATAACAGGGAGAAAAGAAAGAAAAGGAAAGGGTGAGAGGAAGAGGATTCTCGTGGAGATGAGAAGATATTGCGAGCGGAATGCAAACAGGCCTCCGTGATAGCGTGAATATGATTGGGATTTGCAAGGACTCAGATGCAAGCCAGTCTCGGACGGTGGGAGTTGTAAGACAGGAAACACAGAGAAATAGTCCATTCTCACGCTCAGAGACTAGCACAGCAACTGCAAAGTGGGATAGGATCATGCTCTTCGCCATCTGGAGAATAATTGGGGGAGAAATGGTCGTTTGAAGCGGGATGTGGATTCGTGTCTAAGTTGGGCAAAAAGTGGCATGCGCCAATCATTTACTCTTCCATCTGCTCACCGGCAGGCTTATCTGCTTCCTCGTCCACATCCTCGTCCAGAGCCCGTCGAGCGGCCTTCTCGGCTTCCTCAAGGACATCCTTGGGCACTTCCTCGTGTCGACCCTTGGTGGGACCGTCCAGCGAGCTGATCCAGGACATTTCCAATTCAAATTCCTTGTCCTTGCTGTCTTCATGGGCAACGTAGATAATACGAGCAGCCTCCTTGACACCCTCCATCAAAGAGAGCTTCCCCGAGCTGAGATCCAATTTTTCCAACTCGGCCTTGGCCGCTTGCCGTCCCTTGCCGGTGGCAGCACCGTAGTATCCCTATGAAACCATCCCGTTAGCCCTCGCATTCCATCGGAAACTTGAATGGCATCCGACGCAAAACGATCAACAAATCGCAACATACCCAGTACAACCCACTCGGCTCTACCATGTATAGACCCGGCCCGCCAGCCTTGGCACCCTTGACCTTACCGCCGGCACCCGACTTGGGTCCGGAGCCCACCTGACCATCAACGGCGAGCTCGGCCTCGCTGTCCCATCCTGCAACAATGGAGGTCACACCGAATGGCCGTACACTGGAGTACAGAGTGTATGCTTGTACGTAGCCACCGAGACGGTTCGCCAGTGCCGAGGTCGGGATAGGACCCTTGTATGTACTTCTCCACGAGGAGGCTTCGTCGCGGGCGCGGGAAACGAAATGACGACCGTCGGGAATCAAACCGGCCGATACCTGAAAGCGCGTGTAAATCATGACGGTCAGCTCTCTGTTTCTTTCCCTGGGTATCACACACACACACTTCCTCTCTGTCTGGATATGCTCCACCGGATGGGGGCACGTCGGACCCCAGCCTTCGCCTGGAAATCATGGTATGTAGAGGAGGAGAGGAGGGACACGGCTTACAATGCCAACATGACGATCAACAGTTGCAATTCTCTTATTCGCCCCAGGCTTCAGAAGTTTGCTGGTGATGATTTTCTCCACAGCCAACACGACACCATCCTTGCATCGGATACCGATAGCTGTGCCGCCGTTCTCGACCGCCTTGACAGCATATTCCACCTATGACAGGATACCACAGGGTCAGTTCACGGATTGAAGCTTTGCGAATGGATCCGGAGTTGCGGGATGCAACATTTCAACAGCGAAAGCGAAGGAATTGATACCTGAAAGTTGCGGCCGTCTGGTGAAAACACCGAGTTGGAAAGATCGTAACCCGTACCGATTGATGTCTGTCCGCTTATGAGATTAGCTCACTTGTTGCAGTAGTCGGTGGAGATGGGACCAGTGTCTTTGGAAATTGTACCATGATGCTGTGTGATTGTGGTGCGGTTTGCAAGCTTCTTCGGGTCGAGCTGTCGACAGATTGAACAAATAGAAGCTGAGATAAGGGGAGAAAGGCCAAGCGGGTAACTGGTCAACGCGATGGAGAGAGAGCTTCCTGATCGGGGCTGAAGCTGCGTCACGGGGGTTGCCTGGGTCACATGATCCAGATCCACGCCCGGGCGGAACGCAGTGACAGTATTGTTTTGGGCAAGATTGGAAGTATGTACGACTGAACGTACATGTGTAGAAGTAGATGGAATAAGCAAATCGTACACAGGTTTGGCGAGAAATCTTCACAAATTTCCCCCAACCCATATAGAGCCGATGCCATCCAGCAAATGGAATACTGTAAATAGAACTCTCAATTCGAGCTTTGTATTCATGTCTTGAGCTCATTCGCAATATGTGTCTTTGTCAGTTCATCGTATGAGTCCCAGGCTAAGTTAGGAGTTTGACCCTGAACAAGGCTCATAAAGATGTAGGTGGCCAAAAGGACTCCTGTAGTCATCGATATCTCTGTCGAAAGGGTCATAAATATAATACACGGAAACCTTCGGGATAGGGATCGCTAGCATGTGCTCTGCCACGAAAATCATGCTCTGCGCTTCGGTAACAGTAATATATGTTCCATGTTTTACGACCATACCAGGAGATAATCTTAGTAGTGTAAATATCTTCTAAGCTGACGTATATCCTTGTGTTTGTTGTTGCCTTGATCACTATTAGTCTTTGAAACAGGCAGAGAAAAGCCTGCAGCGGAATAAAGGACGTCTTATCGAGAATAATAAGTACGGGCCTGAAGTTCTGCGGAGTCTTTCCATAGTTCGCGGAAGACTTAGCAAAAACAGGAAGTCCCGAAGATGCGAGGGAAATGAGATAACGTGAAGAAGGCCTAGGATCTAGTCACGACAAGTTCCAAAATGTGAGAAGACAGTCGAGGGAGGGCTCAAATTTCTGCGCGCGTCTAGCGAGTCCGTCATGTGGTCTGAAAATAACTAGTAAAAAGGGTTGTCTCAATAGCTCACCTTGAGCAGAAAGACTTCGGTCCTCTGAATGAGGGAAGAAGAGTTTTTGCGGGCGCAATATATCTTGTGCGGACTTTAGAATGTTATCACCAGGTTGAATGACGGGGATAACCGGATGAGCACGTTAAGCAAGCCTGGATATAGCTTCGGCTATCCGCTATACCTTCGACTTTTTTTCTCTGGGTGCCTAATTTCTTTTACTCTCGTTGACTGGTAAGGTAAGATACCTCTATCTTAATACGATATGATCGGTGAGATCCCAACGAGAATGCAGTAGACTACCGTACACCTACCTATATAGCAAGCACTCCTAATTGATTGATATCTCACTACTCGTCAAAGACGATATTTGTCTTCCCGAGGCCGTCAGAAGGAACAGACACAGACAGCCTATGTCCATACATGTCAAGTCGCCACTTCGAAGGGGGAATCTTAAGACCCCCAAGAATGAATCTCTGTCCGAATCATACCGGTTGTGTGCCCTCTTCTTACCTGACTGACAAGTCTCTACCTGTCTTGCCAAAGGAGATCCCGTTGTATTAAAACTAATCACTAAGTCTCATAGTACGGCAGGCGACAGCTGCCACTGGAGGTACTTGAGTTGTGTTACTACAGCGGTCCTTAGGGCCTTGGTGCGTGGTGCGTAGTGCGACTGGGCCGTAAAGACACTCTAGTGACTCTACTATCCGCTCGTCTCCCCAAACCAAAAAGATCTCCATTTGGCATAGACCGTTCATGCCCCCGAACAGAGGGGAAGACCACAAAAAAAACACACATCAAAATATAACTAGAAACTCGCTCTCGTACCATTTGCTCCCTCAAGCACTAATAAACAAAATTCCTCAATTTTTCGCCCTCTGTAGGCCAAATCACAAATGAGTCCAACCACGCGGTGCGGCCCAACTGAACTCCTGATTTTCCCGCTTGGGCATCGCGGGGTCAGGTGGTTGTCGTCAGTCAGTCTGGTCACTGGTGAAGGAAGGAGGAGATCAAACACGCCTGCTTTACTCTCTTTTCACTCTTTCTCCCTTTCTTTTTTCTTTCTCTAACTCTTTTTGGGAAAAAAAAAACCACATTCATCTTCACGTATTTTCTGAAAGTTGGGCTTTTCGCTTTCTGTCGAGTCTCTGGATCAACAGAAACAACTTTCATCTCAGATCAGCTTCCGATCTGATTGCCAGAATCCAGATCCCCGCTTCTCCCCGCATCTTGGGACCCCCTTGTTCATTCGAACGGTCTACGATTGATCGTGTTGATTACAGTAGGAGAGATCTGGTCTCTGACCGAGAAGACTTTTTTCTTTTTCTTTTGGTGGCATTGGGCCATTTGAGATTATCAACTTTTCTGCTCGTCGTTGGACTGTAAAGTGAAACATTTACGAATATCGTACGCCTCCAGCCAAGATGTCATCGTCTATTCTGCATCAGTGCCCTTTCTGCGGCCATGTTTCCGATCTCTCGCTCTCCTTGGCCGCTTTTATTGAGAATCCTCACTGTGCTCAGGTATTTGCTCCATGTTGCGACCCGCCCTGACCACCGAGTCATTGCCATTGTTGATTCTTCTGTGACTATCTTTGTCTCTTTGTAAAAAAAAAAAAAGCGTTCTGACCCTGTTCTGCCTTCTGTGTATTTCTAGTGCGGTCTGTCGGTGCAAGAAAGCAACACAAAGATGCAAGATGAACTCTCTGCTCTCTTCGATCGACAAATGACCATGGATCAACATCACGCCCTCGCACCCTCCCAGTCCCCACCTCTTCAAGTCACTCCCCCAGAGCCAGTGGTGTCCCGTCCTCCCATCACCTACAGTATCACCCAGCATTACAACCATTCAGCTCACGTCGCTCCCCCTGCACAACCTCTTCCTACCCCGGCGCAAGTCCAGGCCCAAAACCTCCACTCCCTCCTGCTCGCACACGGGATCGACCCCTCTACCCTCTCCTCGGCTCAAATTGACCTCATTCAAAATGCCGACGCCGAGCAACAGCAGCGACTGATCCAGACGTGGCAGGTCTATGCCGCGCACGGGCAGACAGAATGCCAATCCCCGGACACGGCGATGGATGATTCAATGGACGAGGATAGAGCGTCTTCGGCAGAGCCGTACATGGTCATGGGATATGGATCACCCAAGTCTGTCGGATCTTTGCCAGCAGAGCCATCCACAGGAGAGCCGTATGCCACATCGACAGATCCCGTGTACAAGAACCAGAGCCGCCAGTGGTGGGAAGTCGCCCCGGCATCGATGGATTCGCAGTATGGCTTGTTCGAGGAAAGGAATCGACACGCAATGATGCCCAACTGCGCAGGAGTGCACACACCTCAGTGGCTGTGTCCGAACTAGACAAGTTGCGTGAAATTCTTCGTTTGTGTTACTTGATGCTGGATGGGGAGTTGTGGGTGGACTTCTTGAGCCAAATTGTCTGGAGCGGTCGGTCGTTTTCTTGCGGAATTGTTCCCGCCCACGTCTGGCTGGAATAACATACCGTATGCATTTTCAGGGCGTCAATCTGAACCGGGTCTGTGTCTGCTTCTCAAGGTTCATCTCTCACCTAGGCGGAGGAATTCTGCGTTTGCCCGTAGAGTCTCGACGTCAGTAATCACAGTAGCGAGCATGGATTGCCGTCCACGGTCTCGGCTCAGTGGCCTCGGACGAAGGAGGGCATCGTCGATGCTTCCTGCTCAGTGAGTATCATTCCACACATAAGGGAAGAGAAACCAAGGAAAAAGAAAAAGAAAAAGAAAAGCCAGGTCCAAGAATTCAACAAATGTCTATTGATATAACTTGCCAAGGGGTAGGGGGAACATCGCGAGCTAAATAGAAAAAGAGAAAGATAATACATAATTGGGAATCATTTCATTTCATCCCAGATGCTGCAGGATCTACCGCAGGTGGGCGAATGAAAAGATCTCCCAGTCGTAGCGGTCAGGTATAGAGTAAATGAAGAGGTTCAGATTTACAGAGAAGACTCCATCTTGTCCAGAACGGCACGAGTGAACTCGTGGGTGGTAGCCTGACCACCCATGTCGCGAGTGCGAGTCTTGCTGTAGTCAAGAGTCAGTCATACGCACATACCAAAGCGCCAAAAGGCGCCACAGGACTTGAAGCAAATAGGTCCGACTTACCCCTCGCCAATAACGTCGTAGACAGCCTTGGAGATGCGGTTGGCGTGGTCATCGAGACCGAGGTGGCGGAGGAGCATGGAGCCGGAGAGGATCAGAGCACTGGGGTTGGCCTGGTCCTTGCCCTTGATGTCGAGACCGACGTGACGGCAGCCGGGCTCGAAGACGGCAACATCGCGGCCCATGTTGCAGCCGGGAACGACACCGGGACCACCGACGAGAGCGGCGGCGATGTTGGACAGGATACCACCGTACAGGTTGGGCATGACCATGACGTCGAACTGCTGGGGACGGGAGACAGCCTGCATGGAGGCGTTGTCGACAATCATGTCGTTGACCTCGAGGGTGGGGTAGTCCTCAGCAACCTTGTGGAAGGTGCTGCGGAAGAGACCGTCGGCGAGCTTCATGATGTTGGCCTTGTGGATACAGGTGATCTTCTTGCGGTTGTTGGCGAGAGCGAAGCTGAAGGCGAACTTGGCGATGCGCTCGGACTTGGCACGGGTGATGATCTTGAGGGACTCGACGACACCCTGGACGGACTGGTGCTCGAGGCCAGAGTACTCACCCTCGGTGTTCTCACGGATGATGCACAGGTCGACATTCTTGTGGCGGGTCTCGTAGCCGGGGATGTTCTTGATCAAGGAAATGGAGGCGTAGATGTCCAGCTCCTGGCGGAGAGCGACGTTGAAGGACTGGTGGCCGGAGCGCTCAACGGGGGTGTGGAGGATACCCTTCAGACCGAGCTTGTTGCGCTTGAGGGAAGCGAGCGACTCGCGGAAGAGCTCCTCGGAGTGCTTGTTGCCAGTGTCAACACCGCTCACATCAACCTGCTCCCACTCAATGGGAACGTTGTCGGCCTTGAAAATGGTCTTGACCGACTCGGCGACCTCAGCACCGATACCATCACCTAACAGGCAGGGGTCAGTTCAACTCAATGGGTTCGGATTCGTCGGCAACAGGAGACGGCGAATGACGAGTGATTGTGGGAAGATTGGCGGCGAGCGCATACCGGGAATCAGAGTGACCGTGTACTTGCCGCCATACTTGGTGGGCTTGAAGATGTCCGACTGAACGGTCGCGAAAGCTAAATGCGCCAAGGAAATTTCGAGTCAGTGACCGACCGCATACCGACTGCTTTCCTTTTCCAAGCGAAACTACGTAGTCGCCTTGATCGACGGGGTCAATTGAGACGTACTTCTCGCGGGGATGGAGCGAGCGAAGGAGGGAGCCACGGAGGCGCTGCGAAGCAGAGTCTGAATTCGGTTAGCCAAGGAACACACGCCCACGAGGCACGGAGAGATGCAGCTGGAGGGGAATTGCATACCCGGGCAGGCTGGGCCGTGCGAGCAAGCATCTTGACAGTTTCTTTGACACGGGTGGAAAGGGTGGTGAGGAAAGGAGGAGTCGGGAATCGGGGAAAGACAAGAGGCTGGAGATCGAAAAATTCGGGGAAGAAGAGGGAGAGGGGTGGAGGTTTTGGGCGGTGGAAAGGAACGCGAGGCAGAGAGCGACGAAATGGGTAACGGCTGGAAAAAACGGGAGAAAAAACTACAAACGGAGAAGGACATGCTGGCGGATGGGCTCGGCATCCGCGGTATGGGTACGGTACCGTACCACCTTGGCACCGGTCGACGTTCTGTCGCCAGTTGAGGATTCGCAAGTTCTCAAGCGCTCTTTTCCGTGTACTCGAGTGTGCTGGAGCTCTACAGCAGCAAAGTGATTACGAATTTGAATACTATGTATTCCTCGATCACTACCTAGACATGCAGTAGGTACTTAGTCAATTATACAGCTGACCACTAGTACCTTCTCGCCTATTTTTTTTGGGGCTTTTAGTATATTAGTACATTTTTTACTCGCATGTATGGAAGTTTTGACCGTACAGGACGTCCGAGTGTCATCTCCTACAATCCTGGAGACCTCGCCGGAGCATGTACTTGATTTGACTTAGCACATTCCATACTACCCCAAAGTACCCTCGCCAACCGGTCGACAGTTGACAGTCCTCCCAGTTCTGCCCGCCTGCGGGCCGATCATGTAAAGTCCGCCGGGCGCACTGGAGCCGAACTGGCCCAAAGGAGCCTAGTCTGACCGTGGCCATGGCATCTCAGGGCAGCGGTCGCACTGGTAACTGGCAGAGCTGCCACGGTCACTTGGGAACCCACCGTACATGAAGAAGTCCACACGAGTCAAGTCACGCTCAGGCTCCATCAAGTCCCCCGGCATCTCCTATTCAACACCCTTTTCGGAAATCCTTCTCTGCACATCCCCCACGATTAGCTTTGTGGCGTTCCTTATTGACCTACGTTTTGGGTATAAGCAGCAGCCTCGGCCATGTGGAAACACTTGCAAACAAAGGAGATTCTCATTCGGGGATCTACAACGTCATCCGGCTGATTGGCTCATTGGAGAACTATAGACCGACTCTGGGGGGTCTCGCCATCAAACCATGTCCGATTGCCCATGTGAAGTGCATACATAGGATATCCCAGAAAGCAATTCTATCGAACATGCTCCTACTTCTCACCTGGCTTGACTCGAGAACAAAGAACATCCCTTGTGGAGATGGCATCAAGTTCTGCTCGAGATGAGCCCTCGGCAGGTGGAAGAAATTACCCGATTAGGGTTTG
Source organism: Penicillium sp. PF2412A (assembly GCA_023626555.1). Classification (NCBI taxonomy): domain Eukaryota; kingdom Fungi; phylum Ascomycota; class Eurotiomycetes; order Eurotiales; family Aspergillaceae; genus Penicillium; species Penicillium sp. PF2412A. Next base: position 196,391 of record JAMAHA010000022.1, on the reverse strand, counting down.
AATAGCACGGCCGTCGGTGGTTCTGGATACAGACAGCAACCTAGCGCAACCTAGAGCACCCTCAGATCATCGAGGAAACACATCGTCCTGGCTTCAACCCAAGATGGCTATAAAGACCTCCATCTCCCTCGCCCTGTCAATTCTTCATCACGATCATCAACCGTCGGTCTTCGTCTTCAATTGCCAGTTCCAGTCTCCAGCCAATCCAACTCCCTTCATTCACTTTATTCAATCTTCATTTCAAACCTTTCTCTTCTACCGCTTCTCAACATGAAGTTCGTCAACATCGCCCTTGCCCTCATGGCAGCCACTGCTGTCTCGGCCGCTCCTGGTCGTACCATGCAGAAGTGGTGCGGTCATCCCGGTCAGGGTTGTGCCAAGCGCTCCGCTGAGCCTGCTCCCGTTGCCATCGCCGAGCCTGAGCCCGTTGCTGCTCCTGGCCGTACCATGCAGAAGTGGTGTGGTCACCCTGGCCAGGGCTGTGCCAAGCGCTCCGCTGAGCCTGCTCCTGTTGCTGTTGCCGAGCCTGAGCCCGTCCCCGCCCCTGGTCGTACCATGCAGAAGTGGTGCGGTCACCCTGGTCAGGGGTGCTACATGATGAAGCGCACCGCCGATGTGACCTTCGAGGTCAAGCGCTCCGCCGATGCTCTCGCTGAGGCTATGGCTGAGGCCCAGCCCGCTGCCCTTCAGAAGTGGTGCGCCCACCCTGGCCAGGGCTGTGCCAAGGTCAAGCGCACCGCTGATGCTGTTGAGGAGGTCAAGCGCTCTGCTGCGGCTCTCGCCGAGGCCATCGCCTCCATGGAGGATGAGGAGTAGAGGTGAGTCGCCACGCCACTTTTGAAGTAGCTATTTGAAAGTACGCTAATGCTGTCTTTCATAGTATCTCCAACCTCTTCCGATGCTCTCTGGTCTTGCCATACAGCAAACTTCATTGATGTTTTGACACCATTGAGATGTCCCTTGCCGAGTACCACCAGCTTGACGCTGAGTGAGGATTGATTTGCTTAATTCTGTCTATGGCGTACACTCTTTTTCTTTTCATCATCCTGGCCATATGAACCGTTATGCTCGCGCTTGATTTTGTTTTTCTTTTTTTCCTCCCCAAAGAAAATCTGCGGACACCACCAATCCAAAACTGGGGGCTGGTCAGTCTTTATACTTAGATAAGTACAATTCAGCATCGTTTGCTGCGGATCTTGGTTTCGCTTTTTCTTTGAGACGCTCCAGTCGATTGCAGGATTTGGTGGTTTTGAAGCAAGCTTCCACCACGATTGTATAGCACTCACTTTGGAGTCAAAACATCGACCAACAATTTGTGTCACCTTAAGCAGCGGTTATTTTCCCCGTGTCTTGTGAATTTCACTTACATTGATACCGAAAGACAAACTTTGTTTTTAAACGAAATTTAAATTCTTAATTACGTTTGTCTCAACGGCCAGTCCTGTTCTGAACGGGAGGGGATGCAGGTGGAGATATTCCGTCTGGGTTGTGTCGGGATAGGTTCAAAAAGAGTAGTATCATAAAGCAAATTCCACCCATACTTTCATCGACTTCTTCCCATATGGTCCAGCGGTCAGGATCACCCGCTTTCACCGGGTAGGCCCGAGTTCGACTCTCGGTATGGGAGCTTTCCTTTTTGGATTTTTGACCTGAATTATGCCCTTTATCTCCCGAATCCATACTGAAGTTTCAGCCACATAGTTTTTTGTTTCTCATCCTCTCCTTTGAAAGGTTCATAAGAATATCACAAAGTGAGCTACCCTGCACTCGACTTGTAGTCAAAATCGCGACCACTAGTAGGAAAAAGCATGCCAATAGGTGCTAAAGAGCTTGTATCATATGAGCTCCAGGTTCAAGTCAAAGTCTAGCCCTTTTCGTCAGCCAATAAGATTGATGCTCTCTCTGGATGTGTGTACGGGGACCTTATTCAAGGACAGTAGACGGCTGGAGGGATACATGGATACATTTTCAATAGGGTTTTGACAGACTCATTCACCATCAGGGTTGAACCAGCCCTGTCTCGGCAAGGGGTCCTGAGTATCTGTGAGAATGACTGCATGGAAGTCTAGTACTATGGGTATATACCGAGCAGCACCCGACCATGTTGAATGTTGGACATCATTATCCATAGGTAGCCTGTGGCTAAGATCATACCGCATGTAAGTCCGGGTAAGTTCTTCCAGTTACTGAGAAGTCATTCACTGACTGCACTTTGACCATACATACTTCTTCTACGCATCAAATTAAACATGCATGTCTTTGCCTGGCAATAGCTAGTTACTATCTACCCAAGAAGCGCTGAGCGGTCTTCTAAGATCGCGGTGGTAAGAACTTGAAATCGTCCCGCAGAGGATCGAAATGACAAATACACAGCAAGATCTTTAATCGTGGAACACTGGATGTTTGCCTGACACCCAAGTACCAGGCTGTCGAGCTGCTGATGGCGCCAAATCGATTGAGCTACGCGTGTTTGCCAAGGTTGGTGATACCTCGGTGTGATGATAGATTCCCAGTGTACAGATCACGCTGGACCATCTCTCAAGGCCGTGGGACATGAAATGTCATTTTGCAGGACCTGGGCCGACTATCGCGGTAGGAGATCTGGGATCAATGGCAGACGATAACTCAGCGAATGCACATAGGTATGGCAGAGACATCAACTTCTTTCTTCGGTACAACAGCAACTCGATGGGTCGTGTGTTGTTGATAGCATTGTCGTACATTAAGTCAAGCCCGCATGTGCTAGCATGCCGAGGGATTTTCGGCATCTTAGAAAAGTCACAAAACTCTGGGTCCAAAAGAAATCTTTGATCAATTATCATGGAGCAGACAGTCAGTAGACAAAGTGTCTGGTATTCCCTACTATGAGTGGGGTGGTAGCAGATGATCCATTACCTGGAAGGCCAGAGGGTCCGACCTTGGCCTGACAGGTAAAAATCTTGTCATTGGAGGGAAGAGGTATTCCTGCACACATACTTCATCATCAAAAAGAAATTCCATCGAGGACCGGGCCAAAAAAATCAACAAAGAAAAAGAAAGCTCCCATACCGAGAGTCGAACTCGGGCCTACCCGGTGAAAGCGGGTGATCCTGACCGCTGGACCATATGGGATTGATATGACAAAGTAAGCCCAGAATTTTTTTATCAAGAGAGCACACGCTGCATGCTTGATGGAGTACTCAACCAACCACAGATATCAGGTGTGGGCAATCAACAGACTGCCGTCGCTTGATGTTTCAGGCGGACACTCAAAAACCCCTCGTTGCTCAGCATCATGTCGCGACGGGGATTTGAACTTGATGTTAGTGAGCATACACCCCAGTCGCTGCCGAAGGTTTTTGGATGGTGGCCCTCTCGGTGTTGTACTTTACAGTTTCATTACCATCTCATCTCGCACCAAGCATTAAGGTCTGTCCAAACTATCGACACGCAGGTATTTGGCGAATAGATCGAAAGGAATATTGTTTACGTATAATCAAATTGTCAAAGATGGAAGTGCATAGATAAGGACAGGACCGGGAGGAAATGGCTCATTTACAGCAGTATCTCCTGGCCCAACAGGGCTACGTATAGCTAAACGTGTATCAACAAGTTCGCCGTCGAACCGAAAGCCCTAGAATAGCCCGGAATCCGCTGTTTGAAAGGCTCGAGCCATTGTATATTGGATATTCGTGACAACCAGATTGACCAGGTAGTTGTGTGACACGAGTACAGAGCGTCGCAGACAAAAAGCGTCACGTCGTATGCCTTGATCAGGACAGCCAATCTGGCAGTGGTCTGTTGGTCACAAGAGAGGCTCGAACCAAGCCATAGACAAGATTCTCAAGCGTGAATGGGATCCTCCGATGGAGGAGGGGGAGTGGGATGAGGTAGTCTGGAGGCGTGGCTGTCAGCCTCTCGCCCACACGACCAGGAAATGCGAGCGTCTCATCATTAGATGGAGAGATGGGGTATCATTGAAATTTTGGGACGGCCAGGCGTAGAGCATGGACACGACAGAAAGAGCTGGAATGACATGACCGAGGCGATCGTCGAAAGAGATAAAGAGAAGAAGAAGAAGAAGGCCAAAGGCGTAGAGCAATGTAGATCAGAACGCAATGCGTCGCTTGCGGCCCGTGTACTTGGAGTTTGCTTTGACGACCTTGCCCTTCTTCTGCATCTGCTCCTTCTTCCTCATAATCCACTCCTTATCGCCCTTCCTGGGCGGACCACGCGCCTTCTTCACTTCCATCGCCTTCCTCCGCGCGTCCAGAACGTTCACGTCGTCCATGCCGTTGACAACACCAGTGATGTCACCCGAGAGACCACCACCGCCCACGGTCAAGACCAGGTAGAGCTTGCTGTTCTTGGTGCCGGGGTCATCCTCCAGCATACCGGCGCCGAATCCAGCCTTGATAGCTGCACCGCTGATCATGCTTCGCTGGATATCGTTCTTGGGATAAAATTGACACACAGCACGCCCACCACGACGGAGACTGGCGTAGAGGCCCTCGAAGAATCGCTTCAGACGGCCTTCGGGGCTGACGTCGCTTGTCTCAGCATTGCACAGCCACTGAATAGCACTGATACTGATGGCGGCATCAAAAGTACCCGGGCGGAAAGGAACACCCTGCCCAATGTCTGCAAGGAACAGATCACCCTCCACCTCACGCTGAAGAGCGACATCCAACATGCTAGGGGCAATGTCCATGCCCACCCATGTGTGTGGGCCACCATCTTCGGGAGAAACCTCAGACAGCATCTCACCCGATAAGCCCGAACCGCAACCGAGGTCCAGAATGAGAGACGGGGATTTTAAATCGAGCAGTTCGAGGGCACGCTGGGTCATTTCGGCCTGGATGTTCCGAATACGAGAGGATGTTGTGTATTTGCGGGATTCATTGTCGTTATAGAAAAGATCGGGCGGGCTTTGTATGTCAAGTTAGCTCATGTTCACCAATCACCCAGAGCATTCAGTATAATTCCAACATACAGAATATCCTCAGGACGCGACATGATGGGCGGTTTGGGGGAATGTTCAACCGATTTCTCAAATTTGTCGATCAGAAAATAAATTGCGGAAGCGGAAGATCGTTCAATTTTTTGGAGAGCGGGGTGGACACCTGAATATCTAGGCACCCAAGTCGCCGGGAGCGTCATTTGGATCGGTGGAGTCTAATTTTGGTACCACCTGAGCCTTATGTGAATGTTATCCGTGGCCAGCTCTCCGCCACTCTCCGTTTCCTATTTTCCTTACAACAGTTCATTCTGTTTCTCCAGCCAACATGTGGATTTTACCTCTAGTAGGCTACCTAGGGGTGATTGTCGGATTTTGCTTCCTGACACTTGCAATTGGTCAGTGGTCTCCAAAAACTCATAGTGGCCCAGTTGCCAGACTACGTCAGGTCAGCCCAGAGACACAGCTAACACCGCTTCAGCATCGGGCTTGTATTACCTCTCTGAACTGGTCGAGGAACATACCGTCTTTGCTCGAAAACTGCTCAGTCGTCTCATATACTCCATCATCGGCATTCAAGTCCTCCTCGTCCTGTTCGATCGATTCCCCATCTCGCTTTCCCTCCTCAGCATCCTCTCCCACCTGGTCTACGCCAGCAACCTGCGTCGCTTCCCCCTGGTCAAATTGACTGACCCACTGTTCATTCTTTCCTGTGTGCTGGTCATCATCAATCACTGGCTATGGTTCCGCCACTTCTCAAAGCCAATCCCTGCGACAAGACGCAATGAGGGTAACTGGCGCCAGCCCTACCAGGTGGATTATAGTGACATGCCCTCGTTCTCGGAAGTGGCGTCCTACTTTGGTCTGTGTGTCTGGTTGGTGCCCTTTGCTTTGTTTGTCAGTCTGAGCGCGGGTGACAATGTTCTTCCGACCATGGGCACCGAATACGCGAGCAGTGCGCACACCAGTCACGTCCGAAGCTCATCTGAAAGCAAAGCGAAGAACAAGGGAATGGCAAAGGCTTTGGTGGATGGTGTACGAGATTGGGCTGGAGAGACTGGCGAGCTGATGGGACTCTGGAAAGGTGACCGCACAAGGCGGTTCTGAGGCGCATTGGTATTGGGCAAGAAAATCCAGGCGTAGCTGTGTCCCTTTAACGATATATAATGAATCGATTCGAAATCACGTTTGCATTCTGGTTGAAGGTGCATTTGAATGCTCGCAGCGTCGAATCTTTACATCAAAAACTACATTGAAATCTCTATAGCGATACGGGGGCCTGGCGCGATTACATTCCGCAGCTGAAATCACGTCCAATTTGATTCTTTCTCGAAGGAAGTCAGGCGTGGAAACCATAAATACAAACTCAGTTGGAATACCAGAAACTCATAAAACAAATTCGGCAAAAGAGAATCGGAAGAAAAGTGCAAAGGGGAAAAAAGCGACAAAACCAGCAATGGCCATGTAGAGGAAGGAAAAAGAGTTTAAGAGAAAAGAAAAAAAAAAGAAGAGAAGGGGGTATAATGGCAGGTCAAGACCAGGGTCGATCCTGACAAATGGAAAAAAAGAAGAGGAAAAACAAACACAAAGAAGAAAAATAGACATTTCATGAACAAAGTTGCGTTGGGCCAGTAGAAAAGGGAGAGTCCCTGTCCTGATTACCATTATCATTAAAGACCATCTCCGCAGGAACTTCGCTGGTGGTAAGTGGGTGGTCAAAGTCGTCATTCTGCGTGCAAATCATAATCGGTGAAAAAGACGTATAGAAGATGTCGAAAGTCAAATATGATGGCAAGTAAATAAGCGGCGCGGAAGGCGTGGCGTCGCTTAAATCTGACCGGGGGGAGAGGAAAAGTCATCAGGTGCTAGATGGTCCAAGGGTCAACCGGTATTCAACATTTCTTCAAATTGTAATCACGTACTGCTTTCCATGAAAAGCATAGAGCTCTCTCGCCGCTTTGCTTTGGCGGAACGGGAATCATTCGAAGCCGGATTCAACATGTCATTCATCGGCTGATATTGACTCGAGCTGCCGGGAATGGTGCTGTATGTTTCGCCCTTGTGCGGTGGTTGTTCATAGGAAGGCTGCATAGGAATGAAACCGGTGTCGTAATTACGAATGTTGACCGCAGGGCCGGAGCCGCTGTCGGTTCCATGGAAAGCAGTCTTGTTGTACGACGGGGTAGGTATATCGGAAAACATTTGATGACGGGGTGAGCGGATATCATCTGGTGATAGACTGTTTTCCACTTTCAGCTCCACAGACGATGATGTGACCCCAGCATCACCGAAGATGCTGTCAAAGTCGGTCAAGAACGTTGAGAAGACGGGCGCGGGAATGTTCAAAGTTGGCGCAAAGACAATGCCAACATTTCGAACCGTCATCTTATTGACATCCGAGTTGTTGACGATTTCAATCAAAAACAGAGAGAGTGCCCGCAATAGAGAAAGATTCGGCTTGGGCAGTTGATGCACCAAGGAGTTGAAAGCCGCCAACTTCTTCTGCTTGTCGTCAAGTTCTAGTAAAGAGAGACCAATCAGTATCAAGATAGACGAGACGGACAGAAAGTACCGGAAAGGGGGACAGAATCATACCTAGAACTCGAAGGAAATCCAGGTGAAGTTCCCGAGTAAGGACGGTGGTTGGAAGTTCACGCAGGTATTGTTTGAAAAGAGAGGCGACAGCGTGAACGTCGTAGTATTGATCTCCAGTCAAGAAGTCAACGTCTCCTTCATTGTTGAATCGCTCCTTTAATGCTTTGATAACCACATTCGAGCCGCTCAACCGGAAAATTCCTTCTTCCAAGGCCGCATCCTTGGCGTGCAGATATTCGATGCACCGGTAGACAACAGCAGGAAGATCCGCCTCCACCCCGTGTGGGCCACAGTCTTGAACAGCCTCCGCCAGGGGGATGCCAAAGACAGGTTTCACGTTCTCTCTTCTCTCGACTGGCGCGGAAGAGGAATCATTGGTGTGTCCAGCTAGGTCAAACGAGGAACGGGTGCGGAACCCCCAGATACTGCGCTTCTTTTCCTTGACGGAGGTAGTGGATGTTGTTGGTTTGTTGCCCCATGCCCCAGCGTCTTGAATGACCGCTCCGTTGGTGGGCGCGGAGATGATCTTGGGGGATTGTGAGGCCGCGTCAATAGAGTGCTGGTGATACTCACGTATTTCGTTCGCCAAAGCTTGAGGAATACGCGGGGACCGGGATGCAAACTCCAGAGAGGACCCAATAATGGGAGGCTCTTCTGCGACTGTATCATCAAAGCGTATGCCCGTCACGGAACTTCTACCATCATGGTCTGGACTGTCGACGCCGCGAGCGGTGTGTTTGCTTCCACTGTCGGACCGTTTCGTCTTTGCAGCAGCTGCAGACGACCTGGATTGGACTGATTGCTGTGTCCTGGATGACGTGCCGCGGCTCTCGGCATCCGAAGAAGATGGCTCCACATATTCCATTAGTGCATCGACCCATTGATCGCGCTCCTCGTCGCTCTCTGCACACAGCACATGGCGAACATGTGCCGACGAGTCCTTCTTCTTCGGCTCCAAGATCAGGAACGCGTGCCGATATTGGTTGTCGTAATCCTCTTCGGAGGCTGGCGGCGAATTCGCGTTCTGAGACTGCTTGCCGATTTGCGCATGGAGAAGCTTGATGTTCCCCATATGGGCCCCACCAGGAGACTCAAAGTACTTCAACTCAGGCCCATGAAGCACAAAATAGCGGGCTTTCCAGCCACCGAAATTCTTCCCGCGCTTGGTGAGGTAGCCTTCCTTTCGAGGTTTGCCGTCAGGACCCCGCGGCATTTCGTGGGCTGCATGACCCGGGCCCTTCAAAAGACTAGTCTCGTCGTCCCGAGGCTCGATAGCATCGTTTGTCAGGAATTGACAAAGCACTAGTGCCGCTCTTTCGTCCAACGGGGTGTCGAGGAGGCTATCAAAGTACATATTAAGCGCGGCGCGGCGCGCGTCAACCTTGGCTGGGGAGTGACCACTGAAAATGCTGCGATCCGGCAATCTACCAGAGAGAGTCGCTGATTGCCGAATTTGCTGGTCCAAACTGGGCAATGATCCAATAACCTTCTCGACACGCCAAAGTTCCGCCATTTGGGAGCGCGAGATCACACTCAAAGTGAAGACAGGTTCTTCATCCAGAGGCTTCAGGGCCATGTAGCTGTGTCTCGAGGGGCGCAATCGGGAGGAAGACACCCGCACTTGAACAAGAGGCAGAGCGTTCGGTGATAGAAGGAGACCGGGATACTCATCCGATACTAGACCTTGATAGATAGTCGTTTCGGGGAATTGCGGTGATCTTGGGCTGTCTATCTTGACAGTGGGATCAATTGAGGGGACCTGATCACTTTTCCTTCCGCTTGTAGATTGGCCATAGGCGTTTGAGAAGCCGCCTGGATTGTTTCCGGCTCTCGGGGAAGTGGGAAGACCACTACCACCGAAAGCTGCCTGGGTCGCAAGATCACGAGGCATTCGTGGAAGAGGTGATCCGAGAGGCCGGTCCTCCGGTCTCGGGCTCATCGGTAGTCCGGGGCTCTTGGGCATCGACGCAATTGACCGGTTATTTGGCCCGGGAAGATTGGACCGCGAATTGAGCATTGAGCCTAGAGAGCCGGTAGCGCCAACATTTGGTGGCGATCGTGTCACAAGCTCACGAGGCAGCTCGGGTGAGCCACCACCGTAGGATGCACTTGCATTCGCCACCCCGTTCAACGGATCAAATCTGGGTACATTGTGAGACCCAGGCGCCCCGGTTTCTTGATGCAGCGCGGTCTCGCGATCACGATCATCCTCTTCGCGTGTTTTCCTCCTTCCACGACTCAGGCTTGATTCTTCATCCGCATCACCATCATCACCGTAGTCGGAGTCGGAATCCGCGTCCACAATGTCCTCGCTGACATGATCGAACTGTTGTAAGTTCAAGGGGGCCGGCGGGGGCTTGCGAACCGGATGGGGAAGCTTGCGTTGGTCTGAATTGGTGGGGGAGGAGAAGCTGCCTGCGGAACCAGGATTGGATCCCATACCACGAGGCAGGCCCGAGGTCGCAATCGGAGGAAGCGATGCAGGCTGTGGTGCTCCTCGTTTTTCAAATTCGCGACTAGGGACGGAAGCAGGCTCACTTGTGACGGGTTCCGCATCGTCCAAGAATGTCTGCGACACTGAGGGATCAACAGGGGGTACAGGAGGAGTCACGTCTTGTAAATCTTTGAGCTTTTTCTTGTATTTCTCCTTCTCTTTGAACGCACGATCTAAATCCTTGTTCAAACCCAGTATAAGGGTCCGCTGTTTGTCGACCAGTTTCCAAAGCTGGGAGTTTTGAGATGCTGCATGGTGCTTCTCCTTCAACAAGTGCACAATGACCGCTTCCGCAGAGCCGGCCGCGCTGACCAGATTGTTGATATCGGCCTGACTTATAGACTTGGCATCGAAGTTGGATCTCTGCGACACAGAGGAGAGGGATGAGATCGCAGAGTCTATAGATGATGTACGAGGCATTGCGCGGGGTGTTGGACGGTCTCCGGATGCCGACAGATCAGAATTGGCAGGGGATGACGCAGGCCGATCGGGCTCGAATCCCCCAGTTGGTTTGACAACGTTGCCCTCGTCGCGTCTGGAAAGCATCTCCGCTTCATCTGCGCTCGTCGTGTCGGAGGAGGACTGGGACATGGAATGGGCAGCGCTCGAGGGAGGCACCGGGAATGTCGCATTGGCTAGACGGGATCCAGGAGAGCGATTGTCGACGGGGGACTGTCTCGAGCTCGATTTGGGAGAGAGTGGGCTTCGTGAGACTGGCGAGCCTTCAGACCGAGGGTACTGTGAAGGTCCTTTGGTGAGAAGAGGTGACGGCGGAAGACGGTGGCTTCCAGGAGGCCCCGGGCGCGCACTCATGATGTCTGTTCGCGCGCCTAGGTAATCTCGAGGAATGAGACCGGTATTGAGGGGAGAGGATGCAGAGGGCTGATTCTGGCTTCTGGAGAAACCTGATAATTCCTCTTCACTGCCTCGCTGATGCGACATGATTTAGAGATCAGCATCAGAGGGCTCTCAGAGGGGAGAGAGTCTCGGTCGAGTAGAGGCCCAAGAGGGGGAGGCGTGACCTGAAGCGTGACCCGTGAGCCGTGAGCGGCGGGATGGCGGGTCCTTCCAAGGAGCTGAAGCTTTGGGCTGGGATGGCAAAAAAAAAATCAATTAAATTAAACTCGGATGAAAAAAAGAGAAAAGAAAGGGGTATGTCTCGGCCAAAAGAGCCACAAAATTAGCCAAACATTGAAGCGAACTTTTGTGGAGCAGTCTGAACAACTCAAAAATTGAAAAGACAGAGACGGTAGGGGAGAAAAAAAAAGGGGGGGAGACTAATTACTGCAAAATAATGGAGATTGCACTTTCGTCTCAATTGGAAAGATTACTGATGACCATCGTGAGATTGAGCCTTGAGTGATGAAACTTGACAGAAGCACGTTCCCTTGTGGAGACTGGAGCCACCACTGACGACCGTGATGAAGAAATGACAGCCCAAGCACAGGCAGTAGAGCAATCCAGCGAATAGGAATCGATGCTACGAAGACGAATGATCCTTGCCGATGCCTTAAACCTGCTTGGGCTAAAGAGATCTTGACTAGGGGGAGACTTGAAGACCCGGACACGGAGCTAAAGACTCAGGCAAGGTGAGCTAAGATACCAACTACAGAAGCACTAGTGGAAGGCCTCGGCTTCTACTTAATCGGTGTTCTTACTGGGTGGCTTCAATACGCCTCGTGCCTACTTCATGACAGGTAAACCGATAAGAGATCAGTGGAGGGGGGGAGAGGAATGACCCTTTTGAAGAAAAGTTGTATTGCATCGCTGCTAGAGTTTTAATGCAGCGCCCAGTTCGTGAGGCGTGAATATGAAGAGAGGAGCGGGTATCTGCCCAGGCGGAGAGGATCACATCCATCAGTCACGACAACAAGGAAACAAATTAGAGATGAGAATGCATGAGAGTAGAAATCTATGGTTTGCTGCGCCAGACTCCATGGAATGCAGTGACGTGTCATGATACAGAGTCCGCCAACGCCTTGATGACTGCATATTTTTGCACCAAATGCGGAAAAGAAGTCGTGAGTGATCGGAGAAAATGGAGAGAATATACAAGATCATGCGATATTACCGGCCATGCCCATGAAAATAGCCTGGGCGGCCAATTGAAGGGACCAGAACCCTACTTTCTTGAAGCGCCGCTTGCGCGCTTCGTCATCAACGATGTCCCGCGAAAATGCGTCGTAGGTCTATAGTACGCGTCAGCACAGGAATCCAGAGCATAGTCACTAGAAAGAAGAATTCCTTACCGCAGCAGACAAATCGTCCATCAAACCACTGTCGAAGATGGTCCAGCTCCCATCAAAGTCACTTGCTCGCTTCACGAGGCGGCAGTTGATGGGTATGAAAGTGCGCTTTGAGTTGATGTATGCCACGATGGGTCGAATGAGAGCGTTGTTAATGTAAGAAAGGTCGCGGGTGAAGATTGGAACCGCCGCCCGAACATTGTTGAGGTGAACGCGCAAATCCATGGCAATGAAGCGCTTGTCGGCCTCGCTGAGAAGCTTGGGGTCCTCACTGGAGTCAACAGGCAAAGACTCGGAGTACTTGTTGGATGTGACTGTAGCCTCCAAACGATCATAGAAATCTGCCATGACTTTCGCAATGCTCTCGTCGTTTTCAGCAGGGAGCATAATATCCGCAACAATATCCACGGTACCTTCGTGGATCCACGAGAAAGGGCCCTGGACGCCACGATTGAGGTGGTCAATGTTGAGACCATCGACCCGAATACGATTGTGCTTTTTCCATGGACTGGGCTTGCCGTCTTCGTCTCCCCCATCTTCCAATCGAGCACCAACGAAGCCATGGCTTTGGCGCGGATGAATCGTGAACAGCGAGTTGTCAAAGGAGCCCGACATCATGTTCGCCGACAGGAAATCGTAAAATAGCCACTGTTTCCGCAGTTGAGGAAGATCACATGAGAAAATGCTGACCGAGAAGGGTCGGAAATTATCCGGCTGGTAGATCGAGACTAAAACATCATGCATTTTAAACGAATCGATCTCGAAATCGCCAGGGTGATGCTCATGGCGGTATGATTTTGGATCAAGATCTTCAGCTGGCCAATGAACGTGACGCCGGTCAACGACGCCTCGAATCCCTTTCACTTCAACGTCTCTCAACGGACCCTTGCCATTAAGCCATTTTGTAAAAGACAGAGTCACGTTGACTGTTTCAATCGAGAGGTCGAATTGGGTGTAATTAGTATCTTCTTCTTCGATCGCGGAAGACTCGGGTGCTTTCTCTCCTCGGGCTGCCGCAGCCGCAGCCGCCGCCGCAGTCGTGGGAGAACCTTTGCTAACGTAGCCCGTTCCTTGACCAGGCCGCCGGGAGACAAACACATTCTTGAATGTAATTACGCCTCCTCTCCATCTGGGTACAATGGCCGATTCAAAGACTACTTTGACTCCGGAGGATTTGGTCAGATAGTTGCCGACCCACCCAGCCAGTGTTTCTGTTTCCGTGGTAAGCCAGCGGTCTTAAATGCAAAAGACAAGACTAGTCCAGATGAACATACCTTGAGCAAAAACGGTATTGATAGCAAGGATCAAAAGGGAGAAGAAGGTTGTTGTTCCCACAACGACCCATACCACATGGCCCAAAAAGACCCACGAGAACAGTGCAGCAATCTCGTCCAAGTTGAACGGACGTACGCTTCGAATCGAGAACCATTTGAACCGAACCTTCAGGCGCGACCAAAAACCTGTAGCCGCAGAAAGAAGTTCTTCCTTTGTTGGTCGATGCAGATGTGGCATATGAGGTAAGCGGTCCATCAAGTGGTGGCGATGTGGAGGGGTGGACGAAGCTGGTGATTGTTGCGAAGCTTCCGAATTGCTCGAACTCGAGACCTGAGAAGTCGAAGTCGCGTCATTAGATTTTGCGGCAGCAAATTCTTTTCCGTCATCACTTGAGGATTCGGGGCGATCTGAGGGTGCGCTATCGCGTGGACGGTTAATCGAAGGGTGTATGGCTCGTTTCCAAATGTATTGAGCTGTAAGTTTTTTGGCCTGGATCATGCATGCAGCACCATTCTCTGCCGCTGTCGAGCCTGGAGAAGCGAACACAAGAAGACCACCAGAAGCAAATCGTCGTGTTAGTTGATTGGGCCTCACTGCCCCTGATGGCAAGCTTCTCGGGCTGGATAGAGTCGAATCCGAGGCCGGTCCGGAAGAAAGGTGAGGGCGGGCTATGCGATTTAATCGTAGGCGACCGAAGAACGGATGCGCCGATTCCAGTATTTCGGCGTACAGCCGACGTCCGAGGTTTGCGGACATTTCGATCCTTCACATCCTGTGAACTGGTGGAGAAAATAAGAAGGAGAATCTAAAGTGAGGACGAGAGGTCGAGGCTCGGGCGGCCAAAGCTTAGGAACGGGGAAGCATGAAATCATCGGGTGTTTGGCGTGTTTGCACCGAAAAATCCATCCGCCCACACTTTCTTTTTTCGGCGAGGGGTCCGCCACTGATAATTTCTGCGATAACAGATAATTATTGACCACCACCATTCCAAGCCGATCATTTTTCCTTCCCGCCTGACGCTCTCCAAAAATCCGAAAAAAAAGCCACCATAATGCCCGCCCCAACTGCTCTACGTCAACCAGTGGAGGATGCTGTTCCTCAGCAGCTCGATACACCTATGGGTTTGTGCAACATTCAAGTCAAAATAGACTAAAGACGTGGAGGCGCTAACACGTTCTTCAGACCAGGATGATGAGGTCTTGATTGATGCTCAAGGGTCTGTCCAGCCAGATATTGCCAACCCTGTCACAGAAGCCACGGACGACGCCGAGATGCGCGTGGACGAGGAAGGCCGCCCGGTCTTTACACCCGCAAAGGTGACGAGCAATGCTTTGCGCATCGAGAGCCGCAAGGTGCCTGTTCCTCCCCACCGCATGACACCTCTCAAGGCCAACTGGGCGAAAATTTGCCCCCCTATCGTTGAGCACCTCAAACTGCAGGTGCGCATGAACATCAAGAGTCGCGCAGTCGAGCTGCGGACATCAAAGTTCACCACCGACACTGGTGCCCTGCAGAAGGGCGCTGATTTTGTCAAAGCTTTCACGCTTGGCTTTGACATTGACGATGCTATCGCCCTTCTCCGATTGGATGACCTGTATATCGAAACTTTCGAGATCAAGGATGTGAAGACGCTCAATGGGGAGCATCTTGGTCGTGCTATTGGCCGTATTGCTGGCAAGGACGGAAAGACCAAGTTCGCTATTGAGAACGCCAGTCGGACTCGTGTTGTGCTGGCCGACCAAAAGATTCATATTCTGGGCGGGTTCAAGAACATTCACATCGCACGAGAGGCTATTGTCAGCCTTATCCTTGGTAGCCCTCCCGTAAGTGGTGCCTCTCCAACGATATTTGGCCTGTTCCAGGACACCTTTACTGACTACGCACAGGGCAAGGTTTATGGCAACCTTCGAACAGTCGCCTCTCGAATGAAGGAGCGATTCTGATTTCTACTTCCTTCTTTCTCGATTCCCGGCATGGTATTGGCGTTCTGGAGCACTCAACACCTGAGTCTAATCTTTCATGATAATTTGATATGCGTGATGACATCAAGATTTCAATCTTGTCTTGAACATTCGTCCGAGCAAAGTTTCCAATGATGGTTGCGCAGCCATTTTTGAACGTTGAAGGTTATCACATTAGAAACTATCGTAGACAGAGCATTGATGCATCACCTAGTCCTTCTTCAGAGGGTGGAAAGTCTCCTGAATTCCATCCTTTGTGATAATAAGCATTTGCAAATTGTCACCAACCTCGATGTGTCGCTCCACCGCACTTGTGAAAGCGTCCCGTACAAGACCCTTGACGGTCTCTAATGGAAGCGGCTCGGGCTTTTTAGCCACAAGAGCATGACCCTCCCCACTTCCGGGGATGTATTGATTCTTGAAGTTGACCTGATTGTCCAGGAAGGGCATGATCAAGCTGGAAGCGGCACCAGCAGCACGGCATTGCTCTCGCTCGTATGAGCCAACGGGGTCGTAGCTGTACAGTGCGCCCTTGCCCTCCTCGTCCAACCCGGCCAAGATTGCGTGTACGTAGTATGGGAAGAATCGCTTTTCGTATAGGATAGTGGACAGTCGCTGGGCACAGGCGGCAACAGACATCGGTTTCCCGTGCTTGTACTTGTACATCTTCACCATGGCGTCGAGCCGTTCCTTGAGGGCTGTGCCATCCGCGGCAAATCCGACCACGGAAAGCATAATCTTAGCACCCTCGCCCGTTTCCTCGTCCCCGCCGATCTTGAAGACCTTGGGGACCATGCGGGAGTTGATGTTGTAGCCGGAGGTAGAGCGAGTATCGCCGGCCAAGATGGCGAAATCAGAACCTGTGATACCAAGGGTGGAACCACCATTGTCTGTGTATCTATTCTCAGATAATCTGATTAGCTGGACCCCTTGAAGCCTGGGTTTGGTGAAGCTCATACGGGTAGAATCCATGTTGCTTAGGACCAGCAGCTGTAGCCTCTGAGAAGGAGAATCCAACAGTCTCCCGACCGGGGTGATCCACGAGAGACGTCATTCCTCTGATGTTTGATTGAGTCCGACCGAGTTTGAAGATGCAAGTTTTCGGGCGTTCCGGAGAAAAGTGGCAGACAGAGAGGGTGGAATGAATTGGAGGAGACTTCAAGTGGACAAAGGTAGATAGCAGTAGGCGGCTGTCGGTGTCTGACGCGATGCTGTAGCTGCCTCGCTTATGTAAGGCCTCGGCGGCGGCGGGAGCTCTTCCCGACGTTTGACTGCGCTCTACCTTAGTATATGGAGCTATCCCGGTTGAACGCCAATTTGTTGTGAACGAGCTCTGCAGCATTGGGTGTAGATATTGCGAGTCAATGGGACGAGCCCGGTTGCGAAAGCTTGTCTAAATCTGCCAGGCGAGAGGCTTTTCTTTCAAGGCAATCAAGTCGACCCTTCTGGTTCGAAGACGACATGCTTGGCCTTGCCGCATACGAGAGCAGCAGCGATGACGAGGACGTAGTGAAGCCCTCAGCCCAACCTTCACAAGCAGTATGTGTCACAGAATTCGCCGCAAAATACCGTTACCAACATCAAATCCAGGAGACTGAGCAGCAGCCAACCATCCCGGGATCCCCAGCTCAAAACCAAAGTCAGTAACACTTTTGCGACTACCCCAAACGCTGCTGAGAACTGCCTCATTCTGACGAACTGAAGGCATAGCAAGCAAAATCCCAGATGCCAAGTCAAGATTAGCGCAGGATGCTCCAGCAACCACTGGGCCTCCAGAGGGCCCTGTTCTTGGACCTGCGTCCGGCCCAGCGCCCATGAGCGACACGCAATCACCGGGAGGCCCTTCAGCAAGCGGGCGTTCCTCGCCTTTCTCAACGACACGAGCTTTAGTGCATGATCTTACACTTCCCCCAGTTCCAAATCTGGATATCCCCCCATCTCCTCCGGGGTCTCCTAATCCAGCGCTGAATGGCAAATTCGAGCATTTCCTCTCTCTTAAGAAACAGGGCGTCCACTTCAATGCGAAACTTGCCTCTTCCTCTTCCCTACGAAATCCTAGCTTGCTGAAAAAAATGATGGAACATGCGGGAATTGAAGAACACGAGCAATACAACACGTCCTTACCATCCGAACTTTGGGATGTATCCAATTATCCCCAATGGGCTTTCAAGGAAGAGCTTCTCAGGACGCAGCAGGGAATACGACAGAGCAAAGAAGCGAAGAGCGCCGCCGGTCAACGCACCTCCATCGATTTTGTTTCCGAGACTGTCACGAAGAAATGAAACCGTCGTTACACGCCAAAATTACTGCCATACACACAGCCGATCAAATGAATCCTGCACATGGTCCGCTTGTTCAAGAGTCTTGACAGCGCCCTGGCAAACTCAAATGGTGTCACTCATGAGACGGTGATTCATCTGCTAGAATTCACGCATGGCTTCGAGTTTGACTTCCGAGGATCCAGTCTTGTCTACGATCGGACAGGTCGGGCTCGCGCACTACGTTCAAATTCAGCACCACGGTGCGCGAATGGTCCATGCACGATATTGAGAAGGAAATGAGCATTCGGAAATGAATCTGCATTGCACAACACGCCATCAGTTTCAGTGCAGTACTGAGGAAAGGTTGCCATGCGTTCTAAGTGCTTCATGCGAAGCCACCATTACCAAAGTCTTGATAGGCATGCGGGTCACCTCTGTCAAGGTCGGCGAGCGGACTCTTCGTCCGTACCCGCAGTAAGCGTCCTGTATCCTGGGGGACCTTGTATCGAGCAGCTATCGACATTAGATCAACAGCCAGAATCACCTGTAACAAATTGGCGCACGCTTTTGTGACCCCAACTTTCTTCGTCTCGGATTTTGATCAACGACAAATGATCGCAAACTTTGAACAGCCGCGCACTTATCATAGCTTGCTCCTTCCGGTAATTTCTTCGAGTTAAGTAAACTGGGCCTTGTCCAGGCAGAACTCCACTTTGAAGGTAGAAGCTCTCAAAGAAGCCGTGGATAGGCATGATATATGGTTAAAATATGACATATGGACCCTGGCACGTCAATTGATCCATTTTTCTAGCGTGGCAATAAGCTCTTCTTATATGGTCTTCTACTATTATCTTAGATCAAACCAGGCTTCATTGTCGTGACGAAGTCAAACTGATGGATGGATCAGTGCAATGATGAGACGGCAGTCGGAAATCGGAGACGCTGAGTCAGCGAGAGCTCCCGCGTCAGCTCGCCTGCCTGTTAAGCTATCCAGGTCCCGGCGAATCGTCATTGCTGAACCTCAACATCTGCTGCGCTTCTTTGACCGTCTTTCGGATTTCTCATCGTCGACCAGTTCCAATTCCTTCATCAACACTGACTTTACAATGGACCACTTCCCAGGAACCTGGGGCCGAGTGAGTTGTCTCCTACGTGCGGAGATAGCACGTCGATACACCTTGCTAACATGACTTCTGCAGCCCCGAAACGATGTCTACGGAGCCTACGACCCATCATATCTCCAGACTACTGGGCCCAAGACACATACCACTTCCCCTGCCGTGACTGGTACATCAGTGGTGGGTGTGGTGTTCAACGGAGGTGTCGCTATAGCCACCGATAACTTGGGTATGTAGCATCGGCTCCGGTCCGAACAAAATGCATGGCGATTCTGACCCAATCTGTCTGCTCCTGATAGCTTCATACGGTTCTTTGGCCCGATTCACGGACACAAAGCGGCTGCGCGTGTTTGGCGAACAGGCCGTCGTCGGCTTCGGCGGCGACGTGTCCGACATGCAATACATTGACCGTCTCCTTGAATCGATGGACATTCGCGAGAACTACTCCTCCCACGGCAACACGCTCAACGCCAAAAACCTGCACACCTACCTCGCAAAGGTCTTCTACAAACGTCGATCCGAGTTCAACCCTCTCTGGAACCACGTGCTGGTCGCCGGCTTCGACGGCGAGGGCAAGCCATTCCTCAGCTCTGCAGACCTGCTCGGCACCACGTTCTCCGCGCCTCACCTGGCGACCGGATTTGGTGCTCATTTGGCGGTTCCTATCCTCCGTCGGTTGTTCCCCGAAGAGAAGCCCGTGGAGGAGATTACCCAGGAAGAGGCGGTGGACGCACTCAAGCAGTGCATGAAGGTCCTCTTCTACCGGGATGCCCGGAGTACGGACAAGTACTCGATAGCCGTTATCACCAAGGACAATATTGATTTGAAGGAGGACGAGCAGTTGGAGAGTCAGAGCTGGGCCTTTGCCGAGAGAATCAAGGGTTACGGGCGTCAGACGGTCTAGAAGGGTGCACAAGGCATATGGACCAACTCCTCAAGTCTCTAGTTAGATCTGTCTATGATCCATGCTCGAGACGCTCAATGAAACCTTTTGTTCCCACATAATATGCACAATCCATTATCATGAGAGGGTCGACCAAGCGCATGGGTCCCGTTGCCTAGTTCTGAGTAGACCTCAACCATATCTACTAGTAGATCTCAAACATGGTCATGCCGACTCCCAGGGTATCTCCCTCAGAGCTTGGGTGTGGACTTGTCAAAAACTACCCGATTACTGATGGACCCCACACCCTCCAGAGAGATTTCTACTTGGTCACCATCCTTAAGCCACACCGCAGGCTTTCGACCCATGCCCACCCCTTCCGGACTGTCGAGCCAGATTGATTAGCGCTCCCCCTCCAGATTTGACCTCCATCTTGTTGTTTAGGAAAGATAGCAACTCACGTTCCAGTAAAGATCAGGTCCCCCGGCAGCAAAGTCGTCCCCTGCGACAAAAAGGCAACCGTCTTGGCGACGTCAAAAATCATATCCTTCGTCGAGGACGACTGCACCACCTTGCCATTCAACTTGGTCCCAATATGCAACGCATTCGGATCGCGAATCAGCTTCGACGACACAATTCCCGGCCCAAACGGTGCCCAGCCATCAAATCCCTTGCCCAATCCCCATTGACCTCCACCGCGCTTGATCTGCCAATCCCGGTGCGAAACATCATTACCTACCGCGTAGCCCAGCACGTAGTCCAGCGCGGAACTCTCAGCGACATTGCGCGCCTCTTTGCCGATCACGATGACCAACTCGCACTCGTAGTCCAGCCCTTGGCCTTCCTGGGCGATCGGTGCAACGGGGATGTCGTCCAGGGGTCCCGCGATGGCCGTGACGGGCTTGTAGAAGAGCACGGGGTACTTGGGGATGGGGAGATTGGATTCCTTGGCATGCTGCTCGTAATTGAGGCCGAGACAGCGAACGGTGCCGATGTCCTTTCGCGCGAGCGGCGAGAGGAGCATGCGCACGTCGGCAACTTGGTCGGTCACTCGGTGCTGGCCGAAGATGTCGCCGTGGATGACGCGGGCTTGAGCTGCTTTGCCGATGTCGGTGATGCCGCTGGGGAGAAGGGCGTCGCCATAGTAGACATGGCCATCCTTGGCGAGGAAGCGGATGAGACGCTGTGGTTAGGAGGTGGTGGATGGAAATTAGCCATTGCTCGGGTTCTTCCTTGATCAATTTGTGGGACCTTTCGAGGTGCCTATTCCATTCTTCCAGACGGGAGACCAGTATAGGGGAGATGGTTCTACCTAGGGGAAGGGCTCACCGAAAACGAAGCCATTGTCGACGTCCAATTCCCTCTTGGGAGCTAAGCTATACAGGCAACTTTTGCTGGGGATTTACAGCAAAAGATTTTGAATTATCCGGGGTTGGAGGAGGTAGGAAGTGAGAGCGGAGTTCAACCTAGAATGTGAACTGGTGTGGGGTTGTCATTGGAATAAATTGGAGTAGCTCCATTGCTGGGGTTGGTATATATTTTAGGAGACGGGCTACCACTACTAACATACAACCCGGCGTCCAGGGCTGCCGAGAGTGCTCAGATCCAAAGGTACCAAATGTCCAAATGTCGGGACGGAGCTGCGGACGGGAAAGAGGTGAGTGACTTCAGACATGCCGGAGAAATGAGAGAGCTTGGTCATTATGGAATCTACTGGATGTCTATGAGAGGCCAAGTGTAATCATGGAAGCAGGACCTGGGGTAAATTCTCCCGCTGCAGAGTGGTTCTTTCCCCCCCGACCTTGATATACGCTTCAAACCTCGATTCCACGGTTTCCTTTCTGAGATATACTGTTTGAAGCGGCTCCATTCAAGAAGTATCTGTACCTGTGCACAGCGTGAGAATGCAGCAGTGGTGTAAGTCACGGTACCGAGTCTTGGTCCATTCGATCGGATGTCCACTCGGCCGGGAAAATGACGACACACCCGCTCCGGCGGAAAACGGAGCTTCTGCCAATTCAACACTCGTCGAATGCTGAAGACTACCACCAAGCACTGAGTATACCAGAGCTCCCATCACATTTTTCAGACCAGCTTCTGGGAGATCAGACTATTGCACCTCCAGAATTACGCTTGGGCCGTCTTGTTCGAAGTGATACGGGCGCCCGTCCACCATTTTCTTTTTATTTTATTATCTTTTTTTTTGTTACCAAGCTCAAGCTTCAACCGCCTATTCCCCTTGGACCCCATGGCGCGGCTCTCGGGTCTACAACGGGATGTGCTGTCTTTGTACAGGCAGTGTTTGCGTGAAATTCGAAAGAAACCTACAGTGAGTTGCGACAGACCCCGATCATTCCTGTGGTTCCTCAGGATGCGTGCCCCAAAGGCCCCGGATAGAAGATCAATGTGAACCTTACTATATGGATGCCACATCGGGAACAATTATGGTATTCTATCTTCTTGGCGAACATCAATCTTATGGATCATTATATCATGATAGGAATCCCAACCTAACTTCAGAAATTATGCCCGGTATGTTCTCTACTCCGCACGCTTCATTCCTGCCCTGTGTCTTACCCCCTCGGGAGGCTCCGACTGACCAGCGGCATTGCGCGGCGTAGTGCGGAATTTCAAAAGCACATATCGGTGAACAAGAAAGATTTCAGTGCGATAGAGTATCTTTTGCGCAAAGGAAATCGCCAGCTCGAGATGTATGCTTCACCAGGAATCCGCAACATTCGGTGAGACCAAGCCCACTCTGGGAGATCCGGTCTTTCGATGGCGGCCACTCTTCCTTTTTCAAGCGAGAGCATTATCTCCCTGCATTCTCAAGATTTGTTCCTCTTGAAAAGAACAAAAAGAAGAAAAAAGAAAAATGAATCACCACTCCGTAGGTTTTACAACCGATCTTCTCGACTTGGAGAGTTTTACGATCCTTGTGGATGGCTAATGCGATTCGGCAACCGAAGAGATAGAGCTGTCGACAGTAGCATCTCGTCCATCTCCCTGCGCCTGCTCAGGTTGACCTTTTTGGGTGACGAGTAGGGAATGGACAGTTCACTAGCTGCGCGAGGCCTGACTGTTTTTTTTTTTTTTTTGACTCCTTTGTATTACTAGCCAGAATGTTTTTACTTTATTTTTTTTGTGATTCGGGAACAAGAATTATCTCCAATGTCGATATTCCTCATCAAGCTCTTTAGAAGAAGCGAGTCGTGTCCAGGGTATACCCGTGGAGCTCTAAGATAATCGAAATTTGTTGCAAAGTTTAACAAAAGACAGAAATCACCCGAAAACACCGGCATACTGCTTTGTACTTGACAGGTAGCACGGCCTTATGAGGCGCCTGAAAAGAATCTGTATATTTTCTATGAGTGCTAAGGTACCGAGTATGAAGTAACTCAGCAGTCAGTAGTAGACGGGTTTACTGTAGTACCTACCTACCTACTGGATTCGGTAGTGAATCTTTGTAAGCCACCAGAACGGGCAGGGAGAGACTGGAAGTAAGTCGCTTTTACTCATACTGAAGCTGGCAAGCATTACCAAGCCAAAAAGAAACTCCTCGGACGCCATCTTACCCGTGATTGTGACATTATTTGACAAATCAATATTGATCTCTCAGGTCGACCCATCTGGTGTTGATGAGCCTCTGCGCGAAGATGCTGGATGGATGGAGAAGCTACCAGAACCACCTTGCCGTTTCGGGAACATGCCGCCCCATCAGTCAGCTCTCGTCTACCACCAAGTATATAACAAGCCTCACCATCAAGCCAAATTAACCCATCATCTTCAAATCAAATACTTCACTGGATCACCAACAAGAAAAGACTCGATCGCCTTCAATAACAAACTCTCCACATCCAAAATCCAAAATCCATCTCTTCAACTCTCCAGCGCTGAACACAAGATCAAACACCATGGCGTTCTTCTCCTGCGGCTCCGACTTCACTCCACTTTTCCGGCTGCTGGACGACTACGAGACCCACCGGTCCCAAGCCGCACCAACCACACCCGCTTCTTCCAAGAGTAAATCCACCGGATCTACACTTCAGTCCACCTCCGATTCCACACGCTCATCGCCCGCTCGTCGCTTCTTCTTCACGCCTGCCTTTGATGTGCGTGAGCTGAATGATGCCTACTACCTGGACGGCGAGTTGCCCGGAGTGGACCAGAGCAATGTCGAGATTGAATTCACAGAGCCCCAAACCCTGGTGGTGAAGGGTCACGTCGAGCGCAACTACTCTTCCACTGCTGCTCCTGCCTCGACCGAGGCTGAAGTCAACGAGACCAACAAGCACGACACTCCCAGCTCCAGCCGAGCTTCTTCTCCTCACCGCTGGCATCAACCCACCGTTGAAGATGACGACGAGGACATGGACGGGAACCACTCCGACGCTCGATCCACCACGAGCCACCACTCGACCACCATGACTCCCGCGGCGACGGTGCAGAAGAAGAAGAATGAGCCTTCCAGCGCGGTGGTCAAGGCCACCCACAGCAAGGACTCGTCTTCCTCATCCCAGGTCAAGTACCACTACTGGGCTGCAGAGCGATCAATTGGTGAATTCCAACGCACCTTTACCTTCCCCGTCCGCGTGGACCAGGATGCCGTGCGCGCTTCCTTGAAGAATGGTATCTTGTCCATCATTGTGCCAAAGGAAGCGGCACCCAAGACGAAGAAGATTCGCATTTACTAGAGGAAACCACTCATGATTTTTCTCTTGCTCTTGCTCTTGCTCTTGCTTCTCGATTGATTTTCTCACGAGTGTGGAACGTCCCCATTTTTTTATTCTTTTCCTCTTTTCTGTTTCTTTCTTTTATTATCACCGGGATGACTCTATGATTTCGCCCCTTCCTGATTTTCGCATCGCAAGTACCGGCTTCATTGGCGCAAATTACTGGGCATGATATGATTATAACGATATTGGTCTGGGATTCTTGGGCTCTTCACATGTTTCTTTAGAATTTGGGATCTTGGGGCCTCTTCTAATACAATTCACCGTTGATTCATTCTCAATTCCTTTCATCTTAACCACAAAAAGACCTTCGACCATGGCCGCTCTCTACTAGTAGATATTGAAAACATTTGGTCCAAGCATCATTTACTGTCGCGGCGTCTGATACTCCAGCCCGTGCTAGAATCTAGTCGAGTCGAAACCGGGTCTATCTATCCAAGAGCTTGTAGGCTCCCATCCCTAACCACTATACATTAACACACAGCTCGATCTCTCATCCAGATCAAATTACCATCTGTCCCCTGTCCTTTTCATCTTTACAGGGAGAAAGAACCTAGAAAAATCACAATCAAAAGTATACAAGTCATCGCACTTACACCGTCCGTCCACCAACACCCAACTTTAAACTTGATTCTGTGAACAATTTCCATTTGAAACAGTCAAGCACCTGGTTAAACATCCATGTACAATATCAATGGATTTCTCAGCCGTGGACACTCTATATGTATTTTATCTGGCGTCTTCGGCCCTAGCCTAAAGATTGATAGATCTCCCACTCCACGAACATCCACTTGAAAGTGCACTATGCACAGAATAAACCCCCAGTCATCTACAAAACCTACTCTATTCCGCCAGCCTCCCCATCACCACCTACTCTGTCTTCTCCACCCGCCTGTCCACTGTCCCGATTTGAATCAAGTTCCACCCATATACAGACACAGTATTATGTATAAAGGCTCTGTAGCGTCCCGTCTGCACCCCACTGCCCCCCCCAGGCCATCCGCTCTTTTCCACCGCGGCTGCACCCCTAACGAAAAGCACCGTAGCACAACTCAAGCCCATGAAGAAAATCCCTCGGTAAGAATTAAACTCTGCAGTCTGCATAGTCGCATCTACCTCAACATCATCAAGTTTTTGAAACCAGTCCCTTCCAAATGGAGAAGTAATATATTAATTCGGCTGGGCTGGGCTGGGCTGGGCTGAACAAAGCTGTCCTGATCCCTTCATGTTCTGTTTTCTTCCTTCCTCCCTTGCGTCTGGATCCCCAGCCCCCCTCCCTACACTGCATGGAGGTGGGACATTGGAACATGCACGCGGTGACGGAAGGATCGATGATTTAGTAGATTTGTGTCTACTATGTACTTGAATGCGGTATGAATATCCTTTTTCTAGACAAGATTAGGTATGTGATAAGGTAACCAAGTATCGAGGAGATGCACGAGGCTGGTCATCAAGCGACAGCGGCTGTCTGTACATAAGCGAGGTCTAGAAATGTCAGCTAGTTGAGGGCGAACAGCGAGGGGGAGTCTAGAATCACACCAATCGGAGATTACGCATCTGGATACCTCGGTTAGATGAATCATGCGGTGAAGATGCAAAGGGGGGGGGGGATGGTTGAAATGGCAAATCGCGCCCGACCTATGGCCATGGAAAAATTTTAGGGTTCGGCGTTGTGAAAATGCCCACATGGCCGTGCCTTTTTATGTAGCTTGGAGGCTCGAAGCTGGTTACTGTAGTATTGACCTGCGCGATGGACTATGGCCCCTTTTTGTTCTATTTGATTTCTACCGGAGAATGGGTCCGTGATCTCGGGATATACTGTTACCTGTTCCTAACAGCGGTCTGGGACGGGTGAATATTCCTTGGGTATTCGAGGACCCTGGGAGGTTCATGACCATCACACGTCTGGATCAGGGTTTGCAGGGAAGGAGATAGAAAAACGAAAAAAAAGGCAAGTTGGGAAAGGTGGAAAAGTCAGGTTAATTCAAATATTTTCGAATCAATTGGCAAATGACATGGGGAGCAGTGGATAGGCCAACGTCGCGTCCAGGACAGATGGTCCGTTGTTAATAGCAGATAAATAACAAAGAGAGAGAGAGAGAGAGAGAGCAAAAGAGGAGAAAGAAAAGTGAAAAACCGCCTGTGTACAACGCCCAGCAGACTCGATGAAATGAGGGTATATCTCGATGGAAAACAAAAAAAAAACACAAAATATTTCCCGACCCCAGTCCTAGGTCCAGCTCCAGCAACCAGAATTCCGCAGAAAAGGAAAGAACAAAAATGGAAGAAAACAAAAAAACCTCAGATCCAGTCCGATCAAGACAGACCGTACGTCGCAAAGATCATCAAAACATCCCATCACAATCCGGATTCAACCAATGCCAATAAACAGACTTTTTTTTCGCCAAGGCGAGGGGGGTGTAGACATTAAAATCCTCCTAACATGCCGTAAAGCCAGACCGCAAAGCATAAGAGCAGACAAAGTATACGAGAAGTCACTGCGAGTTGAAAAAAGGCAAAAAAAAGGAGGGGGAAAAAGGAAAATCATAGAGAAAAGTCCAGCTAAAGGATGAGAAGCTGCCGTGACCCTTGACGAGTTAAAGGGACTTCAGGGGTGAAGCTCGTGACGCGGGGGCTTGGTGAGCCTGCGACGGCGCAGGTCCTGACTGCGACTTCGGGGGCGACCACGTGCAGCCTCATCGATGGAGTGATCACGAGCTCGCTCGCTTTCATCCTTGAGGAAATCCCAAGACTTGGCTGTGGGCAGGGGCGGGGCCTCGATACCGGGTGTTTGGCTCCAATTTCGATGACCCTGCCCACTGCGGGACCGTGAACGGTGCGCCATCGTCTCGTGCTTTGCTCTGATCTCGAGACACCGCTCGGAAGCTGATCGATGCACAGGGATCTGGCCCTCCCCATCACCGCCAAGCGGCAGCACGCCGAGTGGTAAGTCTATCCCGAGCGCAATTGCCGAGTTGGTGACAGTGGGGACGTCAATCCCATCGGGCGAGCGACAGTCCGTATGGAGGGAGCCCCGGGGCGACAAGCTCAGCTGCTCCAGGGGTGCAATAGCCCCTGGCACTGCAGGGGTCCCTGCCGATGGGTGCTCAATCTTCTGTGTCTGGTACTCGGTGTATCGGGGAGCACAGAGCGTTGACCGGCGGGAACGCGGGGCGGCAAGGGACAGTTGGGCGGCTGGACCTATCGAATCGTACCAGCGGTCAAATTTGGGGTGCAGCTGCGAAAAGTTACCCACGCCGGGAGTTGCATCATGCTGGCTGACAAGGCGCTGCTGGATCCCCTCGTTCGCGCCTCGAAGGGCTCTGACGTGGTTATCCGCGGTGGAGAAAGAACCCGAAGCCTGGGAGTCGAAGGAGGCGCGCGTACGACTGTGGTGGTGGGAGCCCACGGATGCTGCAGAGCTATAGCCACTGTCGGACTTGTTGAGGGAGCGAGAGGTGCTTCGATCAATGCCGGAGTCGACCGTCTTCTTGTCCGACTGACTGGTAGTGTCGTCGTAGAGCGCAATGCCTTCGTCCTCGACTTCGCTGGGGAAGAGAGACCGCGAGGCCACGGGGAAGGGGATTGTTGGGGACTTTTCAAAGGAGAATGGGCTGTCCGGTAGATCGTCCGATTTCTTGAGGTTGGGGACCGCAGTGATCTCCAAAGTTGATTTGAGTCGACTGGTCGATGTGTCGATGTGGCTCAGGCCTAGACCCGGGGATTCCAAGGGAATTCGATCACTCGGACACGGCGACGCGGAGCCGTTGACGACTCGTAGAGATCCGAGCTTCAAGGCCCCCAGCTGCGTATAGCGACTATCAGGAGGACTCGTAGGCCGCGTCAAGGGTGACTCCCCATGAGCGGATCCTGGGCGGGAGGCGAGTGGCCATTGCAGAGTTCCGAAATCGACGAGATCGTCCACCGGATCGTTGAGGGACTCGTTGATCGACGTGGGAGGTTCACCTATGGGCGACGGCGCGCGTCGTCCGGATCTGGTCGACCGCCGAGTAGCGATACCGGGTCGAGTCAGTAGAGAGCGTCGTCGGGTCAAAGAGAAGCGCTGATTGTCGACCATGAAATAGGTGTTGGAGGCTGCGGCGCCTTCATAGCCATCCTCGTAGATCACGCTGTTCTGCCTCGTCAGGCTGGTCTGCATAGAATTGGCCCTTCTCGGTGGCTCCGCCGTCATCACTCGCTGTGGTGAGGATCCATATGTGCCCGGCTGGTAAGAGGCCCGGCGAACCGAGTGAATAATTGGCACTGGACTGACAACTGGCGTATGCGGCTCCAGGTGTTGCTCCACCGCTGGGGATGCAGTGCCATGATTCACATCGCGGTTCCCAGGTAGTGGCCGTGCTTCAGTTTCAAACAATGTTGGAGGAATCTCCCTCGCCTTTGAGCGGACGCTCCGAGCATCTGAAGAAAGGCCCGACCCAACCCAAGGGTTCTGCCATCCGATGAATGCTGAATTGAGCTCGGGACCCTCTGGCTCCTGGTGAGACGACTTGGATGAACTTGTTGAGACGGTGGATTTCCTCGATAGTGGCTTGGAAAACGGCTTGGACAATCGATTGGCGCGCTGTGGTTCATCTTTGCTTGGACTAGACTGCAGATTACCCATAGCCTCACACAGTGCGGGCCAGCGCCAAGGCGGCATTGTGGCTTTCCGGTTAAAGCTAAATCGTCCCAAGAAAGATGGTCACAGCATGTGTCGAGCGCGAGCGAGCGAGTTCAAAAAGGAAAGAAGATGGCCTGTCGAAGGAATGATATACTCGACTTGTGTGAGAGGGTATCTTCTTGGGCGCAAATCACAATCCTCTCCGAACCACGAATGGGAGTTCTGTCTACTTGTCACCACTCGCCGAAGAGAAGGATTTGAGATCCAATGAAGAGCAGAGCAGGGACAGTTGACGTCAAACCACGCTGGGATGGCTGAGCGGTCAATCCGGACGCTCCAGAACCTGTACACCAGGCGACTTTTCAATTGGACGCGCGATTGGCGGCTGAAAGTTGCCCGTGCGGAGGTACTGGAGTCGACGAGTGTTTCAGATTGGACGAGAGCGTTGGTGACGGTTGGACAGAGCAGACAACGTGTGAGAGTGTGGGTAAGAGAGCGGGGAAGGATGACCGGCACCGTCAAAGCAAATAGGAGGAAGAGGATGAGGGTATTCGCAGTGTCACACGAGAAGCAGGAATTGAGAAGATTTGGGGCAGAGAATTGTTTTTTTTTTGGCTGTCGTTGTTCAATGGACAACCAGCTTCCCCAAAGTTACGCAAATAGGGTTCCAGCTCCCCGGCGATAAGACTCTTTCGCGATCGACTAGTTTGGTGTCGACGATCTTCGAACCCCGACAAGCACCAGCCGCCGAGGTGGACAAGAGGGCGAGATGACACTTGTGTGCAATGATCAGGACCAGCCGCGAGCTGAGCAGCGTCCAAAGCGAGAGAATCGGAGAAATGGACCGAGAGACTCGCCGCAGTGAATCACAACCCGAATTAACTGACCACCGGGAGTGGGCTGCGAGGTGGAAGACTGGAAATTGAGCAGAGGACAATGTGTCGGATGCGCACTAATTTTGATTCCCAGGGAGTGGACACTGGGAACATTGGACAATGGACACTACTCGTGACAAGGTCAAAGTCCAAGGATTGGGAGGGGGCGGGCGGATCCACGACGGACATTAAAATCCAGCAGCGAGATCAGAGGGGCAGGGGGAAACAAAAGGACCTTGGGATGAGGATGATTGCATCAGGTCATGGCGTTCATTAGTTGATACTGGTGCAAAAGGACTGACGAAAGCATGATGGACGCCATCCACCGGAGCTCCTACATTGGATGGTCGTGAATTTCTTTATTTCTCCTTTTAGGTCTCTTTTTCTTTTTTTTTTTTCTTTTTGGGTGGTTCCAAGCTTCCCGATCGAGGTGGCTCGCATCGTGGCGGCTCGAGGCCTCGGCGACCATGCGAACCCACGATGGAGGACGCTTTCGGGGAGAACGCAGTCAGGGCACTGGGAGACGACGATAGAGGTGGCTTGGCGAGTGGCAGATTGACGAGCACTGATAGGCAGTGAGCGACTCAGCAGTGGCCGGGAGCTGCAAGCGGAACAGGGCAGGGTTGAGCTCCGATACCGTGGAAAGAGTGGGAATCATAGTGGGGAGATGAAGGAAAGAAAGAGAAAGGGAAAGCAGGTGTGGATCAATAGTAAACTCAATAGTCAGACTGCATCACAGTCGTGATGCAGTTCAGTCAACTGGCCAGCAAGTGCAGGAGTACTCGGAGTATGACCACTACGACTAACTACTCGTATTCAGGACTCCCAATTATTTGCAAAAGAGAAATAAAGGACAGTGCTCGTTCACTATTGAGCATTCATGAGTGACGACTTAGTAGTCCTTGTTCCGATCTATTGAGCGACCAAGTCAGACAGTCCAGAGCAGCTCGAAGACCGTCTGAAGGACAGGAACAGGGCCACGCCGAGATCCAAGGGGCCAAACCCAAGGATCGTAGCGGTGCGGACCAAGGGTACTTTGAGGGTACTTCTGCCAACCGTGGTTGGACCTGCGAGCATTCTCGTCCTGAAAAGGTACTCCCCCACCTTACGACTTCTCATGAGCGCTTTCGCCCGCTTGCGGCGCTGGGACCCGCCCGGAGTGTTTCCAAGGCTTGAATCATGTTCCAACGGTACCAACCGATGTTGCCTACATGGAGCCTGCTCAGGTCAGGACCAGGAAGAGACAAACCTTACGATGAGACAACAAGACGGACCCCCTCTCTCTTTTTCGCTTGTTTCTTGGGCTCACAATGGGACCAATTTCCCGACGCGTAATCCGGGACATCATAAACCGATCCAGTTGAATAAATGACACCCAGATCCGATCTGTCAGCCGAGTCCGTAGTCGCTTTGTATGTATCTCTGGGGTACAGTAGTACTGCTACCCCAGATTATCATCGGACTAGTATACTAGTAATGTGCAATGTACATGAGTGGTACGAACGAGTGCAAGCTCCTGAGTAATTACTATGCCTTTCAGCATTTACGTCCTTCTCAGCCCCGTTGCTGTTGCCCTCGACAGACAGATTGCTACATCGGAGGCAATGAGTACAGTCTGGGTTCCGCTTAGGTTAGGAAGTCCTTCCTGTGAGACCTATGCAAAGGCCCTAGTCGGCGTCGTGTCTCTACCTAGCAGTCCATTCAACGAGGGATCAATGGCAAAGGCATGCTCCATTACACCTTGATCCATAGATGGTCTCGGACGGATCAAACACCCAACACCTCCCCCGGCCATTCCTTCCATGAGACGACTGGTCCCTCCTACGGATCCGCCTGGCCATGAATCCGATGTGACGTGGTCGATCCACTTCCGCCGGATTCAACACAACGGCATTGTTCTCCTCCCGTCTGGGCGACTCTGGTTCACCTCAATCCATCTAAATCATCATTTCGGTTACTTTGCTCTCCGCCGTCTTCGGCTACTCAGACCTTCTTCCTCCACCCCTCGTAGACGATCAACCCTTCCTTATTGGATCCCTGCATCTCTCCCACCGCGTCTATTGCCTATTATCGATCGGATCGACATTGACGCATCGTCCGATCCTTTTGAACTGTCAAATTACCCAAAGCAGTGACGGTGACAGCGCGAGGTCACTGACCTCCCAGTTGGCAGTAAGGTCTTGCGCCACCATTCTTGTTGATCTCGCAAGAGTTTAAATTTTGGGCGGTGGGCGGTCAACCAGAACAGAGGGAGAGTGCTGCTGCGGCACAGATACGGTAGTTCTGGAAACGCACCTTCAAAACCGTGCATATCAACTTTTTTTTTAAACTTTGAGACCTCGGCCCAGTTGGACCACAGTTGACATTGGTCTAGCTCTCCTTGTGCTCGAGGACCAACTCCAGCGGTTTACTCTCCCGACAGTGGCTGGGTTCTCCTCACCGAACAATTCCGTTGCTACCAGACCGGGACGAATCTCCAGTGCCAGTCAGTCCCGTCAGTGACAGAGCCACCTCTCATAGGGATCCATGGATGAAGACACAAGCATCATGGTCGACGGCGATGCAGGAAGACCTTGCACCACCGCCATGCTGTCCGCTTTTCCCTTTCTCACGCCCGAAGAATTCAATTACGCCTGTCAGAAATTTGCCGAACGCGCGCGGAGCTGCACGGTCGCCCAAGCTGAGGGAAAATGGTCATCGGTGCGACTGATCACACAGGTAGATCCCTGCGATTATTCTCCCCCCCCTGCGACTTGAGTGATTGTCTGTTTGGGTTTCGGTTCTCTGTTTACTTTCGACCGAGTATTCCCAGCAATGGTGGCACTAATCCTTAACTCGCGGGGTGGCTGGCCATGGTGGCACCCACCCCCGTCTGCCGTGTGTCTTAGAGCAACCCTCTCAGCCTCAAAATTAGTAAATATGTCGAGGTCCAAGCTCCTGCGTCGGAGGATGCAGATCTACACGAACCATCGAAGCGTCTAGCTCCGGCTACATTTACACCTGCTTCCCTACAGGCTCAAGCACAAGCACAGAATGATGAAGGAGAAGAAGATGAAGAAGAAGAACAGGAAGATTCGGTCTGTAGCCCACCGTAGCGAGAAAAATCAACAATCGGGTATCATTTGCCGAGTGGAGAGGGAACAGAAAAGTAAAGCGGTCTAATACGTTGAATCAAATATCACAGGAAGCGCTGATTCGCATCAATGTCCAACCGACTCTGCAACTGGATTATGATATCGTGCTGTCCCCGACGTACCAAGTCCCCGTCTTGTATTTCACGCTTCGGTGGCACAATTACCCGGGCCCTGTAGGCCTCGACGCCGTCTACCAGTACGTGGTTCCGGAGCAGTACAGGCAACAATTGCAGAGTGTGGGTGTCATGGGAGGGATCAGTTTTGGCGTAGGTGCACACCCAAGTCCCGTGTTCTTCTCTCATGTCGTGATTCAAGATGGAGGGAAGAACCAAGACCCTCCTATCATTACTTTCTTTTCGTGTTTGTCCTCTTCTTGTCATTCCTTCCCCAGAGAGCTCATTATGATTTCGTAGTATCATCCGGAGTCTGGTACCCCGGCCTTCTTTGTCCACCCGTGCAACACTGCGGATGCCATGACGCACGTCGCACATGAACGAGGCATCACGGGCGAAAGTTATCTTCTCGTCTGGCTCGGCCTCGTAGGTCAATCCGTGAACCTGCACGTTCCCCGCGAGATCGCCCTTGGGAATGAACCCAGCCCAAGGCAATGAAAAAAAAATGAAAAACATGAGGAGGGTGGGCTTCTATCCGGTCATTAGGGGACACCGCGCGACGATGCCGAGTAGTGGGGAAACCATGCCACCTTCCCTCCTTTTTTGGGCTTTGCTCTCTCCGCCGCAGGCGCCTCAGTCTCGGCCGCCTGTTGCACACACTTAATCTTCGTCGGAAGATGCGTCCATAGACACGTCACTGTCCTCTTCCATGGGCGCCTCTCCTTCATCGCTCTCATCCTCGCGAGGCCGCTTGGTGCCGTGTGCCTCTCCGTTCGTCTCCGCTGCAGGTCGAGAGGGAATCGCACCCGGAGGACCATTGAAGATTGACTTTTGGAGATCAGTCGAGGCGCCGGTGGGTGCAGCCCCGAGAGCCGGGGGGTTGTATGTGCCACGCAGCTTGGCCAGAATGTCGGAGGAGCCCTTGGCATAAACGATTTTCTATAAGATGCGACAACAGCAATTAGTCGCGGCTCGGCGGGGGGGCTGAGGGGAAGTGGTATGCGAAGCCCAGACTTCGCAGCTGTTCGTCAAACTTACCATTTCCTTTCCAAAGAAGTTGAAACCTTGTAGAGCACGCATTGCTTGTGTGCTGGCTTGAATATCCTTGAAGACAATATGAGCCTGACCACGCATCTTGTTCGTCTTCATGGCCACGACGTCGAGGACCGTCCCATATGTGGCGAACAGGGAATAAAGCGAGGTGCGAAGGTCATGCTTATTGATCTTGTCAGGAAGGTTGGTGCAGTACAGCCTAAAGAGCTGTTAGTGTCCGACACGGAAATCAATCGCAGCTCCAGGACAGTCAAACTCACGTTTGATTGGGATGACCTGTAGCCTTGAGGTCAGGCCGGGAAGCGGCGGTCTTGGAAGCCATCAGATGAGATATGAAAGAAGTTTTTTATTGTGGCTGCGTCTCTGTGAAGTTGGTAGAGCAATGCAGGGTCACCAGCGAACTCTGGTAGCTTATTGCATTTCACGTTGATTCGAGGGACATGTCCAGTTCGCGAGAAAAGCACATGATCACGTGACTGATTGCCCCGGCTTGGCTGCGGCGGTCTGTGTGTGGGATGTAGAAGTGGTCGGGCAGAATTCCGTCTGGATGAGACAGGAGCTTTGACTCTGGAAAGCGGTCAGCCACGAAGGGCGACAGGCTGAAGGCTAGTTGATTATGTTGTTGCTTCATTAGTGCGGGTCCAACAGGTATCATAAACAGATTGTGGTAACCAAGTATTTTTGACAATATTCAGGGGGGAATAGCAAGTCCATGATACTGGGTTGGGTCCCCTACAAGATGCAAATTACGACTGTCCAAAAATGCACTTCTCTACCTTCACACCATGGAAGCTCCGGGACGAGTGTGGACGATATGTAAGTGGTCGAATTACGAGCCCTAGCAGCAACCAACGCCCTATCCGTGTTTGATTGAGTGCATTCATTCAGTCGTGATGATCTTCCACATCCACCATGGATCCTGAGCAATCTCAAGCCTTTCCCATTTTACGTCCCACGTGATTGAATGGCGTCGTCAGTTATGAAGCTGGTGAAGCAGCCTCATTTGCCAACGCTCGTAACTCCCATCAATGTGTAAAACATGGACCTCCAGTAGGACAGTGACAGTATATACGACAACCTCCAATCAATGACTCTTACCCCACAACTCCCGAATGGTAGACGTCTTCCTGATCTTGGAAGGACTGACCTCTACACTAATTTTGCTCAGGTACTGCCCTACCCATCCCTCATCTGCTCACATGAGATGATGTTATGATGAAACGAGAATACATTCATAACCCCCTGCGCTATACCTAGAAGACCGGTGGCCGGCATCGTGAGCCTGCCCAGCTGCCTAATAAATGCGTTTCAAACCTGGTCAGAGCCCCTCAGATTGTAAAAAGTATGAACCGAGTTCACTGAGCCCGTACTGAAGAAGAAGAGTGCTAGGGTTGTGGTCTGTTTAAGAGGAATCATGCTCCAGAAGTCTGGCATTTCTTGCCTTGGTTCTAATTGAGCAATGGAGCCCTACCAAAGCATTTAGGCCCAACTTCGCACTGAGTCAAATCAGAACTCGTCACCTAAGTCTAACTGAAGAACATCTTTTACAACTCGTTGATCAATATTTTGAGTGGAAGTGAGTAGGCGATCCCCCATAGCTCTTATTCATTCAACTAATCCAATGCAAGATCCATATTGTGCGATCTCGATATACCTTTATCGGATCGGTGATACTGGACAGAAGGCTTCTTCGTTTACAGATTGCAGAGCAGGATGTCAATGGAACGAAAGGTACTAGTTCTGCACCATACCAGCTACCATATGTACAATGATCACTCTCATCGCCATTGCTTTCATGTTCACGAGGACTCCAACCGCCTCAGGCGTCCTCGCTTTCCAGATGCGACGCCTTGCGCTCCTCAGCCGAGCGACCCACTCCCAGTGACAACGGCCGGACTCTGGATGAGGCTTCCAGTTTACCTAAGCACGCGGGCAGCGTCATCGCCAAGATGCCCCCC
The DNA here is from genome assembly GCA_023626555.1 of Penicillium sp. PF2412A. Lineage (NCBI taxonomy): Eukaryota > Fungi > Ascomycota > Eurotiomycetes > Eurotiales > Aspergillaceae > Penicillium > Penicillium sp. PF2412A. Next base: position 160,135 of record JAMAHA010000022.1, on the reverse strand, counting down.
GACTGGAAAGTAGCTGTCCCTCTCTGGCTCGTGTGTCCCCCTCATCTTCTTCACTCAACCCCTTTTTACCCCCACCTACAACCTCGACAGTAGAGAGCTCCTCCTGTCACTAACCACCACAATGGCTACTCCTCAAGTGCACCACCTGTTCCACGCCCCAATTGCCGACCACTCCTTCTCATCGGACCGCCAGACCCTCGCCGTCGCCCGCGACAACAATGTGGAGCTGTACCAATCGTCAGGCAGCAAGTTCACCTTGAGCGACGAGTTGAAGGGCCACGACAAGACTGTCACTAGTGTCGACATCGCGCCTAACAGCGGTCATATCGTCACTTGCTCACAAGGTACGAGAAGTCAAAATTGAGAAGCAGTCGCGCGCTTTGGATAACTCATGCGTGTTTACCCTTCAGACCGTAACGCCTACGTTTGGGAAAAGACCGCTTCTGGCTGGAAGCCCACGCTCGTTCTTCTTCGAATCAACCGTGCCGCAACCTTTGTGCGTTGGTCGCCCTCTGAGCAGAAATTCGCCGTTGGCTCCGGAGCCCGCGTGATCGCGGTCTGCTACTTCGAAGAGGAAAACGACTGGTGGATCTCGAAGCATCTGAAGAAGCCGATCCGCAGTACCATCACCACTCTTGCCTGGCACCCGAACTCGGTTCTTCTGGCTGCCGGATCCACCGACTCTCACGCTCGTGTTTTCTCCAGCTTCATCAAGGGTATCGATCAGCGCCCGGAGCCCAGCGCCTGGGGTGAGCGTCTCCCGTTCAATACCATTTGTGGAGAATTCCTCAACGATACCGCTGGCTGGATCCACGGTGTCTCTTTCTCCCCCAGCGGTAACGCCCTTGCTTTCACCGGACACGATAGCAGTGTCACTGTTGTCTACCCGAGCGCTCCGGAGCAGCCTCCCCGCGCGATGCTCAACATCTCTACCCGTCTGCTGCCACTCAACAGCCTGATCTGGAACGGCGAAAATGAAATCATTGCTGCTGGACACGTATGTGACCATTATCATTAGCTTATTCCCCGTCCTACCCACGAATATGGAGTCTCTAACACCTTCTGACATTTAGGACTGCGAGCCCTTCCGCTTCCAAGGTGACGAGAATGGCTGGCAGCTGACTGGCTCCTTGGAGAAGCAGGGCGGTGCTGGAGCCACCGGTGCCCGCGAGGAGTCTGCCTTGAACATGTTCCGTCAAATGGATCTCAAGGGTCAAAGCTCTGTAGACACCAAGCTCAAATCCACTCACCAGAACACTGTGAACACTATTCGTGTCTATGAAGAATCTAACGGAAAAGTCAGCTCTTTCAGCAGTAAGTTGTTTCTCTTAGTGTTTCCTAGAGCTATCATGGGTTTGAACAGATGGGACTAACCCTTAAAACTATAGCCAGCGGTGTTGATGGACGCGTTGTCATCTGGTCTACTTAGGTATTATAGCACTGATACATGCAGCCTTTTCATTCCATCTCGAAATAGAGGTGGTGAATGCGAATCAATCAATCTACACAGCCACCCAAATTTTCCGTACCGTAGTCGTGGTTCCGCGGCGCGAATTCCTGGGTGAATGACCGGAGGGGTTAGACTACGTAAATTCGCGGATCATGTCCCTGAAACTCAGGGTACTCCACATCCACCCCGACGACGAGCAGCTCCTGACAAGATCACAAACACCCGAACTACCAGAACTGATCAAGAAAGAATCGCTTTTTCTTGAGATTGCGAAAAGCTTCGACGAAGCATCTTCCAATACCATAGAACCGAAAACCTCGGACCGGACTTCCATAGTCTATGTGATCAATCCGAATAAAACATGTTCATTGTTCAACACCTAATCCGCTCGCGTGTGACATTATCCTCAAAAAGGGTCCGGCCCACAAAGAGAAACGGCGATTGATAATTCGGTCTCATTTGCAATCGGCCTCACGCTATCATAAAATAGTATGCCACAAACAACAAGACTGAAAGGGGGAAGAAGAAAGAGACCGTTCATAGATCAAAAAAAAAAGGAAGCAAAATCCCACGCCGAGGCCGGTGCGCATGCGCAGTCGACCGCAATGGCGTAAGAGAGGGATCTTGATCCCACGTGTATGAGGGATGGAGGGCACTTCAGTGTGTCGTGGCTCTGCCCTCTTCCGTAACCATGCCCCATGGGGGTGCGGCGGAAACTCTCGTTTCAGACCTCAGCTATTTGTCCGACGATCTTTCCGTCTTCCAAGATCTCTCCTGGACGATATTTCCTCTCTCTCTCTCTCTCTCTCTCTCTCTCTCTCTCTCTCTCTCTCTCTCTCTTTCACAGAGAGTAATAGCTCGCGTCATGAATGTGAAGCTCGGATGTGTAGATTGCATATCGCCCTCCTCCAGGGTCCCACAGCGAGATGAGGATGGAAAGTGAGTGGGGCGGTTGTTTGCTGACATCAATAGAGGTGGCACGTCAACAATCATAAGACTTGGTTGCATCAAGCGTATATTTGCAAAGGGCACCGAAGAGCGGCCAGGAGAAGCGTGTGTTTTCTCGGTCCTCGATTCGGAGCCAAAAAGAAAACAAAAAGAAAGGGGGGATGCCAACTATCGTTTACGGATTGGCATGTCATCACTCGCGGGGATAGTTTCGAGATCATTCAAGTCGCACTGGCACCGCCGAAATGATCCAAGATTTCGTAGTATCTAAGATGTCCATCAGAATCTGCCCTCGTCGAGTTTGTGAGGGGATGAATCGTACACCAAGGTCTTCCAGGTTTCGAGTGAGTGGTCCACATCCAAGCTCGCCCAATCAAACGGGACCTCGGCCACAGGCTCATCTGCTGGGTCGTGGTAGGAACTGAGGTACGGATGTGACAAAGCTGCATCGGCTTTGATTCGTCTCTCTGGATCCCAGACCAGCAGCTTGTCCAGCATGTCTAGGGCTGTGTCTCAGGCGATTAATGCTTAGCCCTGCTTGCGGAGAAAGACTGCGACATACCATCAGGAAAAGCTTGCTTGATTTTATTTTGCAAGGGGATTTTGGCGCGCTCGGGCAGTCCAGTAACAAAATCGGACGTCTTTAGTACCGCGTCAGCCTTGGAGCAATTGAAATGTATCAATGTTGGTCAAACTCACGCTCTTGGAACAGATGGCCTTGATCACCTCCGACGGGATTGAGCCCAGAAGGTCCGCAATGATTAGAAATTGATCCGTGTGGTTACGGCCGGGGAAGAGAGGGGATCCTTCAATCATCTCGGCCAAAATGCACCCAGCACTCCACATGTCGATCTCAACGTTGTACTTTTGCCATGTGAGCATGGTCTCCGGGGCGCGGTAGAATCTCGTCGTGACATAACCGGTCATTTTGCGGTCCACCGTCCGGGCGAGACCGAAGTCGCAGATTTTGAGATCACAATTATTATCAATCAAAATATTACTGGGCTTGAGATCCCGGTGCACCACGCCTGCGGAATGAATGTACTTCAGAGCACGCTAGACCGAGGATCCATCAGTTACCGTTCCCTCGGTAGCACCTTCGCGGAGTGGGGAAGTCTGAGGGAATCCATCGCTTCCAATCAGACAGGATGGGACGGACCATGATTTGATAAAAAAAGTACTGGACGAATTTGTTTTCCATCGGTTTCGCCCGGATGATATGGGCAAGATCCGTTGCGAGAAGCTCCGTGACCAGATATCTGTCCCTCGAGTCCATCAGCCATCGTCGTCTCTAGGCATCGGTCATCGCCGGCGGTCCACGTACATGTCGTCCAGCGGCGAGACGAAAATGTCTCGCAGGGAGATGATCTAATGGCGCAACCTCGATTAGCCTCATCCGCAGGAGGCGCAAACACTTCTCCGCGGAGCAGCCCGACCCGCCGCGGTGATCACAACATACATTATCATGTGAAAGACTCCGCAAAAGCTTCACCTCTCGGATGGTCCTCTTCGCTTCGATTGTGGATTGGAACGGTCGGGGGATTTTCTTGACGGCGACTCCTTCTTTGGCCAGGAGATCGCTGCAGGCACTGATATTATGCGCCCGCGTCAGAATTGGTCCACTTATTTATCGCATCCTTCTGACAATTCTCTGTACTGGGGATAGGATAATTACCAAACAATGCCGTGCGTTCCAATTCCCAGAATTCGCGGATCCGAGTATCTGGGAGCGCCTGGTCAGTTTGCCCCATCGTGTGCACGCGCAGCAGCCGTGTATTCTCGGGCCTTGATTGATGGGCGCGGCCAGCCACATACCTTCCGGTTAGATCAAAAGTACATCCTCCGACCTGATGGGTCCTGATTTCAAATGTGTCCATGACCACGAGGACATCTGGGGAGGTTGATGCAGGCTGGACGGTGTCGAAAGCATGGACTGTCCCGGGGAGGATTTTTCGGTCCTCTCTGCGGCTGGCGCGTTGTGTGTAGTGTGTATAAGCGCTGGCATTGCCGTATTGGCGAGATCTGATCCAACACACGCTTGATATCAGGGGAGGGGGACAACTACCCCACCCGAACTGGCGGCAATCGGTGGACGAGAGATCGAACCCTTTGAGGACCACCGCTAAAAACAGGTTTCCGTGGATGCTTCAGCATGGTGGCCAATTGTGCTCCCCGGCTGTGCAGCTCCGGCCGCCTCACCCATCCAGGTCACATACAATGAATTTGTCCTGTCCACACGCTGCCTCGCTGAAGATCAGCATGGCCTCCACTCCATTCTTCTGCCCTCCCCTCTGCCTCTGCCCGGTTGGATCCAGACGGCCCGCAATTTTGAGAATCCTTCACAGTTGCCGGTTGAGAAATGGCCGATGGTATCCTCGGTGTTTCGGCGGGGCCCAGTTTGGTCCACCGAAATCAGCAGCAAATCCCGTGCCGCGGGAGCAGGAAGCTCCGCTGACGTCATCGATTCCAACCGGAACCGCGTTTTTGGAAACTCCGACGGATTTTGGGGGACGCTGGACTCGTCAACTTGCGAGGTGCACCATGTCCGTCAGTCCTGTTGAGGCCACATCGACCAGTCACAGAGACGCTGATCCGAGGGGGTGTCCTGGCAGAGGATGTCCTTGCAGAGCCCCGTTCCATTCCAAGAGCACTTGGCACCAGAGAAACTCGGTGGGACTGTGAGAGACACAGATTAAGCGACATATTCGTTGGGCGCACACTAGGGGGCCCCCGTCATGGCTCATTCCCCAATCGACCATCCTGATTGAAGCTGCGGCCACGATCGGACAACAGCTGGCTGAATCGATCCATACCCCATCATTTATCATCCATCATTCACAGTGCGTGAAGATCCAGCAAGCAGTCGCCGGTCGCAACGCGAGTAAGCTCTGGTCCGACCTCCTGCGTCTGTCTGTGTGCACTGGTATGGGGGCTGAGCAGCGCCCGCGGAGCGGAGAGCGTGGGTCCGTCGTCACAAGGCGCCATCCTCGATCGGGTGGCCACTATCGCATATTGCTTCGACCACGGCTTGCCGGTCCCAAGCATCGACAACGTCGCGGGAAGATGAGAAGCAATGAAATATCAAAAACTTCGCCAGGAACGAAATAACGCGGCGCGTCTGTCGCTTAAATGACAGATAAGCAGGTGGAACCCTCCGACTGCAATTAGCTCAGCCTTGTAGCTTGACTCCATCGCCGATTTCATCGAGATCGGGAACAGGCCAATAATCGACTCCAAATCGGTCCCGACACAACATTTCTCTTCAACATCGTCCCGATCCGCTGGACCGTTGCACAGACATGTGGCGCCCAAGTTGCCATGAATTAAGATTTTCCAGAATTATGGAGAATGCTCAGGAATTGAGTAAAGCCTAAATTTGACAGCCCGACAAGACTGGTTCCCCCGCCGCCGGGACGACGACAGCGGGATTATAAACGTCACCTCACCCGGACAACACCTCCCCTCAACCCACAACACGACACCTCTGCACCATTCACATTCCATGCATTGAAGCTGCTAGAATTCTTCAAGTCCCCCCGCGAAGAAAATATTCGTAATATTGAACCCTCGTTAGGAGTTTAATCCCTGTTTCACGTGGTGAACAGTGCGACAGGACTCAACCAAACCTTCCGCCATTGCCCTCGTGCGTACTGCATCTTCTGTGACTATTCTGAACCACGTGGAGTGAGATTTCACGGGCATGTGAGCCTTGCCCGTGCCCTCTAAGGCTTCGTCACTTTCGTCCAGAGAGCAGACACACATGGCCAGGAGAAATTCATTCAAACGTACCGACCGGTTGAATACGACAGACGAGTCTGGGAACAAGCCATCAAAATCAATTTGGCCCCGACACCTGGATGCGGCAAGTTCCTCATCGAGCCCTTACCCCAATGTCGAGAACAGCTTGCCCACCCCTCGTTCGGACGAGTCACCCTCTGGAGAATCGGTCTCGGCAGGAAGTCGTCGAGCTTCAGTCCATCATGCAGGCGCACTGAATGCCAAGATTGCTATTCCTCGTGATGTGAACAACATTGGCCTGCTACCGACGGGACGTGTGTCCCGTGCCTGTGGTATTTGCCGATCGCGTAAAGTCAAGTGTAGTGGTGAGCAGCCAGTGTGTCGACAATGTCGTGACTTGCACCTGGACTGTTACTATCCTCTGGGGTGGAATGAACGAATGAAAAAGTGAGTCCCTTCGACTGACTCTTTGAGTGCTACTGAGGCTATGTTGCCTAACACGGTATCCAGGGAAACGCATGATCTCACAGCGTTACTACAAAACTACCGGAGTTTTGTCCAAGACCTCCTCGAAAGTGATAATGGATCCTGTGGGCAGTGGGCTCAAGCTTTGATCGAAAAGGTGAGTACCGAGAGTCGCAGCTGACAGAATCGAGTTGTCCTGATAACCATGGCTTTCGCTCTAACCAAGATAAAAGTATCCGTTGTTGAAGGACGACTTGCCGGAATCAACTCAACGACAGTCACATTCTTCGCATGAAAGGGTTGAGTCTAGACCCCTGGCCCCAGCGATGGACCAACTCAGTCAGTCGTACGTGCCAGCTGGAGCTTTGTACCAGCTCACTAACTTCAATTTCGACGTTTCAGACCCCGGAGAACAAGTCGAGCCACCCTTGACCGCAGACGGCGTGAAGAAGGAGGCGTTCGAGCAGCTCATCGGTGATTTCCCATACAGCGCACCCCAGCCGGTTGATAAATACGGGTTACCCCCACGCCAGATGGCGGATCTCCTCTTTGATGAGTACTGGAGTAATGTGCACCCATTTTTCCCCATGATCAATCGACCGCTATTCCGTTACCAGTATCAGAACTTCTGGGATCAAGGTCAGCAACCAGGGGATAAATGGCTAGCTATCCTCAATGTTATCTTCGCCATTGCAGCCAAGCACGCACACATGATCCAGGCACCGTGGCGGGGCGAAGATACTGATCACTTTGTGTTCTTCACTCGAGCTCGACTACTGAGTCTGAACGGAGAAGAGCTGTTCAGCCCGCCAAATCTTCAACAAGTGCAGCTCGAAGGCCTGATCGCATTTTACTTATTGGCCACTGATCAGATCGGCAGGTAGGTCCCCCCAAAAAACCAAGTCCTCCGAAGAACACGTAGGTACGAGGCACGCACTGGCATGGCACTGACATGGTTTTCTCGCACCAGAGCTTGGAGAGTATCTGCCTTAGCAGCTCGTTCTGCCATTACTCTCAGCGTCAATCGCAGCCAATCCAGAAAATTGCCCGCGAAATTGAGAGAGGCCCGATTCCGCCTCTGGTGGTGTCTGCATACCCTTGAGCAAACATTGAGTCTCATCTCCGGTTATATTACTTCGGTCCCGAAAGATCGACACGCACCACCTCTACCCATCCCATTTGAAGAGGAGGAGTTTGAGACCAACTCGTCGGCCTCGGCCCTCCTCCAGCACCCGAGCGTCCGAATACAGTGGCTTCAAACCATAATGCCAAGCTCCCAAAGCTGGCAAAATGACGCCGATGGACAACCGTCTCAACAAGAATCAAGGCCCAGAGACGAAGCGTGGCTGAAAAGGCTTGAACCGAATTCTGGTCTTTTCTATCTGTTCTACTGCGACTTGGCGGTTATCATAGAAGAAATCGTCAACCAGCTCCACATATCCAACATCTGGATTGATAAGGAGAAACGTCTTGACGATCTGCAATGTCGATTAGAGTACTGGAAGAACAGCCTCCCATCATCTTTGGATTTTGCATCCATCGATACCCAGAGCAGCGTGGAGCAAGTACGATACAAACTCGCACTTGCACTACATTACCAGAGCGCACGAATTGTATTAGGGCGTCTCTGGTTCTGCCGGAAGAATGAGCTTGGCCCGGATGACTCGCAGCTTCTGAACAATTCTATGGCTTCGATGAATCTGGATGCCGCCAAGCAGATTCTCGATTTGATCCCGGATCAACCGGATACGATACAGCTCTACAAGATGTTCCCTTGGTGGAGCATACTCCACTATATCTCCCAGGCTGCCAAAATCATCCTTTTCGAGCTGTCAATCGGGTGTGTGCATGTCCAAGAAAGCACGTCCCATCTCCTTTGGCTCTCCGAAAAAGCTCGTCAATGGCTCCATGCAATGTCCACCAGCAGTCCAGGCGCGGAAAGAGCATGGCGGTCATGTGATGCTTTCTACCGAAAGCTGTGCGAGCAGATGGGATATAACACGGAAAATGTCCCCCCGCGGATGGATAAACCAGAGGATTCTCTCTACGCAAATCAACAGAGTTCAGGCTCTATTGGTGATTTAGACAAATTCGATTTTCAAATTGACGAGTTCGAGTTGACTGATTGGATACCATGAGAGTGCTTTTCCAAGAGGAGCGAGGAGTATGTGTGATTGACAGGAGTAGTTTGCGATTCATGGGTGGCGTTTTCTGGTGGAAAAATCTCATTTTTCAAAGGCACAAAGAAGATTGTGTGTCCTTTTGCTAGCGGCTGTGCATCATCAACTCCCTGTAACAACCTTTGTAATCAAATTGTAGCTGGAATATAGGGACCTGTGTATTACTCGATGTGGTTAGTTTTGCCGTTCCCGGCTTAGCGCCCCCAATACACTGTCATAACCTCTCCCTCTATTGCCGCGACATAAAAGACCCGACCTCGCCCTTTCGACCTCTTCTCTCCTCCTTCTCCCTCCCTTCAGCTCGGGCGTGTGCCACTCAGCGCGACTTCTCCAGCTAAACCAAGAGACCAACATAACATCGAATCTCTGTCAAAATGGTGGGAGAGACTTTGTGATCTTGGAACTGGACAACAGGATCACTATGACGGCGGATGATCTTTGCACTTGTCATGAGCATAGCAGGCGTGTATTTAGTCCGGATTATTCGAGTCAGACAAGAAGAGGAAGAATTGCAGGTAGACAGTACTTGGTTACGATAACTTAGATCTTGAAATACAAGTCGCCATACTCGATCCAGCGTGGAGCGTCGGGTAAAAGCTAGCCTTTACTTTCTGAGTCCCTAACCTGCACGTACAGTGTCCAGTCTTCACTTTCCAGAGGGCCCTAGCATCCATCTGGCTAAACAGAAATATTCCCAAGTCTGATAAAGGGCAAGAGGCTAAAGAAATAAGCACATCTATTATAGATACACCTACTCATAAAGCTAAAGTATAGAGCTAGAGCAGTGAAACAGAGAGGAAGAACAAAGTAATAAGATAGGGGAGGAAGAACAGAACTAAAGAAGTGCGTTGTCACTGTCAGTAGTTAAATTCCGGAACCCAGTGTCTTCGTCCAATTTCTGCTAGTTCCTGTTCTGTAAGCACAATATCACCCCTAAGTTGACTTGAACTCCGGTCGGAGGTTGGGGCCCTGTGAATGCGACGATAGGAAGTCGAAGGGCCGTCAGCGTGTTGGTGGGGTTTCTGTGATCCTGGAACTCGACCACAGGACCAGGATGACGGCGGATAATCTTGGCACTTGCTATAAGCATAGCAGAAGTGTGGTTGCTCCGGGGAACTCGTGCGCGGGAAGGGGAAGACTGTATGACGCTAATTTCGATCTCTTCAGGAAGTCTCTTGATCTTCGCTGTGAGGCAGATCTTGAACAGCGAGCGATCATCCTGAATCCAGCGTCGAGCGTCGAGCAAAAGCTCGTGTTCACTTTCTGGATCCCCCACCTGCACACAGCCTGTCCACGCCTTCCTTCCCCGGGGGCGCCAGGCTCCATCTGGCTGCAGAGCAATATTGCCAAGTCTAACGGTGGGCGACAGGGTAGGGGTGCACGCGGTGTACACCAGGCCCTCAGCATTGAGCTTGAGGTCAATGAGGCTGTGGAGCTGAAGGGCGACATCTTCGTGGGCCTCATTGGGCATTCGAACACGGAGCAAGTGCTTCTCGAAATTGTAAACGCAGTGTAGGCGTCTTGTTGTTGAACATTGCTGTCCCTGGACCTTATGGAAGATATCCTCACTGATGTTGCAGAACTCCCGGTACCCCGTCCGACCAGCTTGGATATCGGCGTCTAGCTGGTGTTTAATGAGTTCGAAAGTCGGTTCTGGAGTAGGCATGCTATATTGTTCGGTGGACTGGTAGGACGTGGCAGAAGTGGCTTCGTGAGGGGGGAAAGAGGAGTCAGAAACTGCAGAAGGAAATGACTGGGCATCCATCATGAGGGAATCCGTTAGGAAGTTGCGTGAATAGAGGAAGGTAAGACCGTATCGCGAAAGTGCCTCGAACCGTCATAAACCTAAATCAGATCGGCGGCTAACTCCACTCTGACCGAGAGAAGACTCAAAGGAGCTATCAGGGAACCATCCATAGGCTGGTCTGGAGTTTACCTGCGGCGCGTTGCGCCAGTATCTGTCCTTGATTCTGAAGAGCGAGCGTCAAGCCCCAAGCGTGTCCACCTGAGTGCCGCTAGGGTCAGTAACTGTCTTTGCATGACCCAAAGAGTGACGCAGCAGCAGTTTCCACTTACTAGGTTGTAACTGGAGTGTAAGTCGCGACGAAAATTCTGGTGGCGGCTACGAGCTATCGAAATTCTGTGACAAGTCTGTACAACTGTGTAGTGTATACCGTAATGATTATCTCCATGTTCAACCGATCTGAGATGAGCTATGGATATAGTGACGTTACAAAATTATGGGGACCCTTCTGTCACCCCGCCCGACATTTGGCTTACCGCCTACTAGGCCAGGGCAAAATCTGACATGAGGTATATGCAGAGCACCTACCGAGGCCATATCTAGTATTTTGGAGATGTTCATTAAGTTACTGGATTAGTATGAGCAGTGATTTGGGGGGATTACCTGGCTGTCTGAATGGGAGGTGGATGACTAACAGTCCTGTTTGGGTGCAGAATAGGGGAAGGTACTGGGCAGCGGGCGGTCAAGCGAGATCGCTGTCCAAAGTTACGTACGGGTGGAAAGATGGCCGTTTCTGGCACCAAAGGTCCCTTATATTCTAGTTGTAAAAAAATGCTCTTTGAGTCCAAGGTCACCCACAAGGCTCGCAGACGAAGTCAGTTTGGAAACATTCGAGGACCAAAGACTTGTACACTACGATCAAGTCGATTAGAATGACTCGCTCTAATAAATGACATCTGTTTAAGGCCATCACTTACTGGAATTGCCATCGCTCCATCACCTACATCATCCGCAAATACACACAAGCACGTGCATCTATGATCCATCGAAATTGCTAAAGCCCCTTTATAGGCAGTAATAAGCACAATTCATCTCTTTCTTACATGAATACAAATTACCAGGGGCATTGCAATATCAATAAGACTGAAACCTTTTCCTTTCGAATTCTCATATCGTAGTATTAAGTATTGCTAAAATTCTAAGTAGCTACGCCTAACCAGGCTTAATCCGACATTACTTGAATAATCATCGCTCGCGTCATAATAGACTTTCGGACGCCCATTCATCAAGAACGCGCACTTCCGAGGGTGGAAACGTCGTATCCATGAGCCTCCAAATACTCACGGAATTCACGATCATGCTTGCTGATAGTGTCCTTGAAAAACAAATCAAAAAAATGTCAGCCATACATCGCAAAAAACAGTCGACTCGACTCGCTCCCAGCTCTCCGGGACTACAGTCATAAAAGGCTAAAAAAAACACTAACTCACCTGTCCGATGTGAGGCAGGCCGAACCAGACAATTGCGGAAGCGAAAATGCACAACGAACTGGCGACAAAGAACGGATTCTGACCAGCAGCGATGGGGTCTGGATTACTCTGCAGAATGGGAAAGACATAAGTGCCCACAAAAGCACCAATCTTGCCAATGGCTGCTGCGATGGCGTAATACTGGCCTCGAACGGCAGTGGCGCTGGTCTTGGACGCCAAAAGGCCGATGTTGTCGCCGGGGCCGAGTTCCCCCAGAGACAAGAAGATACTGGACAAGGTCAGTTTTTGCGAGAGTCGGCTTCGGAGATTTCTTCCTTTCTTTTATATTATTTTCAAATTCCGGACTTACCCGTAGACAACGACGAAGGCGGCAACGTTCTGGGGTAGACGCAGGTATGCGTAGCAGCCGGACATGATGAATCCCACCACGGCTTGAGCGGTCATGCCTAGAACCAAGCACTTGCGAGGACCGATCCAATCACTCACGAAAGCTCCCGCGAAAGAACCGGGTAGGTAGAAGAGATTGACAACCACGTTCCACCCAAAGGTGTGCCAGAGAGGAGCTGATTTGCCGAGAATAGTCTCCAGCCAGACGGAGGAGTAGGTTCCAAAGGCAAAGACAGAGAAATCGTAGATGAACCAGACGAGGGAGACAATAAGCTATGAGTTGTTTAGCATCTACCACATTTTTTTTGCAGTGCATTTTGCTGAAATTGATAGGCGATTTTGCATACCAGGTTCTTCCAGTGGTACCTGGCGCAAGTATACATGTCAGCGGGCCATTCTCGCCTTGCAACCCAGGCATGGTAGATTAAACCAATGACTTACTTGATAATCAGACCGTATGGGAAGCGATGCATACGCTCCTTGTTGAATTCCTCGGGCTCCTTCAACTTCAGACGGAGGTACACCAAGCTCAATGGAGGCAAGACACCTAATCCAAGAGCAATACGCCAAGGAGCCTCGAGACGGTCTTCCCCAAAGATCAACACGAGAACCATCGGTACGAACGCAGCCACGACGAAACCGAAATCGATAATGAAGTCGGTGAAGAAAATGAACCAACGGTTTCGATGGCCCTCCTTGAGCTCGTTGGTACTTTCAGCCGCGGCGACCGAACCAGCGGGATATTCACCACCAATGCCAATACCCATGAGGAAACGATAGGCCGTGAGCGCGGCGAAAAGACCATTCGGACTTCCATGAGCGCCATAAGAACCAGCACTGAGGGCAGCAAACACGATGAGAATGATTGTTGACGCCATGAGAGACCATTTTCGCGAGAAGTAGTCGCTTGTGACACCAAAGATCAACATGCCAACGACCTCGCCGACAAAGACGAGAGAGGATACATTGCGCAGCGCGGGGGAATTTTTATAACTAGTCGGATAGATTCGGGATAGCATCGTATCGACAGAGCCGATGACCTGCTTTGGTCAGCATTCTCTGTATACTGTGGTTCTCCATTCATTAATCACAGAAAGATCAGCCAACGTACACCATTGAGATATCCATCAGAGAAGAGTCCGGCACCGCAAGCAATGACAGGCCAGCTGCGCTCCCAGCGACTCTTTTGAACAACCTGCAGTTCCTCCTCAACGCCGGAGGTGACCTTATCGGTCTTTTCAGTCTGTAGAGCGTCCATGGCGCAGATATTGCCCTCGAGCGCGCAGAGAGAGAGAGAGCCTTGCGGAGTCGAAGAGAAATGCACAACCCAGTCCACGACGGTTGCCGGCCGCATTTAAGTATGTCTCAACTCACAATCTGGAGTGCTCCACTCGAATAGCGACCTCACAACGCCACAGAGTCTGATCGCGCGTTGGATCTAACAGGTGCTGGCTCTGACGGTTCTCTCCACCACAAACTCTTTTGGATTTGGTTAGCGTGCCTGCAGAGAAACGGATGGGGAAAATGCTGGGTTTTCTTGATGTCAGTCTCTGGTAGAAACGAAAGCTCTATCGCAGTAATTCGTCTGCTTGTTGACTTGTACCGAAGCACAGAGACCTAAAATTCTTCCCTTTGACTCATTTTGCTTACACGGAGCATTCATGTGTGCTGTGCAGGTAATTCGCGGGTGGGCAATAAGAGTCCCCATTTCTGGACGACTGGCTCTGTCTTGAATTCTGTTCAAATTGCAAAACTCGTGATATCCTCCGGAAACAAGCTCTGGGTTTTGCCATCGACGACTTCCTGCACGTGGATTCTCAGATTCAAGGTACTGGCGTCGGTGAAAAACTGAATGACTGGGAGGCTTCGGCTGGCTCTGCCCGGTGGTGTCCCGACTCAGAGCCGAGAATGGTCTCCAGGTAGTTGACTCCATAAGATCGATCTTATTGTGACGGCATGGATATCGAATAGTTGTCCAGTATCTACGCATTCATTTACAGGCGCCCAAATGACTCGGGCACGTGGTGGATCAATGGCGCGTGTTTAGGCCAACCGCCGTATAGGCCAGGGGGGGGGAGGGGGGCACTTAGTGGTGAAGTGAAAAATCGCCAGGGGTTTCCATTTCCCGATCAGCCATATCGACCCACGCCTGTCAAGGCTCTGCACTATGCGTCCTCTCAGCGTGGGAACTTTATGAGTGCCGAAAAGAATCCAACTGAAAACTCGGTGGAGAAATCCTCCTTCCGTATGGTTCAGCCCGAAAGAATACCCTGCAAGGAAATGGTTCCGCGCAAGGTGAGATTTCGAGCAGTGCCAGTGCTCGAGTAGTGCATGTACACACCCTCGAGGGTCGCAGGGGCAAGGCAACGGGCACCCACCAGAGAAAGTTCGAGAAACAGGACCAATCGATCGTCTCTTTCTAAACTCTGTAAATCAAGCAATCCATAGTTTGAGTGAACTTGCAGCCGCCAAACAGTTCGAGGACGGTCGGATCTTGAAATAAAATCCTCTTTTCAAATGGCACGTGGGATCGCTTGCCTGTCGATTGCATTTCTGAAAGATAAGCTTTGCTTTTCTGGCGACAAGCTTCGGCGTAACCGAACAATCTGGGCAGAAACGTCTCCGCTTGTCCACTATATTTGGCGAATCAGTGGCTCGAAGGCGGCCAGTAGGCAGAGGACCTTCCTGATTTGGATGCACGTGCCCCTACGAACGGCGCGGGTCGGTTGACGTCGAGTCGATTCGGGTCAACCTTGTGATCGTCACGTGCGGCTGCGTCCATGCACCAGTTGCGTCTCTCGGCCCTGGTAAAGTGAATTCTTTGCTGGTCGATGATTCTTTTGACAGTGGGAACTTTTACTTCCTCAAGTACCCGGGAATCTTATCCTAGAAAAACCACCAAAAGAAAAAATAACTCGAGAATCTACTTGGCGGTATAACAGTGAAAGTCTTCATCCCCGACTTTCCGGGCTTCACAGGGATGGTTCACATTACTTTGGCCTCGAGATGACAATTCCTATTCAAATGTGTCATAAGAGTAACGTTTGAAGAGCGCATGTACAATTTGCTGGTCTGGTGTAGGCAAGCTTTCAGACTAATGTGGGCCTCGCCGAGAAATACGAACGGTTTCTCGCCAAGGTTCCAGAAGTTCACCCCCCAACCCAAAAGATTCCATGCCGATGCAAATTCAGTCCACCTTCTCGTTCACAAACGAGCCCGAACTAGCTGAGGGCTTGATCAAAGGCACTGGGAGTACCACTCTGTACGATGCGGAGAAGATATCACGGTCAGCTTGAACTCAAGGCGTGAATATCACGTGAAGGAGAAGCACTTACGGTTCTGAGCGGTGCAGGTTGACGGGGGAACACATGCCGTGGGTCCAGTCCAGCCCTGGCCACCACACTGACCATACTTGGTCTGTTGAGAGCCCTGGCTACCTGAAGTTGTCGTAGGACCGGCTGGGGCAGCGGTGGTGGTGGTAGTGGACGGGGAACCCTGACCAGGGGAGGAGTCTCCGACGGCACGAAGTCGGAAGATCCGACAGCCCAGAGCGGGAACGGACTGAGAGATGGAGCCGCTGGCACCGGAAACAGAACCCACCACTGTACCCAGGAGCTTAGGATCAGCCTTGGCGAGACCTGTCTTGTAGCTTTGCGCATTGGCGTTGTATAGCAACGATGAGTGAGCGGCAGCACCATCGTTGAGAACGGCCTGGGCTTGGCTGTTGCTGAGTCGAGATCCCCAGAGATCGCGGATCTCAAACTTGGTGTTGGGCACGTTGGAAGAACCGAAGATGTCGGTGAGAGTCGCAGAGGCGGTTGTGCTAGACCCGCCGTTGTTGAAGAGGACGACGACCATGTCGTTGGTCGAACTGCCCGTGGTCGAGACCAGCGGGCCACTCCACAGCTGCACGTTGTTGCGTGTCCATCGGTAGGAGGCAGCGACTCCGAGAGGATCCTGGTTGACGGCGATGACGGCCGGGTTGGCCAGGATGGACCAGTCACTGGCCTTGAGCTTTCGCATATCGTTGCCCATGATGAGTGGACTCTTGGCAGCAGACCCTGCAGAAAAGGAAAAGAAAGTAGGGTCAGTCAGGCGGTTCGGAGCAGAGGGTTACACATATCACACATACACATGCTGAAATGCGCCACATATTCGGCGTCGGTCATGCCACCATTGCCGACCTCGAGCATGTCCAAGTCGTTCCAGCCGCCTGGACCCGAGAAAGATGCAATCTCGGCCTGCTTGGACATGATCTGGGTGACAGAGCAACCATAGCCACCAGAGCGAGGACTATAAACCGATGGTTAGCCCCGAGCAATTTGACGGCGATGCCCCGGCTGATACAAGGACATCCCCGGCAGAGAAATACTCACATAGGGCAAGTGGACGACGCGGAGTTGAATCTGTCTGTAATATCACCAGTGATTCTCCAGGAGTTACCAACCGAGGGACCCCAAACCCAGGGTGAATCTTCACCCCAGTTGCAAAGGGAATAGAGGATCTTGCGCCCGGTTGCCGCGAGTGCCTTTTCCATCGCATTGTACCTGAGCAGTGGATTCGAGCCCGTCAGCATGGAGTCTTTTTGGCCCAACGAAATGACCGCATGTCTTGGATCAATGGCTTACCGAGCAGAGCTGACCGCTTGACTTCCCGACTTTCCTTGGTTGTTGCAGTTGTCGTATTTCAGATAATCAACTCCCCAGCTGGCGAATGTGTTTGCGTCGGTCGTCTCCATGCCCAGACTTGCGGGGTATCCAGCACACTGTAGCAACACATGGGTGAGATATGAGCATCATGATAGAGAGCAAGAGCGCACAGTCCAATGCCGCCAGCGATGACACGGAGCTTTTGAGAAAGGGGTCCTTACGGTCTTGGTGCCAGCGCTCGAATACATTCCGAAGCCAAAGCCCTCGGCGTGGAGCTGGTCTCCCAGGTACTTCATACCGTTGGGGAATTTCTTCGCATCGGCAATGAGCTGTCCACTTGAGGTACGGCCAGAGGACCAGCAATCATCCAGAATGATGTAGTAATAACCCAGGTCTCTCAGACCAGTGTTCTTGATCACATCGGCGGTAGAGAGAATCAATTGCTGGTCCAGGTTGCATCCAAATGCATTCCAGTCATCTGTGGATCATCATTTCAGCACTGGGGTATTGCCATGTGGGAAAGGCGTCCGGCGAAGGGCTATCTGAGGACTCGATAGATCGATCCATCGATGCTTGAAGGCAACTTACCCCATCCCATTTGAGGAGTCACAGCAAGCCCATTGTTCAGTGCTGAAACAACATATGCGAGAGAGACAACACCCCCGAGGACTTTCGAAAAGACAGCCATTTTCTGGTGATTTGCTCAAGGCTTGAAGAAATGGCAAAAGTATCCTGGACGAGGTCTTTCAAATTCCACGGGTCTTCTGCAGAGTAAATAGGGTGCACAGCAACCCCGTGAGGCCTGCAGTGTCTGATCGACTCTGAAACATCGCTCCGGTGGAGGGAGCTTCTTTGGAAAGAGGCGCAGGTAAGACGCTCCTGTCACTGTTCATTGAATCCCTAGCGTCCTGGGTGAAGAAAAGTGTAATGTAACATTGCGTCGGAAATTTACCCGATTCGGGACCGGACTGTAGATGAATTGTTCATCTCAGGAGGAGTGGCGATTGATCACGATGAAAAGCGATTGGGAGACACGCCGTTCCTTGATCTTTTGGGTCAAGGCGAGTGCGGTCTGCAGCAACGTGTGTGATCGCTTGCGCAGACAGAGTTGTTCACCAGACCTTGTCCCCAATCCCCGTGTTTTTGCAACTGCCAACGCCCCCGCTGCCACGGTGTTTCACGACGAGCGACTTGGACCATTCTGTCCACGCCAACTTCTCCACATCCCGGCCCGTTGAGCCTAAAATGCCGAGGAAAGGCTAAATCGCGAGACCCTGCAGGACTGGATTCTCCCGGCGGTCCCTGGCGGAGTTCTCCGTGTTGAGATTTGGTGGCAACCCACCGTGTCCAGTCTTGCGAGGGAAGAGTTTTGTGAAAACCGAAGGATGATGATGTTGCGAATCATCCTGCTTATTGATCTTGTACACCGCGGTGTACTTTTGCCACGGTGTATTCCATGGCGCCCGATGTATACCTTAGGCCGATCATGCCTCGGCTTGGAACCTTGAAGTCGCGACTCTCGACTCCATACTCAGCTAGAAAATATTACTTAAGGATATCATCTTCATCTGCTTGTTGATTCTGAGTCAGAACACACCATACAACTCTGAAGAATGTTGTCGACCAACTGCAAGTAAGCTTTTGTCGAAGTAAATAAAGGCTCTAGGAGTGCGACATTCCGCGACACTGGGTGCCTCAGGTCGCTCCGCTAGCGTCCGGTCCCCTAGGCATCGAGCCTGAGCGGGCGATTCGTTTATAGCAACGCAAGATTCCTTCTCAGCTTCCTTCCATGGGTGACAAACAATTCTTGTCTGGGGTGATGATTGAAAACTACGTGGAATAGGACTGTGAAATCAATTTTCATCCCAGCAATTAAGCAGCACAAGTCAAGCTAGCGTGCTAGCATCATTCAGAGATCTAATTGCAATCTTACAATAGACAGATGACACGATCACAGTGCGTATTACGTACTGCGTAATGCATTACAGGGTACATAATAAGACATTATGCACTCAGTAATGTAGGATTGTAAGCATAAAAAGGCTCCGCAGACCTGTGCAAGTAATGCTGTTCATGCCCCTGGCACGTGATCCAAAGGCTCACTTGCCTGAGTTGCGTCGAGGGCGATGTTCCATCGAGACTACCGAGGCTGATGTTTTTGGTCAAGGCGAATTCCTACAGTTACAAATGATCGATTCACGCAGATGGCAAATCCGTCAAACTTGTTGTGTTGACACGAAGACATATTGCTGGCTTACACTTTCCTCCATTGGGCCCGACAGCCAAAACCCAACCCCCTTTCCCAGTGGCCGGAGAATTCAGCCTACTACTGTAGGTAAGTGCTAGATAACGAGATGGGCCTCGTGTTGCAGCAATATACATCCGATACGCCGGGCATTGTACAGCGAAGTATTCATCTACCTTATAGCTTAGGTACCCACCTTTCAGTAGGACAACCTGTGGTTAGCCTCTGGTTGCTAGAAAGAATTGCGTTTACTATAAAGCAGCAGTCAAGCAAAAAACTTCCCTCTCTATTCAGATGTAAATCCTCGAATGACAGGCACCGAGACGAGCAGCCTCAGGCCAAATGATGTCATCTGATCGCTGGACGTCACGCTGAGATCTCCCCCACATGACGCATTATGTAATTGGATCATCGTCCTGGACGTCCCCATCGTTCTCCAGATTTACCAATTTATTGTACATGAACTTGAACTCCACGTTGGAAAAACCCGACCATTCCAACAGTGGCGGCTCGTCAGAACCTACATCTGGTTCGGTCGTACGATCACCATGCTTCATCTGAAGAGCCTCGCTCTCAGCTGCGTGACAGCATGGCTTTTCGGATCTTCAGTCGCCGAAGCCGGCGCCGCACTGACAAGAGAGACCAGCCCTGTCTCCAATGAACTCTTCAACTCCCTCGAGGAGTTGTCCCGACTAGTCGACATATCCTACTGCGTAGGCACGACAGGTGTGAAGAAGCCATTTCAGTGTCTGAGTCACTGCGCCGAATTTCCAAACCTGGAACTCATCGAGGTTCGTGTAACAGGGCGACTGCGCAACACCGTGTAACATTGCGACATGCGACCTGGATTCTCTCAAGCACCCTCCACTCACTAATCTCTTTAAAATGACAGACTTGGAATACTGGCATTCTGCTCTCCGACTCTTGTGGTTATATCGCTTTATCGCATTCACCCGGTCCCAAGCGCATCGTCGTCGCTTTCCGGGGAACTTATTCGATCACAAATACCATCATTGATCTTTCCGCATACCCGCAATCATACATTCCTTACGATGGTCACGAGGACGAAGATGAGAACAAAGAGCACAGCAACAACGACAACAACCAAGACAAGCTTGACAACCACTCTCAAACCAACTACGATACCTCCCAGATCCAAAAACAATCAAATCCAGAAACCCAGACTATCCGCTGCGACAACTGCACCGTGCACGCCGGATTCATGAAATCATGGCTCCATACCCGATCCGCAATTCTACCCACGGTCTTCCACGCCATCCAGCAATACCCCGACTATGAAATCACTCTTGTCGGCCACTCCCTCGGCGGTGCCGTCGCCACTCTTGCCGGTCTTGAAATGCGCCTGAAAGGCTGGAACCCGCTCATCACTACCTTCGGCGCACCAATGGTCGGAAACGCCGCATTCGCAACATTCCTCGACAAGACATTCCACATTGGCAATTATACTCGTGCCGGACAGAATGTCGAGGACCAGCGAATTCGTCGCGTCACCCACATAGAGGATCCCGTTCCTCTCCTGCCGTTGCGAGAGTGGGGGTATGCGCCGCATGCTGCGGAGATATACATCGCCAAGGCTGCGCTGCCTCCCGGTCCGGAGGACGTGCGGATCTGCGAAGGCGACGAGGACACGAGGTGTATTGCCGGGGCGGGGATGTCTGCGAATTCATTGCAGGATGGTCTTTTAGACGTGGTGATTTCTGCCGAGTCGGAGAATGCCGACATGGACAACGCTTGTTTATCTGATGTGGAAGACGCAGATAGCAAGCTTCGAGGAGCGGGTGATGCTCAGCAGGTCATATTGAGCAAACACCAACGACATCGAAAAGGTCAATGCGAGACCCCCGTCCAAGAGAAGACCGCGCCGCTGTATCCGCGATCTTGGAATTGGGACGTGATTCCAGCGTGGTATAGACTCTGGGAGCTCTTTTTCGCTCATCGAGACTATTTCTGGCGCATTGGGTTGTGCATGCCGAGCGGGAATCTTTTTGAATAATCACATTCTTGCTACTAGCGTATATTGGATCAGTTTTTTCCTTTTCAATTCGGCGTTTGGCGGCGGTGTTGACTCGGGTGCGTTGGACCCGCCTTTTGCATTGTGAGCACTTTGACGTCTATTCATGTATATAATTTTCGTTCTTTTTTTTTTCTTTTTTTTTCTTTCTTTTCTTGTTTTTTTTTTGGCGAAGGAGAGAACCACAACGCTGGCTTTTGCATCACTTTGTATTGAGCCTTCTTTGACGAATGCACGAACAAACATATCGAAGAACCCAATGGTTACCAATCACTTCACTCTGAGCAATAATTCAAGAACGAAAAGAAAAGGAAGAAGCTTATCCAGACAATTATACTCATGCGCCAAAACAGAGAAAACAAGATATCTCTATCTGGAGGTCAAAAGAGAAAGAGAGAGTGAGTGAGAGAGAGAGAGAGAGAGAGAGAAAAGGCAAACCAGTCCTTATGCAACCTGATGTACTCTGAACTCGGAAGAATTCATAGGAACAAGAACAATAAGATTAAAACAAAACAAAAACAAGAGTTCAAGGCAAAAAGCCTATTTGGCAAGAGCCATACATCTCGCCAGAACCGTAAACGCAACTGCAACCGCCCACCGGTCATCATCCTCCGTGATCTACATCTATTTACCCTCTTCCAGACACGGTACGACCACGGGTCCGAATTTGACGACGCTGGCATACGCTCCATCACCCTGGACCATGAAATCTGCCGCCAAACTCAATTTAGCCTTTTGCGCACTGAACGCTTGGTGCTGCATTCCAAAGGCAGGAGTAGAAACCACATCCGGATCGTACGCCACGATGGCAACGTAGTTTCGACGAGCCATCAACTTCTTGTGTTCGCGCGGCTGTCCGCTGACGTCGGTTTGGAAAATCTCCATCATATCCTCTTTAGTGTCGGTAGGCTGATTTGAGGAGCGATGACCATTGGCAGGTATGTAGAGAGGCTTGGAGCTGCTGTGGAGAAGTTTGACAATGTATGATGGGGGAGGGGTGTTGACTACAGGTGAGGCGATGAGCTGATACATGGTCTTGTGATCGGATGGATGTGATGGATCGTGAACGAGGCCTGCACCACAGACGTTGACGGCGCCGGAGAGGAAGGTCATGCGTATGGATTTTTGATGGGCAATGCCTTGGAGTGTGCGGATGAGATATGTTCGTTCCAGATCCTGGGTCAAAAATATTAGAAGGAATACTTGTCAAACAAATTAAAGACCAAAGAAAAAGAAGGGGGAAACAAAAAGAAGACCAAGGGAGCGAATGTCACATCAGTGTACTAACCTTAGACTCATGAGTCCACTGGTCGCGCAGCTCATCCATAAGATCGAACTCGCCAAACGGACTCAATATACCTCCCATCAGCCCAGATTTACCGACAGCACGCTTCACAGAGTCGAATCCGGATCCAACAAACTCCTTGGCCCCGACTACTCCAGCCACGGAGCTGGTCACTTTACCCAATACGTTGTACGCGCCGGTCACGGCTCGCTTGCCAGTCGCAACAGTCTGCGCAATGTGCTCTGCCGTCTCCAAGCGTGGATAAACCAGAGGCATGGATATCATCCACAGACAGTGTTGCACACTTGGGGGTAGCATCGCCACTTTCGGGAACAGACCCTGATACGTCGGTCCGGCCATGACTTGGTGGGGATTGCGCTCAGAACGACAGTCGGGTCCGACGACGACAACCCCCGGTCCGAGGTATTTGACAAAGTGCCAGCCGGTGCCCGTGATAGTGAAGAGATCGGTGTCGTTGTTGACATTGCGCAAGATGTCGAGTGTCGTGTGATGCTGGAAAAGCAGATACATTTCGATGCCGATCCGGCCAATATTTTTGAACATATTTGAGAATTGCATATGCTCAGGATACGAGCCGAAACCATCAAAGCTGAGATAAGGAAAAGAAAGGGCCAGTGTCAGTTCCATTCATCATAGAGGGGGAGGTAGTAAGCTGTTTGATGGCTCATCCGAGATACTCACATATCATGATCGTCGATCTGACAAATATACGGAATTTGGGCGAAGCTCTCCCGCAAATGCGGCTGATCGAAATGACTGGTGTAATAATGGAAGTATGCGTGCGAGACATCCTGCTGATTAGCCGCTGTCCATGGAGCATTCTTTCTCGCCTCTTTCCCACTAATGGCGAGCCATTGCTTGAGACAGGGAATCTCCTTCCACATGCGGTCTGCATATATCTGGCCCCCCAGACACAGCTGTGTGTGGAAGCCGCCAATCTCGTTGTGCTTTTGCATGATGTCCTTCCACATAAAGCTTACACCGCCAAGACGAGCACGCTCATTTGCATTGACATTCAGCGAGAAGTCGTTACCCGATGTGGCAATGAACCGCCAATTGGTCTCGTGGCGACCGGCGACTAAGAATTCATATCGCGTGCAGCCAAGGTGGGAGGTGATAGCGTAGGTCCACTTTGCAGGGCCAGCATCGTCCATCTGCAGATCAATCTCATACTTGTAGAAGGTCCACCGTTGATGCGCAGCAATATTGATAGGCTTGAGTTGACGCGGGTTGGGCGAGAGATCCACACTCTGATGGAGATGAATGGTTGGCGGCTGAGCGGCATCCGTCACGAGGAGAATGGATCCAAGCCAAAGACCACGCTCAAGATCCATGTTAGTGTATCTCAGGTAGGGACCAAAGTACACACCATTCGTTGGAGCAGTCTTGTACAGATCCATACCACTGCTGGGTGGGGGACCTGAGAAGCCTGCCAAGGGAGATTGGAGACTTTCAAAGCCAGGCGTCAGAGGAACACCGGGAGAAGCTAGTGGTTTTCCAAAGGCCGACAGGCCTGGAGATGCCAAGGGGTGGCTACTATACACACTGCCGACTGGAGAAAGAGGTGTCTCATTCAAATTCAGCGGCGTTGGACCCTTGGGGAATTCCCACTGCGTGGACTGAGTCGGCAGGTGAATATAGTAGTATTGCCCGGAGTTTGGGTCCAAATGCGCGATCCATCCTTCTGGCAGGGGAGGTGGTGATGCAGGAGGTGGCCCTGATGGCCCTGACGAGGTAACCTGAGCCGGGTAGTGGTGTTGTTGTTGCTGTTGTGGCTGCTGTTGCTGTTGCTGCTGTTGCTGTTGCTGCTGTTGCTGTTGCTGCTGTTGTTGTGGTGGCTGCTGCTGCTGTTGTTGTTGGAGTTGCTGAGGGTGGTTTTGCATCTGCTGCTGCTGCTGCTGAGGGAACTGGGGATAGCCATTTGCGCCTGCGCTGTGAGGTGATTGTCCGGCATTCGACTGTTGTCGAGGGTCATTCGCAAAAGCTGGATGCCCTTCCGTCGAAGCCGTCGGCGCAGGAGATGGGGCGGACGCCATAGCAGGATGTCCAGCCATGGAAGTCGCAGCAGCAGCAGCGGCCGCGGCGGATCCTGGTTTTTCATTCCGATACCCATTGGCGCCATTTGGTCCCGATACACTAGAATAGGCGGGGGGAGGCTCGTCACTGATTCTCATCCGATCCATGTCACTTTCCAGGGCATTGGAAGGAATTCTCCCAGACTGCCCTGGCGATACAGATTGAGCCTGCTGTGATTGAGATGCAGGGATACCA
Organism: Penicillium sp. PF2412A; assembly: GCA_023626555.1. NCBI lineage: Eukaryota > Fungi > Ascomycota > Eurotiomycetes > Eurotiales > Aspergillaceae > Penicillium > Penicillium sp. PF2412A. Next base: position 135,230 of record JAMAHA010000022.1, on the reverse strand, counting down.
TATTGAGCAGCATGCTGGGGTTGAGGACTCCCGTACTGGCTAGGATGCTGCGGCTGAGGAGTCCCAGATTGGGCTGGATGCTGCGGCGGTGGGCTCCCGTACTGGCCGGGATGTTGTTGCGCAGCAGGACTAGCATAATGAGCAGGATGCTGCGGCGGCGGGCTGCCATATTGACCAGGATGCTGCTGGCCCCCCGGACTGGCGTATTGTGCCGGATGTTGCGATTGCACCCCAGTCACCACCTCTGCACCTTGATACACCGTTGGAGGACCATGAGGCTGAGTGCCCGGCAGCTCCGTCGGGGTCCACGGCCTCTGTGACTCTTGTTGACCGAATGTTGGCTGCTGCCCCCAATACTGTTCCGCTCGCCTTTGCGCTGCCGAGCTTTGCGACTGCATTCCCGCAAGGGTACCTGTGCCCGCAATCCCGGCGGCCGCATAGCGAGCCTCGATATCGGAGCCTGGCTGTTGGCCCGGACCCACGACGGGTGTTTCCGGCGGTGGAGGCGATCCACGCTGTGCGCGGGTCGTCGAGGTCGAGGCCGTGGAGCTGATACGATTGATCCCGGATGAAGACGGTGCCGCAAGACTTGACCCAGACCGAGCTGGGCGAGACGCACTGCTCACCGGCGGTGGAAAGTACTGCTGACGATGATCATACTGCGACTCGCTCGTGTCACTGAGGGCCGGGTTCATGGGCGGACGAGGATAGGTCCGCGCTGCCAGCGCCGCCGCATCGGGCGCATCAGGTCCTGGAGATTCAGGGAGCGGTTTGGGTGCAGCACCGCGACGCTCTGCCAGTGTTGCGACCCGCGGCTCGCGACCATCTCGGGGACGCAGTGCGGATGGGTAATCTGCGGGGCTTCCTGACCCCGAGGCGGATCCCGTGCTGGCGGGGGGCGGCGAGTTGTATCGCAAAGCATCTGCCGGATGAATCTCGTGTGAGCTTGACGAGCGCAGCTGTCCGGGCCGCGCACGATCGTCAGGATATGGCAATGGGATGTTGGGTGGACTTGTGGCGGAATGCGGACTGGCCGAATCCCGTTTGTTGATGCGCAACGGTTCAACCATGTGGTTTGATCCTACCGGCCGGCCGGTGGAGGTCTCTGGTTGAAAGCTGCTGTTCTGATGGTTAGAGGGGTTCCCGAGAAAGAGCTCGCCCTCCGGATGAATAGCACGGCTCTCGCCTGGATTCATGTTGTAAGCACTAAATCCGGGCTGGAGGTGAGAAGGGAAGTAGGTGCAGATCAACAGGCAAAAGTGAGATGTTGCGGGAGAATGGACGACAAGGACACAGCCACTTTAGATTCACGACGGATATATCAGGCACCAACCATCGAGCTTGGGTGGCTGATCGGTGTGATGACAGTTGGGGAACTTTTGGTCAGTGAGGGGCAAAGCGGGCACTAGTAAGCCCTGTGGCGGGGATGATTGTCGAGGAAGTGGAGGACGTCCGTGAGAGAATTAAAAGGGGACAGATCTCTGATCGGTGGCACAGACCACGGAGATGGTCACGAAGACAGATGAAACAAATCACCAGCCAAGAAAGGAAAGTAGAAAGGAGGAGGAGCGAGTTTGCGAAAGGACGAGAAACGAGCTGAAAGGCGAATACCTGATGGAGGGGGCTGCCGAGCTAGTCGATTATAATGTCGCTTCTTTTTCCAAGAATATCCTCGGGAGCGACGGAGGAAGTCAAAATGCCTGGCGCAAGAAATAGGACAGTGTGCAAGAACAAGTCAAGAGAAATTCCAAGACACGATGTTCTGGCAACCTGAGATGGGGGTTCCAGTCTCGCGCTGGCAATAAGCGCCTGGGAAGGAATCACGAGCCCCGCAGGTGATGAGACGAAAGGAGCCACCAGTCTCGGCGTCTACTCAGCCCACTGGTCAGTCACTGACTGGAGTCGAATTTGGCATTGAACATGAACACGGCAACCAGTGCAACTGTCCACTCCAGTCCAGTCCAGTTCAGGTCTCGTCCATGCTGTGGCAAACAGCAAGGCTGGGGAAATCATCACCTGGATCATCTATATCTAGAGGATTGTGATGAGTAGGCTGTGGAACGACTGGAGACGTTGGTACAATCAAAAGACACGTGCCACAGCTGATTTGAACTGTAACAGTAAATACATAGACTCCTCGGTAATCAACTCAGCAGAGTCAACACATTAGTAGTAGTATGTCCCGACGGCCTGCAGTAACCGGCACCCAGTATACTGTATACCTTCATAGGTACCGACAATCGAGATGCGTACCGTGGATGGCCTCGGAGCATTTCCTCGGGAGGCCACTCGGCGATCGACAGTGTACCTGAACAGACCCGATCAGATAAGTACAACACGGAGCGGATCTACATCCACGCCAAGTCCGGAATTTCCTCCACGAGAGCAGATGCAATTGCGTCGAAATAGACACCCACGGTCCTGGGCAAACGGGCCTCCATGATATGATCACCGTTCTTCTCCTACACACAGGACTTATAGCCCGAGATAATGGATGCAGAATGAGTGGTGTTAAAAGATGGCCTTGGATACCAATCAGGCAGTGCCCACTATCAACAGTCGTGTTCGTGTCTATACATACATGGATAAGATCCGTCGTCATTCATGCGCATTGTACAACGCCCTTCTCCCTCTGGAACCCCCGAAAATGACAAGAAAATGAAAGAAAGAGAAAAAGGTAAAGAGCCAGCTCAAGAAGGAAAATCAAGCCACAAGGAGACAAAAACACAAAAAAACCCACCCACACAAGATATGATGTAGAACCCAAATCCCAGGCAAACAAACGCAGCAACGCTCAACATGGCTCCCGAAAACCCAAAAACCCAACAACAGAATACTTAGCAACAAGAAGAGAAGGAAAGACGAAAGGCATAGTACCAAACAAAGAAAGAACCGAGGTGAGAACCAATGACCGAGAAAAGGACTCTCGCGCCCGACAGTCCGGATGATTGCTTCGCGATGCATCAACTCTGCGCGCTCCAATCAAGGACTCCTCCCCGCCTCAAAGGTCCCTCAAGTTCACGCTAGAACCCAAAGTTGACCATTTGGAGACCCTCCTGCGCCATCAACTCCGACCAGTCCACCTCGAGGGTATGGCCCGTCCGCATCAGACAATCCATTTGCCGCTCGTAGACAGTCTGGAGAATGGCTCGAGTGGTGGCAGTGTTGCGCCCCAACCCATCTTCCTCATCTTCCATGCTGGTCATGAGTTCCATGGCCATCATCTTCAGGCCGCTGGCCGACGCCGTGGCACCGGCAAGGAAGAGTGGAAACACCAAAAAGTGTCGGTCGGCCCGACGCGTGTGCGTTGTCTGCTCCACGATGCGAAGAATTTCACCGGCGTGGTGGTCGATTTCACGTGTCGACTGGAATTCGGCCTCGAGGCGCTGGTGGGGGTACATGCTGCTGTACGAGAACAAGTGACTGACGTGGTACAAAGTCGCCGACTGTGAAAGAGTGATCACGTCAACATTGGCACTTGCAACCAAGATGGGTAAGAGGGTGGGGGATAGGGCAAAAAAAGGGCTCACCTGTTGCAGAATCTCCCGCGACCGTCGTGGGAGACTGTCCCGATGTTGAGACCAATAAGCCACATCCGAGGCCTCCCATAGACGGCCCAACGCGCGACGAAGTTCAGCCATCTCTTGCGTTTGAGGATGAAACTCGGAGCCTGGAACAGTGTGCTTTTCTCGCCGCAACCTGGCACCCAGAAAGCCAATCTGCGCCGCCACGGAGAAGCTATCGGCGTAGAGACGCATGAGAGTGGGCAGGCTGTCATGTTCATCGGAGTAGATCACGCTGTATCCCTCGGCCGCGGACGGATATAGCAGACTGTCCCATTCCGGAAGCATCTGATGGTCCATGAGGGTGCGAACAAAGTCTCCTTGCCCAGCACCGCTCAGCAAAGCGTAGAGGTCAATGTGACAGATCCACCAAATGATGAAAGGGTGAGGCTCGCGGCCAAACTTGGAGCGCCGCAAAAGGGCGATGTGAAGAAGGCGAGAGATGTGATGAGACCAGAGATTCGATCCATGGGGTTCGGCGGCAGCGACCTAGAAGGGTAAGAAGACGGGAGCAATGGTCAGCATATTGCGATTCCAATACGGTGTTTGGGATGGTTGATATAGTATTGCCTACCTCATAGATCAGCAAAAGGAAGTGGGTGAGAAACAGTCCATCAGACACCAGATCGTCGTTGTTGCGCAGACTGATCTGCAGAGATGGAAACGCCTGCTGGTAGTACTGCAGGGCATCGACCTTTTGCCCGGTCCCGCTGTGGGAAAGGCTGAGAGCCGATACCGTCATGATTGCATGGGAGAGCTGTGGTTTTCATGTTAGCCCCTCGGAACGCAGGACACACAAAGAGAACCCCTATATTTCTAGCAGAGGGAAAATCACATACCGGAGGGAACCGCGCCGCCTCTCTTTCGAGAAAGTCGACACTCAAGGTCATGCCATTGCGGTCAAACCCATACGTATCATCCAAGTCGCGATCATGGGGGAACAACTGCTTCCAGACGACGTGTCGGAAATGAGCAAACAAAGTCGACTCTTGCTGTTTTTGCAGGGTCTGGTGATCCATTTGTGGCTCGAGGCGGAAGGAAGACGATCCTTGTTCCTGACCCAGTGAGGGAGACGGAAACGCGTCCATCGTGGGGGATAGCGAGAGGGAACAGAAGGGATCCGATATTTCGGACGTAGGCGAGACCCGAGAAGATCGACCAGCCGGCATCGATCGTCTACCCGCATCTTCAAAAGTTCTCAGAATGACCACATTGGGATCTTCAGTCAGGTCACTCTCGCTCCTCGTCGTCCTGATGGGGCTGGCCGCCGCCGAGTACGAAGGTTCTCCGGCCGATTTCGAATCCTCAATCTCTTCTGCATATTCAGGCAGCGAGCTGAAGCTCTCCGGGACCATGACCACATGATAAGTGCCCGGTATCGAACTCTCTGCTTTCTTCTCCCGCTCCTCATCGGAGGTCAAGGAAGCGAAAGCCGGCAGGGCCTCTCCCAGGGAGAAATAGTCGCCGCCAGATCGACTCTCAGTTGAGCCGGGAGATGAGACTGTTCACCGCGGTTAGCATCCCACGATCACCGTGTCCGCCAGGTATATCCCAAACTTCCGATGGCGGGAATGCTTACGATCCCAGACCGCGTTTCCCTCGGTTTTCACGCCGGCCATGCGGCCCATAATTCGCGGGGTGTCATCCCGAAAGGCGAGACGGGGTCGATAGTCACAAAGGTGGCCCAGTCGTGTACATTGCTAGGGTGAAAGACCAAGGTCAGCTGGAGGATGTTCCCATCGGCCACGGAGAGTCTGCGGAGCCGTGCCGCGGCGGAGGAATGTGCCCTACATTACACTGCGGGTGGCCCTCATCGCATTTCACTGCAGGAATGTCAAATCAGTCAAGGGGGTCCATGCACGATACAAGGGATTTCTTTTTTTTTTTTTTTTTTTTGAAACACTCACCTTTTCGACTCTGCATGGAACGGACAAACACAATGAGTCAATTGAACCGAAATTGGATGCCTGGAACGGTCTACACGCGGAAGAACTTACCCGACATGTCCTATTTGACAGTAGGAAGGATTCGTTAGCGTCAGGCTCGGCGGAACAAGTCGTGCTGCAGAGGAGGCAAGGAGTCCAACGTACCAACAGCCGGTCCGAGATCGCGGCGGTAGCCGAATGCGCGGCGTTGTGCTTGTGTTTTTGTCTGATTTGCCCTCCAGGATTTCTTCTTTGGGGGCTATCATGGGAAGACGAAGGGTGCCTTTGGCGGAGGCATGGCCCCTGCGGTTTTGCATCACCAAGCTTGTGACCGTCATAAGGCGGGTTTGAAGGATACAGACACAAACGCGTAGCTATTTAAAAAAAAAGAAGATCTCAGGCATTAGCTGTCTTTCACGAGGGAAAAAAAAGTAAGAGAGGAAAGGTGGCTTGGAGATCTTGTCCTGCCCTGGTCGTACATTGATGATTTGTCGGGGGTGGGAAGAATCGAGGCAGTGGTACTAGACCCTCTCCCTCTTGGTCGATGATTGATTTGATGAAATGGGTGACCCGCGGGCGTTTTTGAAGCCGACGGTGTCAATGGTGCCAGGTGAGCACAGAGGTGCGATGCAAGATCTGTCGATGCCTCTGACGATGGAAGATGAAGATGGATCAAAAGGCTCGAGGAGAGCGTCGATCAACGGATAGCAATCGAATGATCAGCGACGGAAGGACGCGGGGGTGGGGAGAGAAGAAGTATAAAAAGAGATTAAACTTTCTGGCCCAGGACTCGAGGCGGCGGCGAAAAGAGTCCAGACAATCTGCAGAGACCGGCAGGGAATTTCGGGGAAATTAAAGGCTTGCCAGAGGACTGCGGGTAGGGAATGTAGGAAGAGAAGGCGAGAATGAAGTAGGCCTGGAGGGGGAGAAGAGTGGGTATGTATCGTGGAAGGTGAAGGTGGTGGAGAGGTGGAGAGATGGGGAGACGGTCTAGATCTCGAAACAACCTTAAAGAACCACGGCCGGTGAGGAGCGGAGAGCAGAGACGTTTTGTACTGTAGGGTGTGCCATCATGGGGCAGACCAGGGGGAGACCAATGCCAAATCCAGGTGCATCCACTCTCGTCAGAAGAGAAAGGGAACCGGTGGCCTGGGGACTGGGAGGGCGTCCTGCATGGCTCGAGCGGGCGCAGCCCTGTTCGATTCACGCTCGACGGGTGGCGGAAGTCTGGATCAATGGAAGAATCTCGGGTGCGAAGAGAGAACGCGAGAGAGAGTGAAAGAGGCCCAATGAAAATCAAAAATAGGAAAAGAGTAAATAATGCGAATGCAAATCCACAATGTCTAAGGCGATGAGAGAGGAGGCCACGGGGCACCCACAAGTGCTGATCAGGTGAGTACTTTGTCCGGTCCCGACATGCTGCATCAATTCGACTCCTTGACAGACAACATCGGACTGGTAAAGAATTGGTGCCAATAGCGGCCAGATAGCAGCGGAAAGAGATGCAAGAGAAAAAAAGGTAAAAAAGAAAAAAGATAAAAAAAAAAAAGAAAGCAAGCCAAAATAAAAAAAAAGACAGGAATAATAATCATAGATCGATCCTTCATGGGGGTTGCCCTAGATGGAAAACCCAAAATAGAATAATTGATGGTTTTTTTTCGTTAAAAAAAGACCAGGGACGGACGAACAGGTCAGATCGGACGAAGCTGACTGGTTGACCGGTTGAAGAAAGCCAGGGTGGACGATGCGATTTCTAAACCGCCATGAATTGATTTCTCGAGATATGGACCTGCCAACTGTAAGGGCTTATCATTTTCGACTCATCGGGATCTCAACATTTTGTCTCGCTTGCAAGAGAGAAAGGGGGAGGGGGAAGCATTGAGGTGCACATGGCCCAAGATGGCCGTCTGTTGGATCGCTCGGATTCGGGGATCGGGCGGGACTATCTCGGGTATAGCCATGGACTTGTCCCGGGTTTGAAAAGGTAGAGCCAGCACTTGTTTACTTACTACCAGTATGGAGCTGACCGATTACTTCCTCGACCATGAACAGGAATTACCCAGGGTCCAGGAGGATTCATCCTCATTGAGAGCCTATTGAATCCGACACCACTAGAAGCTTGGATAAAAGCACCACAGCTAATGCAGAATCGAGGGAGACAGAGAGGGGGGAAAAAGGCGTAAACGAAACCCAGTAGCGCAGCAAGAGACGGGCGCGCGCGATGCTCGCCGGGCGCCCATCCCGAGTTTACTCAGCGGAGATATTGGAGGGGCTCTCACGAGTGTCAGTCCCTGATGAAAAAAAAGTTTTCGAGTGACCACACTTTGAAATCGCCCCAAGAATCATTTACCGTACGGATACTCCCAAACCCTAAATACCGCAGCGACTGAAAAACCGGATGGCATGCAGCTGCCAACCATGTGGTCTGTTGCTATTCTTACCCACACTCGCAAACGGGGCCGGGTACTCCAGAGAGCACCAGAGCCAACCGGATTTTCAGACTCGCGGAGTCGCTTTGACGACTGACACCTGCCTCTCAACGCTGCCACATTTTAGGTCGTTGGGGGTGGAGTGGGCAAAGGTGTGGACTAGAGCCAGAAGAAGAACTTGGACACGCTTCGGACATTGTACAATTTGGGTTGACTCAAGTGAAAGGGCCACGGTGAAAGATGAACAAGAAAAGCAAAAACAAAAAAAAAAGGTAGATCAGGATTCGCAAAACCCGATGGATGTATCGATTTTTTTCGGCCGCAGAGGAAGTTCGGAGAACTCCATTAAACCCGGCCTTTCCTTTCTTTCGGTCTTGGGGAAACTTTTTCTTCCAGGTACAGCTTTGCCCCGCCATTGGAACCACCGATTCATCCCCAGACGCCCATGAGCCAGGCTCTTGGGAACTGCAATTATGCAGACCTGCTCGTAATGGAAGACGTAGAACAAGCATGGATCATGCGCCTGAGTACCGGGGCTATCGATGCTCTATCGTCTGCGGGTTGTTTGGTGGTTATATGTCTTAGCCGCCAGCATCATCTATACTCGATGATCGGTCGATGTCACCACTCGACTCTGCATCAAGCACGACGAGGGAATATGGGGCAAACCAAGAGACTTGAGAAAAGTAAGAGCACAGCGATTACTCAATCGGGCAGTCGCCTGCGAGGGGAAGGAAAAACAAAACCAAGTAGAGCACGTCATGCGAAGGGTCATGACTACCCCGATCCTAAGACCATCGTTCATCATGTCGCTGCCCATGATCTGCGCACGAACCTCTTGCGGCGAATGATAGACCAGAACGCCGCGAACGAAGGTCACCTCCAGCGCAGATGGGGTCCGCCTTGGGGGAACGGGGCTGGCTGAAGGACACGTCGAGCCTGACTTGACCGCGCCAGCGGACGTGGGAAGGGAAAAAAAAAAAAATTCAAACTCTCCGCCACATCATTCGAGGTCCGAAGGGTCAAAGCAGGACCGGCTCCGATGCGATGGAAAGTCAAGCCTCGTCAAGTCTTAGCGTGGGCATGGTGCCAGCAGGGAAGCAATCGTGCTGGAGATGTGCGAAACAGGCTGAAGCCGGACCAATGGAAAGTACAAGGCAATCGGTCGATTCAGAGTAACCAGATTAGGCATACATTCTATGACTCTAGTGGCTCTACTAGTCTACAAGTCTACCTTAGACTGAGAATAAGACAGTGCACGCTTTTGAAATAACTGTTCCTTTTCTCGGTTCTCTGTACAGATTGAACTCTATTGTTTCAGCGGGTTGCCTTTGCTTTTTCTCTCTCTCTCTCTCTCTCTTTGGAGAGACCTTGTTAGTCCACGGTGTCAAATCGGAAGGTCCAAAATGGGACGAGGCACCCAGACGCAGACCATCATGCACCAGCCTCAGTGACAGGTATCACTCCGCCACAATTGTCGGAGCCGAAGATCAAGCATAACGTGTGTGCATATCTGGGGAAGTAGGCCTGAGGGAATGAGAGGGTTAATCATTTCCCAGGATTTGCAACAAAATCCTTATTTATTTTCACTGTTCCAAAAAAGACAAACAAGGGTGGGGGGAGGCAGGGATTTTTTTTTTTTTCGGAAAGGAGAAAAAAAAAAAGCACGCGTTGCCAGCAGTTGGTTGGGCTCCTGTCGATGGGCCCGCCTGGGCCCGCCTGGACTTCAGTTCGGTTGGGGGAAGCGTGAGATGGCCGGGATCTCACCAATGGGACGTTCAGTGCGGCCACAACGATCCTGTGCGGTCACGGAGGTATTGACGCCGAAAGCATTCTCTGTGGCTAGAGTCATGCTCGTCTTACTACTCGGGCGGATTTTTCTGTTTCCTTATCTCTGATTTTCCAGAAAGGAAGACAAAATGTCAACTCAAATGGAAAGCGACATTAGTATTCACAGTGGTGGAGGCCGATCTCTTCAAGGCTACCTACGTAGTAACCTACTTCTGCCGCGAACCCTGGTCAAAAACTCGACAATTGAAAATGGCCCATTGTCCCTGTGTCTTGAGGTTCGTGCGAACCAACTCTCCTCGATAGTGATCCAACCCATGCCCTGAGAGAGAGAGAGAGAGAGAGAGAGAGAGAGAGGTCGGAGCACTTCTATCGATGTTTACCAGTCTCACGACGACTGCATCATGCTCCACCCGTCGGCTTTTGCAGTTTTTAAGGTTCCAGGTGGTTTCAACCGTACTTTCCTTCCCCTTTGGGAATACAGTACATCAAATCGTGCATGGATGGCTGCTGCCCACCCGATGGGCCCGATGCACTTGAACCCTAGACAGTCTGATGACGATGTCCATGATGGCGATGACCTGGTGACTGGACACTGGACAGGATATGCCCAGTGGATCGTGATTCTCTGATAGGGAGTTGGTGACATACGCGGTAGAGGTAGAGGTTTGGAAGGACCTTGTCCGCTTTGCAAAACTACCAAAGTATGAAACAACTCTGCTTTGGTCGGTCGCCTGCTCTCGATTTTGTCTCCGCAGAACATGCAACATGTCGTCTCGGGTTCCCATGCACACTCCATGACCCATCTCCTGATCCAGCAGGTAGGAGGGTTACTAGGGGATCATATTGATGGGAGGACCGGCATGAATTTTGGCTGCCGATATAGAGGACTAGGAATTCTAGAGGCGATGAATCATTCTCACTCTTGAATGACTCGATACCGATGTATCAAGATGGTAGGGCAAAGAGTGTGTACCCCCCTCCGAGACGACTAACTCTGTTAGTGAATCACCGGAGCGTATACCGAGTGAGCTCAGTCGATGCAAAAACGCAACACTCGTTGGTGCAATCTGCTCACCTGCAGAGAGCGCCCATCCCCATCCCCATCCACCACCACAGGCTCAGCCACAGCAGACGTCCACCAAGTCTCAGACCTCGAAGCAGACAAAGGTCAAGGAAGAGTGGAGCGCATCTGCACCAGGCGCATCGTCCTCACGGACATGACCGATGCTTAAGCGAGTGGCGTTTCACTAGCGCGGCTTTGCAGAACCGCTGGCCCTTGACGGAACTCCCACGACAGCTAAGGCTCCGGCCCCGAACATCATCGAAAGGTCACTGGCGACTTGGGATTTGTCTGTAATTCTTGCTTTATTATTATTTTTTTTTCGTCTACTGTACGCTCCAGCTCACCACTGATGCGCGGCACTCTCGGTCATTCACCTGTTATCTGGCCCTTCCCCTCCAGTCAGACCCGTCGGACCCAAGATTTGGGCTCGCGACTTGAAGTCGTTTCGAGTAAGGGCATACACCATCGTGGACCAGGGAAAATAAACTACTGTACTGCCCTGAGTTTGATAAGCTCATCATGGTCGCGGGCCACCTCGGGGCGTCACTCTGAGACACGAGCCCTCGGTCTGACTGAGATCTGGTTGGCTTGACAGGACTGGTGCACACCTGGAGATGATGGTCACTGGTTGCTCGTTCCTACGGGTCTTTGCTTTGGCGAGAAACTCGACGAGGAGTCTTGGGTGACCTAATCCTGACCCATATGATGACCTGAGAATTGAGACCATGCAGTACATTTTCAGGACCAAAACTCAACCGCATTGTTAATGAACTCCCCACGGTGTGTAAACTCAAACCCTCATCGTGTACGATTTGGGAAATCTCCCCCATGTCGACCCTCTCCGGACGGGTACGCGCGCCCTACGCTCACATCCACTGATCCAAACATCCTCCCAACGGCACCCGGCGGGCGCTATTACAAAGTGGACTCGTGGAAATACAGTCGAACCAAATGTTGTTGAGACCCCCCCCCCCCCCCCTCCTCCTCCTCTTCCGCCAGTCCCTTTCACACATCTATGCAGCCCATGCTTTTCCACCGGGGACCTCTCGCTGAGAACCGGAGAAATCTTCCCTCGAGGTTTCGATCCTTCACCAACGCCACGATCGAGGAGAAGGGGGGGGAAACAAAAACCACGACGCACCATGACAATTCAGATCGTAGTTTGCCACTCCCACTAGTGACCCGCGAGCACTGGAGCCAATGCCACTAAGCACGAAAGCGGATAAGCATCCGATGCCCTTTCAAGTCCCCTCCGTCCGAAATCGGTCACCGTCCCCGTCCTCCCAAATAAACTACCACATGATCTGATCTCTGAACCAAGTGCGAATCTAGTTTTACACCAATGATGGAGCTCATGTCGATCTACCACGTGGCCGTATGTTCTGGTCCCAATCTGGCATCATCCCGTCCGTGGGGGGGGGGGGGGGGGGGCGGCGGGGGGC